>JAYKXP010000089.1:0-211428 GCA_037176845.1 Paramarasmius palmivorus | reverse complement strand
GGGAAGGCTGATTTTGGGCTAAGACGTGGGGATTACACATTCAACAGAAAAAAAAAAAAAAAAAAAAAAATAAAAAAAAAACAAAATGACGGGCAGATGTACAGAAAGTACCATATCACTATATCGGTAGATGGAACTTGTGTGAATGACTGTGAATACTCCAGTACAATCTACCGGCGCTGATACTATCGTAGGCAGATGCAATTTCCTGGGTATTGGTGCTCTAGTTACTGGACAACGATAGTGTTTGTGTCCTGTATTCTCCTGCAGCTGCAAGTATGGAATCGAGAATTGAACCGCGTGTCTTGGCGCCATGACGTGGTGTGCCTGGAAGTCTAGAACTTTGACGTAAGCGGAGCCTTTTTTTTTCATCCTTTTTTTCCCTTTGCTCTCTCTTCTGCTCACCGACGACCACAACGTTCAGCTCCAACATGGACAACGAATACACGCGACTATCGCGCCGACATCCCTCACAAATCCATCCTCAGACTCTTCCAGGCAACCACCGGACAGCGTATACCGGGCTTTCCCATTTCGCTCCTCACACAGCGACTTTTGTCCTCCGACTCCCCAATCATGCTCTCCCACATTCGGCTTCCCATCGAATACTTCCATTTTCCCGATAAGCTCGAATACTCTGCAAGAAGGACTTCATCCTTCTACAACCGGCTCCTCCAACCTCGTTCCTCTTGCCGCCGCGCCTGCGATATCGATTAGTGATGCTTCCAAAGAGACTCGGACGTATGTGTTATTTCCCCTACTCTCCTTCTCCTTCCCTTGTCTCACGTTCCTGCTAGACACATCCACAAGGAACGCGATCCAACTCTTGCCTCATCCGCAGAAATCGTGCGCCCGCTAGGACACGAAGGGCCCGTACCATCAATCATTCCGGTGCACTGTGAGTGTCCTTCGCGACTCCTACCCTTGTTCAATTATCACCTACTATTCAGATGAATGCTAACCCAATCTTGCAGATCTGGTACAATGACTGTGCATTTTCATCACCGATATCATGAAGACCAAACGCAGATGTAAACTATTTGGCGGTAAACTATTTGGCGGTAAAGCGGGTTCTTGCAGAAAATGTTGTCAGGTATGTGCACACAATCGGTTTGAATTGCCCCTTTTCACACTTTGCTCTACCGCATGTCTCTTCCTACTCTGATGTCGTTCTCGCATCTTTGTTATGTCTTTCTTTGTTCATGCCGTACTATTCCTCTTCTGCATTTCCGTTATTCCCATTTCCTTTCTTCCTAAAGCTAACATGGCTCCAGTAGATCTCAAACAACCAAACGTATCATAGCCTCGACGTTCGACTGCTACCACAGCCGACCCTTTCTCTTCATGATGAGAAATAGCTGCGTATTAACCAGCAGGTTCAGGGCAAGTTTCCATATAATTTCTTCATCGAGATACTTTGATACGACGTTGTAGGATGAACTTTGCACTTTCGAAGAACCAAGACACGCCCAAACTGGAACGCATGTCAAATCTCACAACGTTATCAACTCTCGATACAGAGCCGCCAAAATATACATCCAGGTCGTTGTAAACCAGCGATCTGCGCGAATAGACCAAAATCGTGGCGTGTTCGAGCCCAAGGTGAACCCAAAGTCTCGCATGCCCTCGGCGCTCAACTCGTGTTAGCTATCCGCTGCGTATGCTCTGTTTGCGGATGTACTACTGTACGTTTCCTATCGCTCCCATGTGCAACTACTGATCCATTCTCCTGCAGTCAAAGATCATGATATCGTGATAGAGTGCGTGTTGACGGGTATCCGTTTCTGTGCAACACTTACTCTGGCAGCTTTCGCAGCCGTGTGTTGCTAGTCACGCTACGCCCGCGGTTGGAGTTATTGGAGGTAAGTATACCCCTTTTGTTCGTTGATACATTATACTACCTTGACATGGCTAATGCCCAAGCCTGCGTAGGATTCTACGTTCGGGACATTACAAGGACGCCCTTTCAGTCCTGCACTCTGCAAACCCGGGTATGTCTAGCATACCCTATCCTCCGTACATCAAACTTACAACCCGGCATTCTCAGCGCTTCACACGATATCCACTGAACGTCACGTTCCTGGTACTTTCCGCTCAACCCAGTCATAGGTTCATACTAATGGGCACATGCGTTAGGTCTATCGGGGTTCCCAGCTCTATAGAGCACCGGTAGTACTTCATGAACTCCCAGTCGGCGGTTCTTCATGATCATGAGTGAAAGATCTTCGATATAGTATGCTCGTTAGTACACTGCTAGCGTTATCTCGTACATTTGAGATTCGGTGAACGTTCCGAAGGTGAGCTTCCGTTACTATTTGTGCTTTCCTTGAGCGCTAATGGGTACGATCTCCGTTTCTAGGATCTAAAGCCTTGTCCTTGACCTTTTCTATAGGTCCAGGCATAGACTACCGTGTCAAACTTAGAGGTATGTTATACTTCCTATCTATTGAACTTGTCAAACTCATTCTAGCTATAGGAGACATATACTTCTTCTAGGTCGTGCATGTCACCAACGAGGATTTGACGTTCTACAGAAAGGATTTCGAAGAACTCTGCTCGCCTTCAAGCATTTGGTCGTTCCCCTTCCACGTTCGTCATTCAGCATTGTTATCCTATCTCTACCGCACATTTGATGTATCTACGTTGACGCTATAGATAATTGAGATTTCACTTTCAATACCTCTATTGAGTTTCTTGTTTAGCGTGATAGTGGTCTCTCCGACTATCATACTTGATAATTGTTCTTCATCGCTCGGGCTCACCGTATCCATGGAACCGAAGCTTCTGTTGCTTCATCTTGCTGACTGGGTTATATAGAACTCGTTCTCTTGTATAAACGCAACCAAAATGTCAGCTTTGGGAGTTTTTATATAGACAAGTATATAAGTAGAAACAGGACGTGACGAAGATATGGACGACAATAGGTTTATGGAAGACCAAGATAGCAAAGCAAATGATAGCTGAAGTGTACAGGGATATACATGAACGAGAAGGCACGATCGAAAGCGAACAAAAGAAACAAGATAGCATGTATATGACAACAGATCGACAAGAAGCTGAACCCACAAAGAAGAAATTAGCTCGACAGTTCGTTGACGAGAGAAAGAAGTAGACATACCTAAGTCACCCAATGTGAGGAATGAAAGTTGTCCATTCGACGGTTTGATATGCACTCGGACGGAGATCTCGTAGGGCGGTGAATGCGATGACAAGAAGGGTGATGCGGAAGACGGCATATGCAAGGGAAAGGACAGTCAGCAAGATCCTGGTGGTATCGTCCAACCACACCGGCGTAACTCTGATCAACTTCTTTTGATAACCATGCAAAAACCCCATCGCAACCGGCGCAACCGCAACCGCAACAGCTGATAGACGCCAAAGCAGCCGTTCGGTATGAGTCGGAAATAGGAAAACCCATGGGATGCAGTGGATGGCGCCGAAGAGAGCGGCGATTCCGTAGACGGCGATGTAAAGGTGGAGAGGGTCTTTGTCTAATCGGGAGGAGATTGGGATTGCTAGGTCGCTGTCGTCGTCGTCTTGGAGGATTTCGAGGCATACGAAGAAGATGTGCCAGAGGGTCCAGAGTGGAAGGAGTAGAAGTCGGAGAAGTTTGTTGTCGGGGCCTTCAATTTCAAAAAAGAGGTCGAGGGCATAGATATACTTCACAATCGCACCAGCCCCCTCCCTGCACATCCTCCAAATCCCTCCCTTCCCCTCACCAGTTTCCCCTGCCCCCAACTTCTCCGTCTGCCTCCAATACACCCTTACAGGATGCCTAACCCGCAGGGGCTTATTCCACCAAAGGAAGTAGGTCCCGAAGTTAAGGATAGCGAATCCAACGGTGACGATCTCCAGCTCCGTGATAGCCAGACCCTCGACTGCACGAGCGATAACCTGCGCGATGAACCAGATGGTTTGGATGACGGCGATGGATTTGGTGATAACGTCGGCGTGGCTTTTATCCTTGATCTCGTCTTCGGTGAGGGTGATGTAACCTGTGGCAACGAAGAATTCCAGAAGGCAGGATGCATCAGAAGGCTTGTCTATCAATTTTGATGACTTCTCCTGTGCCTGATGTAAGTTCCGGAGCTCTGACTCGCTAGATTTCAAACTCACTGAAGTTTTAGGTCTACCCTCTGGAGCATTGGCGGCCTGCATGAGAAGACAGATAGATGAGATACATAGTTTAGAGGCTGGGAGATTGACTTTCTTGCTGGATTTTGTAGCCTGGTGCCGCTTTCATGTATTGGTGATGTTCGGCGACCTTATCCCACAGGTCATTTCCGCAGTATCTCCTCTCATTCAGGTATCCCCAAAACTCCTCCCCATTGTATAACGCAAATCCTCCCATTATTACGAAGAATCCATGTGGCATCCCCCATCCATAATCTAAGAGGAAACATTAGGTGGGGCATTGGAAATAAGGACGGACACGCACCCTTGAACTGTTCTCTGATTTTCTTCGCCTTCTCCCTCTGCCTCATTGCCCACAGAATCATAAACTCCGGCGCAAGAAGCGCAACGACCATCAACTCGACGTTTTGGTAGACAATGACCGCTGAATGCCATGGATCCCCCCGTCTGTCTTGCACTCTTGGAATGTTCGGATGGATTGCGACCCAGGTGCAGATGAAAATGACTGAGAGACAGCTCCAAAGGATTCCGGTCGTGGTGCGACACCCATTGATGTCGGTACATTCCCCGGTTACGGGATCGAAGGAGGTAGAGTTGTCAGTGGAGGAGGCGGAGAGGCTGGAGGCGATGGGCCTCGCGAGTGCAAAGAGGAGGAGCATGGAAGGGTGAGGAAGGGAGCCAGGATTCTGCGTTCTTTATCCATCGAGGACATGCGTTAAGCGTGTTGTCCGTGTGTTGTACATGCCGGCGTCTACTATGACATTTGGAATAGAAGATCATTGTGGTGGAGATTGCAGGGAGTGAGGCAGACGCGTGTCAGAGAACCCAAGAATAGCGGCGAGCATGGAAATGAGGCGAAATGAGGACTTTGAGCGCCAAAATGTGATCATGGAAGAGAAGAACGCGTTCGTGAGAAACACGGGGTGAACCTGTGGCCATTCGGTCTTTTCGGGATTCTATTTCCCGGCCGAACCATGGTTTTCATATAGTGTATCTTCAGTTGTATTGAACCTGCGGATTGTCTTGTTGATTGGCTTGTGGAATCATACCGAGCCGTAGGTAGAAACATGGTTTATATCCTAGGGTACCAATACTCTGGTGTTTCCTAGCTGTTCACTGGATCGCTCAAGTGTTTTGGCGCCGACGGGTACCTGGGTCCTGAGGCAGTGCCTGTCAGGCACGGTGACGTCAGCGGAACTTTTCTTTCGTCTCGCTTCCTTTTGCTCTTTCCTTTTCCTTCTCTCTTAGTTCTACGCCAACCGTACCACCACAGGTATGCCAGCGAATCGCAACACCGGCTTCAATTCCACAAAAAACCACGTCAATGCCCCTCGCCGCCTTCTGCTGTACGACTTGTCCGCCGGATCCACTTCAACACGAGCATCCTACTCTCTTTGCTCCTTTCTGTACTATAGAACGCGACGATGCAGCGCCTACATCCTCTAAAGCTGTCAAGATACTCCCCTACCTTCCTTTATCCGGTATCTCCTCCTCCTACAAGCTTGACAAGCCCAAATCCTTGCGAGAAGGGCATTCAGCCTACACCCCCACCAGCTGGCTCCTCTAACGCGCCTCCTCTCGATCCGATGCCTATTCCTTTGTGTGCCGTGGATATGCATTATACATCTATTGAGCTGTATGTGCTCATGCCATTCATCTCCCTTCACTGTACTCAAACTCTTCTTATAGATGCTCTCCTAATCACTACGCACCCAATTGCAACACACACAGCAGAGACCTTGTATTGGGACAAAGCTAGGCCGAAAATTGTCAGAGATGCGAAACGACACGGAGATAATTCTGGTGACGATGCCTGGGACATGTTGGATGACTGAGACCTGGATTATGTACGTGGCTCTTCCTTCATTACCTTTTCCTATCTCTGTCCCTTTCAATGTCTCTTCTCGTGTCCTTACTTCCTGTAGAGATAGAAAAGATCAGGACTAACTAATTCTTCTGCAGGGCGTACAAACGGCGTCTGACATGCTCTCCCCATCTCCAAGTCCCAGTGCCTGTCATCGAGGCATGGTGCCCCCCCCAGGCAAGTTCCCTGAACCTAGCTTGCAGCGTTTGCCGCATCCTGTTTTCTTTCCCCGTCTTTCGTGTTATGTAGGTTCTTTGTGCCTCATTCTTATCCACCACCGAGTAACGTGCACGGCGCACGCTCCTTCAAAACCCTTTTGTTCTTTTCTTGCCTCGTCTTCTGATTCAAGCTAACGATACAGATGTATGTTCCAGGTACTCAGAAACATTGGTTATTGCTAGTTTCTACGACGGAGTGTTTGTTCTGCAGGCAAGGTGCGTATCTGAACCATCTCAGGACCAATATATGCTAATACTATAATCACTCAGATGCAAGATGACCTACTATGCATCTCAAGACTACAGCATTAATCCACGAAATGGCGACCGCTGTATGGAAAGTAACTCCGGATGGTGTTTGTATCCTTTCATGCTTTATATGCACACTTTCCAATTCGGAATCGTACTCCAAGTGCCTGGCGTTGTGTTCGCCAGTACCGGCTGTCACCAAGGTATGTTTTCACGTGGATGCAATACTGTCTTCACCCTGCTAACTCGATTCTGTCTAATCAGCATTCGAACTATGGATATTAATTTCTTACCTTCAATACCCTGCTAATCGGAGACGACAAGGCATCCCGCCGGTGCTTATACGACGGCTCCTTTACTACTCTTTCGTTTGTGGACACCACATACCCTCGGGTTGAAGGTTAGTGATGCTCTTTTTGTTCCGTGGATCATTATACTGACTTTCTTATGCAGACGCTGGCGCAGTACCCATTACAATGAGTTCCTGCCACCCCTCCCAGTACAAAGGAGAAAGGCTCCGCCGCTCGTTTCTATTCTGAGGGCGGGGACGTCGTCATCATATGCCTTGTACACCCTTACTCACACGTACATATCCCTTAGATCTCATGAACCAGACATGAATCAGACTGCGCGGGTTCAATGTGCGCTTTCAGCCCGGAACTGTTCGTTCTGATACCTATACTAACGAAGGACGCCTTTAGATTGAACAACTACAGCAGCCTTTCGGAGCACCGCCAATCCTTAAACTCTGAGAGTTGAAGTTCCTGTATGAATAGTGTTATTATGGTCGTAACGACAGCTTAAGCATGCCACATAGCAGGCTCGTGCGTTTCGTAGTTCATGCCTCACACAATCCTATCCTTACATTCCTTTCATATACATCCTTCCACGGATAATGAACCCAAGACGCCTCATGCTGGCGTTCTCAGGATTGGGGCAACAGACCTGCTGACTCGTGCTTCATAAGTTCCTTCTTCTCCCCTACATCTCCCGTCACCGCAATACCTCCATAATCCAAATCTATTATCTTTTACATTCCGTGTTAGATGTCAAAGAACTAATGGATCACGTCCTGCAGTTCCCATGACACATGCCAATGGGCTTTCCCGACCTCCGGTACATTGCATACCTCCACGCCAGAGCGAGGAATGATGCGCCGGTGCCTATAGAAGACCTTCCCGTGCAAGGGTTGGGCGCTTTCAAGGTTATTTTGAGATGCTCGGTTCATGGTTTATCGATCATCTCAGATGTATTCCTAGTAGTCCCAAACCGCCTTCTATGAGAGCAGTTTCCCTTCGGGCTGTCGTTCTACTTTCTCCCCGTTTCTTGTTTCTATTTTCTTACTTTTACATCCTTCAAGTTCCTCGAGCTAACTCAAACGCCGAATCGATTACATGGGCTTCAACTGACGCTAGACATTTGGGATGAGAAAGAAGCGTCTGTATGATCAAGGTAAGCATCTGAACCTGTATATCTGACGGAGATATCAATTTGATAGGATTCCTTTCCCTCGTACTTTCCGAATAGAATTCACGACCCCGAAATCGCTGTGAAAGCGGCTGATTGTCAGGGCGCCTAGCGCCTATCATGGTTCGGCGTTGGCAGGGTTTATTAACGCCACCGCTGGGATCGTGCTGGTTTTTTTTTTCAATGGGCTATTCTAGATCCGTGATACGGCCGCTATTTGCCGCCCCGGGTGACATATAGACTGTGAAGGATTGTGAGTGCTCAATTTGTTATTAAAGATACCATTGTACGGTCATTCACGCCCTAATGCCGCTTCTTTGCAGTTATTCCGAGGTGTTCAAGGATCGAACTTTGAGATATCAATGGCTTTCCTGGATGCACATCTCACCAGGTCTAATCAGGCTCTCGTACTTGTTGCAGTATGAGTCTTGGCCGTGGCTGACGATAAAGTATGTGATATTTTTCTTACTTTTCCGATCGCTGTGCTCACCGGTTTCCGTGCCTCGCAGATCCTAGTCCTTACGATCGTGTAAAGGGAGTTCGAGTACAGAGTAGAAGATCTTGTAGGTATTTATCACTTTGAATATAGGTTCTGCGTCAATGGTCAACGCCTCATTTTTCTCCATCTCCTCTGTTCGGAGAATGCCGTCCGCGACGTGTCTGTTTAAGGTTCACGCTATCGAATGACAATGTTTTGGGTCAAGTACACTGACTTCTCGGAATAAAAGTCACCCTCGGTAAGTCTATTTGAATGGGAAATTCTTTCTGGAAGCTCGCACATCCAGAGAGAAATGTATACCAGATATCGACGAGCTTCTTTCGTCTGTGAGTGAATGCCCTTATGACCTCTTGATACCTAATCATCGTCTTAGCACCTTCCAAACGAATAGCTGACCGTTCGTATCTCATATCAAAATGAAGACAAATTCCAGAATTACAAAGGATATTGAGTAAAAGGATGAGGATATAACTAAAGTATACTGAACACACCCGGGCGTTTGAGCTAAAAACCTGAGGCGTTCTGCCTTGTGCATGCCCGGCTCTACTTGAGACAGGTTGGTATAGAAGAACATTGCGGCGGAGATTGTTGGGATTGAGCAAGCGGCACGCCCAAGAAGCTAAACATAGCAGATCAATGTGACTTGCGAGGGTTTTAAGAGGAGATCTGAGCAGGAATAGTCCCTGAAGCGCTTGTTGATCGTTATGGAAGAGGAGAAACTCGTCCGTGAAAAAGTTGGCATTGTATCATTCGGTAACCTGATCACTGAAATCCTTTTTGGCCGTTCGTTTTCGAGTAGACCTTTCTGCTGAGATGAAGGATAAGCGATAGCAAAACCGAGCCGGTCGTGATGGACTGGAAGGAAGCATCATCGTCGCGGGAAACCACGATTCAGAACCACGACGACGAGCATCACTATTTCGTCTTTTCTTTCCCATTCCTCAAATGAAGGCTCAAACGGATGGCCATATCCAATGGTACTTTCTTCTTTTTGTGGCTTGTTATACGACCTCTGTAGAGCTCAAAACTACAGTACCCTTCAATCTCTGCACGAAGGTCGAGGGTCTTTCATGCTAAAAGGGCAAGGTTATTGGGACGATCGTAATCTCACGGCTACTAGAGAAGGACCAGGTGCATTTTAGTACTTTCTCATCGCTGGAGAACATCCTTGTGCTGACTACAGGCATGGCTGTCAGATATTAGCTGACCAGGAGTCAACAGCATCTGTTTTGCTACCGAACGAGTGCTCGTCAATGCAGCTCGCAGTTCTCATGCGATACCCTGGCCTTCATCATCAAGACCACGATCCCAATCCAGATATAGATCATCGAATGGTTAATTGGGCTGAAGCAGAATACGTTTGTCGGGTACGTCTATGTTTCTACTCGCCCTTTCTCATCTTTGTGTTCTCTATCGCTGATCGTCACTTGTTCGTCCTCCTCTACTAGTACCTTGCTTATTTATCCTTCTACTATCTTCTATGTTCGGTCCGCTCTTCGACGTTCAGTTTGTTTCTATCGAAATTCTTCCCTTCTGTCTACAGCTAATGCGACTCAGCATCAAGGCTTCAAAGGAATTGAACACAACACATCTCCGGGATATCTCCCCGGGACGAAAAGCCTGAGCATCTCTCTGGATAACCACGGTGAGCATCTGGATAGGTGTTTGCCCCGCATATATAACGGACACTGAACTTCTAGGATATCCCGTTGTCGTGCTCTCCCAACAAGATGTCCCAGCAATGCGTCCACCTGGAATCCTCTGCATCATCCGACAAATACGTTCTTTAGAATCAAAACTACATATATGACGTCTCGTGCTCAATTCGATAACCATCCTCGTTCTGAACCATAGCTATCGCATCGTTCTGGATATGCAACATGGGCCCTTCGTGGGCAATGTTCTCATCTTCCAAAGTACGTTTTTAAACTGTTCCCTTATGCACCTACTAAACCGATATCCTTGCTAGTATATTCCGCGAAACCCTCGGATTCGGTGAACGTTTCTAGGGTTCGTGTTCCCCTGGTTCTGACAGATGCATTGAGCATTCTTCGGCCTTAAAACCATGTCTATTTCCTCTAATTAGAGTGGTATAGATTTGTTCAATGCGGGATAGTGAATTCCACATACTTATGAGCCCCACAAACACGTTCTGTCTTCACAATATTGGTCGATTCAGCTCTTAGAAAACTGGATATGCAGTAGTATCAGGATAAGGGGACAAAATTGGAATTCGTGTTGGGGTTGCAACAGATATGGATGTAGGATCAAGCGAATAACCAGGGAAGACCGAACCACCAAAGAGGCGGCGAGCGATAAACATAACGTGGCGGCGAACAAAGGAATGAGAGAACGCGTAACAGTGTCTTACCCAACTCTTCCGCTATTCGGGTTGAGATCTCCAAAACTGGCGCATATCAGTACTTACAACGCCAGTCTCGTAGATCCAGGTTCCGAGCTCGAACGGGAAGGTCTATCTGTGCATGCCTAGACACGGTCAAACACCGCCGAGATCAGAATCGCTCCGATACAAATCGATGCAACCGTACATCTTGGAATCACGAGAATACGAATGATTCATTGGGATACTTACATTGGCATAGCTATCACAAACACGTTCTTCCAATCTCCAGCGGTCGCGTCCCAGAACTTGTAATCTAGATAAACGATAATGTTGGCTCGAGCAGGCTGCAGAAAAGGCGAAGATACCATATATGGGGATGATATAAAGCAAAGAAACTGCAGGTGGTGTACCAAAGATAGAGGTAGCAACGGAAGACGAAGAGGAACAGCAGAGCAAGTGGTGGCGACCAGAGTAGACGATAATTTGGTGCCACAGTACGACTTGCGTTAGGCAAACGGAAGCACTGTGATGCGTCGCGTAGGATTGGAAGATGGTCTGCAACTCTTTGACTATCAAAGCCCCAAAGCAGAGTGACCAACAGATAGAATAGAAAGAGAGGTAGGATAAGAGAACAGAAGAGAAACGTACGAAGGACAACTATCCCAGGCATTAATCCTAACCGAACGCCTACCACCTCCACCGTGGTGGTATGTATAACCCTGAGTCGGCTCTGATGACGTTGGACGCGTTCCAAGTCGACGAAGAAGTCTGTGAAAGAAGGAAATAGAGTATCCGAAGCGAACACGGCACAGAATCCGCATCGCGCTGATGATTATAGCTGGGAGTAGCAGATGGATACAGTACCACTTCGATTTGTCAGCTATCTTCGGCGCAAGAGGAACGAACGGAGGATGGCTAGAAATTGCTGGATCTACGGGGTGAATGCAGATGGAATGCGGCGGTGAAGGACGTTGGAGTTGAATACGAATCGTCGAGTTTCTTCGATACTTGAGGTTCAGGTCAATGTTAATAGATAACCTCCAGGCATGAGAACGCACATGAAACTGGTTTTTGCGACTTGACTCTAGCTTTGACGCTACCTGACACATTTGGGGTCGCATTGTGAGCAGCGGGATCTAGGTAACAGTTCGCAGAATCACCGAGTTGGCGGATTCGTGATGTGTCGACACCGTAATCTCTGAACGGTTTCATTATGGAGGTTTCCTGGAACGTAGTGGCTTTCACGCTGGTATGGCTTCTGGATGGTCTCCGTTCGGATATATGAGCAAGGATTTTACTGAAATCGACGTCAAAATCATTCTCGTATCAAAAGGTGTGGATCAACTACTCACATTGCACCAACCCACAGGCTACGATCGGCACTCTTCACTAGACAGCATCCGTACCCTCTACTACGACTAGCCTTCCTGTTCGGATGCTCCGTAGTTGCAAGATTCGATATTTAAAGTTGGCGATATGGGACGTAATGAACCGAGAAGATAGAAGCAGGCTCTTCACTCCGGACGATAGCATATCAGGGTTGAACAGGATAAAAGGATACGGAAGTCGTGGATGAGCGGCTGTGGGTAAGAGTGGGAGCGTTTGATCTTGGCACGTTTCCCGTCGGAAGGAGAGCGGAAAGAAGAGGGGGCAGCAGCCCGTGGGACCTGTTGGAATCGATGACATTCGGCGGCGTGCGTATGAACAGTGGTTGCGTTGAGACGGGTGAATTAGAGGACGGATGTCGGCTGCGCAGGGAGTTGGATGATACATTGACAAGGGCAAGAATGACGCTGAAAAAGCGACGTTAGGATTGTGCTTGTATCAAAAACATGGATCTATAACTCGCCTTGCGCTCATACCCGCCGGCTACGAGCCTTCTCAATACTCTTCACAACACCGCATTCCTGTCTTATGACCAATCTTCGTGTTCGGATAGGGGATAGCGGCAAGCTTCGATGTTGGGGCGTTGAAGTCGGTGATGCGGGGATGGGATGGACGAAGAGGATGAGAGGAGGTCCTTCACTCCGAACGATAGCATTCCAAGGTGGAGGCGGATAAGAGGACATGGGAACTGTGAAAGGGAGTGAGTATGAGGGAGTGTGGTTTTGTGACGTTTCTTATCGGCAAGAGAGCGCTGATTAAAAAAGAAAGGGGATGGCGTCTTTCTGATGGCGATGGACACATCTGCTGCAGTCGTTGCGTCAAAGGGAGCGTGTTAGAGGAGCGGTGTAGGCCGAACCAGCTCGAAGGGAATTGGCGGATGTATGAGCAGATGTTCCACTGATAAATGAGGTTGGGATGGTTCAGGGAGCAAAAACGTGGACCAACTACTCGCCTCGTACCAAGAATCGCCGTGGTCTTCTCAAAAATATTCACGCTGCTTGGATCCTTGCTGCAAACTTTGATGTTGGTGCGGAAAGGTCGGTAGAGTGATGAACCGAGGGAATGGGAGGAGGATTTTTATCCCAAGCGTTGGCAGATTGAGATCGATGAGGATAAGAGGATACTCAGGATGGAATTGCTACTTGAGCAGCTGGGAGTGAGAAGAGAAAGAACCAAAATCGCCTCGGAGAAGCTCGGAGCCGGCCCAGCCGAGTGTCAATTGAATGACATCACCTGTCAACCATGCCACATGGCAAATTTTCGTCTCTTCCTTTTCGCTTCCAATACAGTAACTCGAATCTCCTCAGCACGTTCATGGACTAAGGCCCTCGACTCTACCTTCCTCTACTCCCTGTCCATCCAATGTCAATGCTCCTCTTGGCTGTCGCAAAGCCTGTCGCCTCCGCAGCGCTCCGCTATCTCTTGAATCTTCAACCAACGACACCACACCCTTGGACCCCAATACCGGTGAATGCATCGACATTAACGGCTGTCGCACTTCCACCGACATTATGTGGAGCTGCGTCTCGTTATTTTCATTTGTAAGTGGGTTGCGATTCTCCTAAACATCCCGATAGTGAGGAAACGGCAGAAGCTGGCATCTAGCTGTCGTGTTCTACCAAAACGTTGAATTGACCGTTATTGCGATATTCGTGCCGGAAATCATGATTATGGGCAACGAGGCAGCGGGAGAAGGTGAAAGAGACCCAAGAATAGTTCAAACGTACGTGTTCAGTTTAATTTCCAGTGCCTGGCTCATGCTTTCTGACAGAGTACGACTGGGAAATGACTCGGACACGCAGCTTCTTTGGCAGGTTTCGCGCTATAAGACCGAGACACCTCCAGTGGATATCCATGGGATGATGTATTTGTGGGATCATTCTAGAGGGGATAGAGACGAAGGGCTTGAGATACGGACAAGCCAGATTGGTGATCAGTACGAGTACATGCAGTATGGACCTTCCTCAGTTGCCCTCAATCCAGGTATGTTCATCTCGATAACGGCACACTGTGCGTTGTTCTTATCTCGCTCTTGTATTTTGATATAGGATGCCCCCGATAAAACAAAGAACACGAAAGTCCTTCCGGTACAGTCCACAACGCCTTTCAAACATGGTTGTTCTTCTCATACAGGTTACAGGAAAAGCCTCTACTCATCAACACCCCATCGGATGCATCATTCCTTCTCAAAACCCCCTCGCTAAGGGATACATCACCATCACCGAAGACGAGCTCAGAAACCGAAGTCACACCGACTTCGTCTCCAAATCCATCACTGTAATTCAAATCATCTGGTTCATCTCCGAGGGCCTCGAATCATCACTGTTGGTTTCGTCCTTCTCAACCTCGGCACTTACTTTCTCTGGTGGAAGAAGCCGCTTCGCATGGGCTATCCTGTTCGGGTGTATTGGCTCCAAACGGAGAGATGTACGATTAAGAGCCAAGAGGAGACAATCTGGAGCATGTGTCATCAGGGAATCTTCGCAGTCATCAGCTACATCCATGCCACCAACTTCTCCGAACGGCTCCCCAATACCATATTCTTTCGATTGTTACTCTTTCCTTTTTTGATCCCATGGCACACCTTGGATTCTCCTCCAAGACAAAGACGTTAAAGACCGCAGCTACATGGGAATTCCCTTATCTGCAGCTCTCTTCGGCGCCGTGCATTGTATCGCATTTTCCGACGCATACCAAATAGTTACTTTGGCGTATTTCCGCTGCGCGGGGTTTTACATGGTTATCTGAGTTCGGATATGCCTAGTGTCCTGCTTATGCTTTCCCTGGCGTACGTTGTGTGTCGTGTTCTTGCGTTGATGGCGCTGAAGGATCTTTTGAGGAGTGTCTATCAGGATTGTTGAGTGGACGATGTTCATCCCGCGTATTGGGTGATTGAGGTCTGTTTCTTTTTGATTGATAGATCTGGTTCTCTTCGAGCATTCTAGGTATTGCTGGAGATATCCTTGCGTATGTCGTAGTGATTATATACCTGGTCGTCCTCATTGCTATCTGTACTCCGTGTACCTATCTTTCTAACCGCATCTTCGTCCCTGCCTGATTGGTGATTCGAATAGAATCCTTCTGGTTCTATGTCTTGTCGTGAACTCGTATCCATAGGGCAGCCTTGAGCTTTCGAAAATGTACAGAACTTGTAATCTCTCAACAAGCGCGAAATGTAAGTCTGCCATATTTAGGGTTGGGCTACCGTTTTGACGCACGTTGATCAAAGGCATAAACAACACTCAATCGAAATCTTAGTCTACCAGATGAGAGTTCGCAGGGAAAGAGTTCATCGACTCAGACCAGAAATACCATAACATTTCTTAGTCCAGCCAGTACGTTATTTTTCCTTCATAAGCCTAACGCTTGATCAATCTACTGCTAGTGTTCGCGGGCTGCCCAAAGTATGATGGTTTTCTGACTTTCTTGTCTATAGACTCGGCCTGGTACTAGCATCATGCCAAACATCGAACCCTAATGAATCATGCAATGCCTCACATTGTTCAAACGATGTCCCAGGGCTAACGTCGCCATATTCTTCTACCTTTTGACTTCGATGAAAATGTCAAAGTAGTAGGTAATTTGAGTATCGGTACTACCAACTGTGAAACCCTCGAACGCTAGCAGATCGTTGACGACGTACAGCACGGTTGAACGTCCTTTCCCGTGTTCTGAGTTATGCATCACCATTCGGGCCCGGGTCGCGAAGTACTTTTAACTTTCAAGATCTGTTCTTCACACAGCTCTTACACGCGATTTTTTTTGCGCTAGAGGCTGCGTTGTCTAGTTCTCAGACTCACTAGATCATGCAGGCGTAGCATTAGATGGAGTATTCACTGTTAAAACGTGTTTTTGGGCTAGCAGACGCGAACAAGATATTGAGTGACGCCTTTTCAGCTGTTGCTCTATCTCGTGCTCCTACCTTCCGTCAGGATGTCATTCTGGACTCCATGACCGTGGATTGGCTTACTTCAACTTCCAAGGTTGATTTTCGAGTTCAGGTCCGTATATATCTCCGCGATGAAGAAGCATTAATCACATTCCTCTAGCGGGTCCTTTATACTTTGGTCTCAAGATATTCAGTGCTCGACGAAAGACTCGCACAAGATCATCACTCCTTGGGTTATCCCAGGGTACAAAAAGAGACAGAGACTAAGATACGCGTAAAACATTGGTAACACACGACCATAATCTGCTTATAGAAGAGTTCAAGCGAACAGCACAGCACAAAATATATCCCTTCTCTCAGCGTAGCTCTGGGTCTTTCCATTTTTCGAGATACGTCCCTACAAAGAACAACTGCATCTACAGGTGAGTTGTTCTCACTTTTGTTGAGTTGGTTTTATTCGTGCCGATGGTGATGACTCGGACACCTTTCATTGAAGCAAATAACTGGACAAACGAGTAGCGCTACAATAATCTAGCTTTAAAACTCACGACACGGTACCTCTTCGGTCTCTTTATTCGCAGTGAATCATTCGCTGACGCGCTGTTATCAAGATTCGTATCGCATCAAAAAAGAAGCACCGAACGAGTATTGACGGGTGCTAAGCATTCGGACAAGAACTTGTAAAGGTTTGCAGCGTAATGAAGAATAGGCGGAAAGCTTGGATTATGTATAGGCATTGGGTGGCACATCGAACGGATGAGACGATGCCCATGGTCCAGTTGTTTCAGAAGGTACATCCTCCATCTAGTTTATACGATACCTCTTTAATGGCCGACAGTATTTCGCAAGGCAGAGTCAAGGCAGAGTACGGGGCGTTGGAGTGTTGCTCACCTGAGAGCACGGATCGAGAATGAAGTGTATTCTCAAGCCATGCTCACACTGATGATATCCTTCTTTCTGGTTTGCAATTCAGATTAGTCCTGTGCGTTCCTTAGCATTTCGCCGTGATAAAATAGACCCGAACTAGCATTCGTTCCCTTTTATCGCTGTAGTACGGGCTTCTCCGAGCCCCGAATGTGGTAAAGCAGGATAACGAGTTGACTCGAGTGAGATAGTCTCAGACGCCCAGCGCTGAGCATCCTTTTCGTGAGCGATCCTGCGGCGAGTCTTCACGTGCAACATCACATACTCCCGGACCTGCTGATCTTCTCGGGTTGAGATCAAGACGATATTCAAGAATAAATCTCCGAGTATTATGCAGTTTGCACATCCTAGATAGCGCCAGGTATCAAAGCTAACCGTCGTAGCTCTGGTAAGTATGCTTCATTTCGATGTATAATTCCAAAGATCTCTTGTCCACATAGCTCTATTGCGGCTTTCAATTCCTATGCAAATCTTCGCAAACCATGAGTCCCGGAGCGCTGGAGTCTTGGCCAAGGGTCAAGATTGCATGCCTAGAGTGTATTCAGGTGCAGACAAGTCTAAGTACCAGGCATATACAACTGAGGCGTCAGTTCTTGCACTCCGACTGCATGCTCTGTACAAGATGCACAGCTTGCGGTACAACAACGGCCTGACAATATTCCTTGTGATGTCGGAACCCCAATAAGTCCTCATCTGCAACGTTTTCAGTTCGACTTGCGACGAACCGAGTTTCTGGTCAAGGATTGCTACGATGAATTCCGATAATCTCATTAATCAGTAATTATGGTCAAACTTGAAGAGAAGGGAAGGAGAAGTCAGTTAATGAAATAGCGAGATGAGGACCCCGAGCGCAGTCGCAGTGACAAAGAAAGGGTCGCCGTCGTGAAAAATGACGTTGACAACCGCGACTACCAGCATCATCAAATCGTCGTCCCTTTGTTACTCCTCCTCTCACCTACCCATTGGCAGCCAAAATGAATCTCAATAGCTTATCGTGCGTTCGTTCCTTCATTCGACTCGCTATCTCCCTGTCTGTTAAACATCCTTATTTCTCTAGCCCTTTTTTCTGAGTCAAGTACGTCTGTCTTGAAGTTAAAGGGTAGTTTGGAGGAGCAAAACGAAGGGACGATGGACAGAGGTTGAAGGTTCAATTTGGGCAATTTTAGGAAAAGATTTGGCACGTCATTGTGTTTTGTTTTCGGTTTTGATATGCTGATTTTCCAGCTTTGCCATATACGCGGCCTTTACATCTTTCAAGTTCGTTTTGGCTCATGCATTGCGTATCTGAGATCCGAAGATTGCGGCCTACAGAGGTAGCCGTCGAGGGTAAAGCTCGGGCCGCGGAAGGCTCTTGGGAGAAAGATCATCAGTCTGGAGGTACTCGCTCGCGTACGTCCAACGGGCGATTCTTCTTTTGTACCAGAGCTAATACTACACTTCTCCAGGTATCCTATACGAACACCAACTCAGAACTCTTGAAGTCAGACAGAAAGATACACTAAGCCAAGACCATCAATATGACCGCTCGGCGCTATTCAAACCTTCGAGAAGCATTCTACCAACCGACGCTTGAGCCCTCGGTATAGCATGGGTAGAGTGGCGATACATCCGAGACAATGGTTTGCGTGTCACAAAGCCTTGGTACTCACAAATCTGCTCAGGTTCTCTGGTCAGGGCTGTTAAAGGTTTGGATGACAATGATCCGAGAGGTAAATCCTCTATCATAAAGCCTTGTCATTCAGCTCCTTCATTCGCCAACAAGTCTGTGCTTTCCCGTGGTTAAAACAAAGTCAGACAAGATATGAGAAGAAACAAGTCATGGCTTCATGTGATGATCGGATCTGAACGAGCAGGTATTACCGTTCCAGTATGCACGCTCGAAGCATTGCATTGGAAAGAGGGGGTCAGAGAAACAGAGCGTATTGTGTCCTCAACAAATTATCGCGACCTACAGAAACATCGCTCGATAGCACATACAAGATCCAAATACGTGCCTGAGCCACAACGAATCGAATCATCAACATTTCGCTGCCTTTTCGACCTGAAAGGCTTGATACGACCTTCTTAGAAATAATCAAAACAAGCAGGACGAAACGTCCGAGTCGGTACATTGAGGGTTTATACGCCTCTCGCAGAGTTTTGACCGGGAAAGGCATAAGTAGCCTGAAATTTGAAACTGGCGGAAAGTACGTGCCTTTGAATAGGCAACACGAAGTTTGAAAGAAAGAGAAACTGGCCGTAATCATGATGTAGCGCCCAGAGACTCAGATACAGAGGAACGGGAACGACTAGGAGATGGCGTGTATGTGGGTATGCATAGACAAAGAACTCAATCTTGACAGGTCTCGATATGCTTGAAGACAGACCTTGTAATGCCTCCGGTACGACAAGAAGGGGTTCTTCAAGTGAAAGAGCGGTCTCGGAGACGAGTTTTGCAGGCGTATGGCTTGAGATTGGGCACTTTCAACCTCTATAGGTGTACATACCCATAGCCAAAGCCCTTTCGAGTGGTTTGGAGTCAATAGGCATGTCGCTTCTGGCATCCGATTGGATCTTGATTTGAGATAATCCCCAGCGCCCATCCTTTACTGTTACCGTTTGAGACGACATTTCAGAAGAGTACCTGTTGAAGGGAACACCAGACACTGACAGAGAGCCGACAAGGGAAGCGAGCTGGTCGTGATGGTGTGAAAAGAAGCGTTATCGTCGTGGGAAACGATGCTTCTTGATCCCGAACCACGACGACAAGCATCATTCCTTCCTTTTTCTTCTCATCTACCACATGAAAATGAACCCTAGTATAGATTGGTACGTTCCATCTCTTACTGCACATCGCTTTAATAGTCGCTGAGCTGAAAATATCTCTGTCCCGGTAGAGGATTCTCACTGGCCGCAAAGATGCTGGAAAGGGCTGCACGTGAATGGATACCGAGAGAAAGACTTGGTGCGTTGCTGGGCTCTCATGACATCTTGTGTGTATGCTGACTATAGGGATAGTTTTCAGGCACTTTGTATTACCTGGCTTGTCGGTGATCGAACATAATCAATCACAAATCTACGAGTACCTAAAAGAACTACAGCTTAGATCTGAATTCGTTGGAAAGGAAAGGCTGGGACTGATAGAGGCGGTATTAATTGTCGAAAGAGTGCTTGGGTATCCGAGGGTATCCACGTACGTCTCTCGTTTGGGCTTTTCCTTCAAACGAGAGCTAACAATGTATCCTCGCTGACATGCAGGAGGTTTCAGGCAAGGCTCATGTAACAAGGCTAAAAGAAAGGCTGAAGGAATCAGCGAAGACCATTCAACCGCCAGAGTTCACCCCATTCTCGGTTTTCATTCAACCAAGGCCATTACGGCGCTCAACACGAAGAATCAACTAGCATTGAAGGTATGGTTCCGCTGTATTTCTCGAAATCTTGGTACTCACTCACGCGGTACATTCAAGGCCTGGATATCCTCGAATTCCACATGCAAAGAACTGGTCATCGGATGTGGATTCTTGCTTGTTACTGTGGCGAGCGGGGCGAACAGAGGTACAGAAGGTACCATGTCGCTGTATCGGTAGATGGAACTTGTGGATGGGTGTGAATACAATCGACTGGCGCTAACACTATCGTAGGCCGATGTAGTTTCCTGGGTATTGGCGCTCTAGTTACTGGATATTGAAAGTGTCTGTGGCCTGTATTCTCTCTCCTGCAGCTGTAAGTATGGAATCGAGAATCGAAACTATCGCTTGAGCGCAGAAACGCGTGTCTTGGCGCCATGACGTACTGTGCCTGGAAGTCTAGAACTTTGACGTAAGCGGAGCCTTTTTTTTCATCCGCTTTTTGCCCTTTCCTCACCAATGACCACAGAAGGTGTTCAGCTCCAACATGGACAGCGAATACACGCGACTATCGCGCCGACACCCTTCACAAGTTCATCCTCAGAGTCTACTAGGCAACCACCTGACTACCAGGTTCCCAAACACGACCATATCGCTCCTTCTCTTCACACAGCGATTTGTGTCCTCCGACTCTTTCTGAATATGCCCTGCGGCATTCCTCTCCTCAGCAAGTATCTCATCCCTTCCCCTCATAGGCGCGAATACCCTACAAGAAGGGCTTCCACCATCGACAACCGGCTCCTCCAACATGGTCCTCTTGCCGCCGCACGTGCGATATCGATTGGTGATGCCTCCACGTATGCGATAATCCCTTACTCTTCTTCTCCCTTTCGCTCATTCCTTGTTGGATTCATTCACCAGGAATGCGATCCAACCTTTGACTCGTCCGCAGAATCGTGCGCTCGCTAGGAAACGAAGGCTGGTATCATCAATCGTTGATGTACTGTGAGTGCTCTTCTCTATTCCAACCCTTGTCCCAGTGCTTACCAAATACTGTTCGCAGTTCTTATGTCGTCTCCGAGCCGTTTGTCACCGATATCATGAAGGCCAACTCAGATGTGAACCATTCGACGGCTAAGCGTGTTCTTGCAGAACATGTTGTCAGGTATGTGCATGCTATCGGGTTCGACAGGCCCTTTTCACACTTTTCTTTATTTCCCATTCATGTGTCACATGTCCATTTCTCCTCCGATGACATTCTCTCTCGTTATTGCTTTCTTCGTTCCTGCCGCCCTATCTCCATTCTGTATTTCAGTGCAATGCTTCCTGGAGCTAACATGACCCCGGTAGGCCTCAAACAACAGCCAACCCTTGTTCTTCTGGATGAGAAACGTCTGCTTACTGACTACCAGGGTCAAGGTAAGTTTTCGAATAACTTCGTCGAGATATGATACTGATACAACGTTGTAGAATAACCCTTTTTCACATTCCGGCGGCAACGACCACGTCAATCAGAACGCTATCAACCGCTCAGAGCAACCTTTATCCCATCCAGGCGGTTGTAAACCATCGATCTGCGCGACCTAGAACGTCGTGCTCGTGTTTGCGCCCACGCTGAAATCATGGCGATCCTTGGCATGCAACATACATGGACGGGGCTCTCTGTAGCCGATGCCTTTTTCGGCGAACGTGCTGCTGTATGTTTCCGTATCGTTCGCTTGCGCATCTACTAATTCATTCTCCTTCAGTCAAGGGTCGTGGTATCACGATAGAGTGGGGTTGATGGATACTCGCTCTATGATGGCAACACTTGCTCTAGCAGCTCCGCTAGCCGCGTGTTTCGGGTCATGCTATGCCTGAGGTTGTAGGTAAGTCATACCTTTTCGTCCCTCATTCGTTATACTTACCTTGTCGTTGCTGGTACTCAGCTTGACGCTTGGTTCTAGGTTCCAGGACATGGAAGAACAACCATGCAATGCTGAACTCTGCGAGCTCAGGTACGTCTATCAGACCTTATGCTCTGTATATCTTACTCACCACACGACACCACAGGTCCCAGCATGGATATCC
The DNA here is from genome assembly GCA_037176845.1 of Paramarasmius palmivorus. Classification (NCBI taxonomy): domain Eukaryota; kingdom Fungi; phylum Basidiomycota; class Agaricomycetes; order Agaricales; family Marasmiaceae; genus Paramarasmius; species Paramarasmius palmivorus. The sequence goes on along the minus strand of JAYKXP010000089.1, from coordinate 189,058 downwards.
ATAACCAAAGGAGTTGAATCTCTTATGGCCGGTATGTTTTGTTCAACTGATTGGGTCATAGGTTCCTGCTAACGAATACTTTGTCGATATCCCCGACTCCATGAATCACCGGAGTTACACTACGAGCTCCCAGTCGACACGAAAGATCTCCATATAATCCTTGTTGGCTTCCAGAAGTTCTCTTCGTAGCTTCGAGCTTCAATGAACGTTCCAAGGGTAGGTATTGCACACTACCTGCAAGCTCCGAGCGCTAAGAGAGTTTCCAGGAATCGACTCCTCTGTGTTCCCTTCCCCGATTCGTAGCTACTCTACCAGGTCAGAGGTATGTTGTGCCCATAATCTATACCTATTAACCTCGCTGACCCTCGTTCTCGCTACAGATGCCGTTCCGCCTATTCTAGACTGGCCCTGTCGATCAGAGGTACTCAAGCGTCGAGGTACGTTCAGTTCGATGTCTACCCTCTAGCTCGTGCTCACGGTTATCTAGATTTATGCGGGAGCTACTCTATCGTAGGTCGGCGGTTGTTTCTAGACCGCTCCCGTGACCTGTGAATATTCGACGTCCGTTATATCGTTTAGTCTGCGCTAGGCTTGCTGACGTCTAACGTTTAAGCAGCACTAGCAGCCACTGGATCGAACAATGATTTGAATATGATCAATTCATGTTCCCTGGGTGCAGGGTTACCTACAGGGATGACAACAAAGCTGGTATGTGATGAATTTCTTCTTGTGCTGCCGCTTGTCGTACTTACCTCTAATGTAGATGATGTCGTTCAGAGCTCGCCATGCACAGCTAGTCTAAGGCTGGCATATGGTGTCAGGTAATTCAAGTTTCAGTCTAACGTGCTGAACGTTTGCTCATGTCGATGCTGTCCTCGTAGGTGGTGTCTTTGTGGTCACTTTGGCTTTCATATCGATTGCTCACCTGGGTCGCGTTGGAAGATAGCGAAGATAACCTTGTCTATCTCAAGTACCGCACTACACTCAAGATGTCAGACGTAGCTCGAGCAATAAACCCCAATGAATGATGCTTCGTTCTCGAATGACAAAGTTGATAGGTCGCGAGCGACTTCTGGATGGTGTATCAAAGTAGCGCATTTCATCGGCGAATGGTCGATGATACATTCAGACCACACTGTCACAGATTGCTTGGGTGGAATGCGGCGTGTACACTGGAAAGTGTTGGATTCTTGTTACCGCTTTGTTGCCCTAGTACCGTAGATGTAACGATGGCTGGACGATGGCATTCAAGGTGCATCCCCAGGAGAATAAAGGTTTTGAAAGCGTGACAGGCAGCTCGACAATCTGGATTCTTATGAGTGTTAAAGTGTTCAAAAAATAAATCAGGTCCCCGGTAATAATTTTTCAGTTCCCCGGTAATATTTTACCTACCTTCATGACATTCCAGTACATTACGCCCCCCGTAAATAACATAGAAATCCCCCGGTAATAACACTCTTCGACGAAACACCGCCCGGTAATAATCGGCTATTTCGGCAAAGTGCTTTCCCACGCACGTGGCCTACGTCGAACACATCTTGAACGCATCCTCAGTGCTCAGGCTTCATGATCTAAGCTGAACTGAGTATTTAATTTGATTTATGATATATTCAAGTACCTACATATGCAATATCTTGTATTTCTGAGGTGTAGAGCATTATGAGTGTTAAAGTGTTCAAAAAATTATGAGTGTTAAAGTGTTCAAAAAATAAATACAGTCCCCGGTAATAACTTTTTGGTCCCCCGTTAATAATTTACCTACTTTTGTGACATTCCAGTACATTACTTCCCCCGTCAATAACCTAGTAAATCGCCGGTAATAACACAAAAATCCCCCGGTAATAACACTCTTCGACGAAATACCCCCCGGTAATAATCGGCTATTTCGGCAAAAGGCTTTCCCACGCACGTGGCCTATGTCGAATACATCTTGAACACATCCTCAGTGCTCAGGCATCATGATCTAAGCTCAACTGAGTATGGGATCTGATCTGGGATATACTTAAGTACTTGAATATGAAACATTTGGGAGTCCCTGACGTGTAAAGGATGGACCATAGCCACGTATTTCTGCGTGACTTGCCAAAAGGGACTTTCCCATGCACGAACAAGGTTTTCAGTGTGGTCCGGAAAGCGGACTCGCCTCTTGAACCTAATTATTACATTGTAGCCATTGAGTACCTTGAGTATTGTATGGGATTGAACGTGGCGTCTCGAGTCCTGATGGGCGCTTACCGTTCAACGGTGTTGACCAGGATTAAGCGCCGACCTTTCCTCACAAATGCGAAGATTTTATTTGGATATGCAATATTTGGTAGTCCCTGATGTGTAGAGTATAGATTATAGCCACGTACTTTGACACGTATGAACAAGGTCTTCAGTATTGTTCGGGAAGCCAGCTCGCCTCTTGAATGTGATTCACTGCTAAAAGTATCACAATTTGACTAGTCATTGTCGAGTATGTTGAGTATGGAATTGAACACCTCATGCACATGAGTTGTAATGGACTCTGCATTACGATAGGGGCCATTTCCACGCTATCTGCACATCTTCAGCTGCACTCGGATAGCTGCCCTGCCATTCAGATATGATTCAGCAAGGTATAAACAGTGTGGAGCTTGGTTGAGAGCATTTTTGGAGTGACTTCTGAAAGGGAATTTCTCACACATGGACAAGGTCCTCAGAGAGCTGGCTCATTGATCATATGCGACTTGGATTGTATGTCTTGTTTACATTATGGTTAGTTATAATCAATAGTAGGCATTTTTTTCAGTACTGAATGAGATTGAATGTGTGCTAATTGACCAGAGCTACCCAATATGGTAAGGCCCCAAAATGTCTTGCCGAACTTGCAAGAATATGGGAAGTACCTTCCCGTACAGAGATCACCATTATTCAACTGTCATTAAATACCTTGATATCATAACTCCATGGGAAAATGCTTAGCCAGATATCAATCAATTCTTGCACAATGTAGTTCAATGAGGGGCAGCAATGATGTATAACTCATGAGAACTTCCTCAGGTAAGTGCTTCTTGACGTTCATGATATTCGCACTTCAAGAAGCTGAGGGTGTACATGATTATCATTCGTACGACCGATAGAGCAACCAATTATCAATTAGTCCACATAGTCAAACTTTTGCCAATCTGAGCAATAGGTATACTATTGTGTATATATGAAGAACTAACTTGGGTGGGAATCGGCTTCATACAACTGACCTTGACCATCCTGCGGAGGATAGTAAGTTGTAAGTCACTAGTTTCATTGTGTCAGCTCTTTCTGACTACGTTTCATGTTATTTGGTACATACATACTACCAATGATTCCATAGACAACTCTGATAGCTTGATCAATCGTGCACTAACATATTATATCCCATGGAAGCAACCTAAAAATCTCCGCATTTGTGAGGAAAGGTCGGCGCTTGTTCGGCGCTTAATTGACGTCAGTTCACCTTCACTCGTACTTACACAGAATGACTACCACCTGTGAGTATAGCGCTCCATCACGACGTTCAATTCCATAGAGTACCCAATGCACTCAACAATGACTATTCCCAATGTAATACTCTTAGCAATGATTCACATTCAAGAGGCGCGCTGGCTTTCTGAACGACACTGAAAAGTTCATGCATGGGAAAGTCCCTTTCGGCAAGTCACACAGAAGTACGTGGCTAGGTTTCATACTCTACATGTCATGGACTCCTAAATATTGCACATTCAAGTACTTAGATATATCCTGGATCAGATCATACCTATATATGAGCTTAGATCATGGTGCCTGAGCACTGAGGATGTGTTCAAGATGTGTTCGACACGTGCGTGGGAAAAGCTTAGCCGAAATAGCCGATTATTACCGGGGGGTATTTCGTCGAAGAGTGTTATTACCGGGGGGATTTTTGGTTATTACCGGGGGATTTCGATGTTATTTACGGGGGGCGTAATGTACTGGAATGTCACAAAAGTAGGTAAAATATTACCGGGGGACTGAAAAGTTATTACCGGGGACCTGATTTATTTTTTGAACACTTTAACACTCATAGATTCTGTTTACTCTTCCTCGTACTCGGGACATAATGATGGCTTGACGATGATGCTTGAGGTACAGCAGAGGCAACGCTAACATTGATAGATCGGAATCTTTGATCCATACATGCAGGTGCAGGTGCAACTGACAATATTGTGCGACCGGGCTACAGATAGCAGTAACAACAAGAAGGCAAGGATAGAAGTACAACGGGTGAAAGGGCAAGGTGGGAAGCAGACATATAGAGCAGCGAGATAGCACGGATCAAAGTTGGTAGATATACGAGTAAGAACGCGTGGTATAGGCAAAGGTGTATATAGTGTTATGTGAAAATGATAGTAAAGAAGATGATACCGGAGATGCATAAGAGGTGTACAATAGACGACCAAGCAGAATCGAAAGCTAAACGACGTGACGTGACAAGACATAGATATAGCAACAGATCAACAAAACGCCGCAACTGCAAAGAACGAATTAGCTCGACACTTCGCTCACGAGTGAAAGAGGTAGTGGATGTACCTAGATCAACCAATGTGAGGGATGAAAGTCGTCCATTGAACAGTTTGATATGCGCTTGAACGGAGATCCCGTAGGGCGGTGAATGCGATGACGAGCAGGGATACGCGGAAGACGATGTATGCAAGGGAAAGGATGAGGGTGATAATGCCCGCCATATTCTTAACCCATTCCGGAGGTGAAAAAGCCAACTTCCCATACCCATGCAAAAGCCCTATCGCAACCGGCGCAACCGCAACCGCAACAGCTGATATCCGCCAAAGCAGCTGTTCGGTATGTGTCGGAAATTGGAAAACCCATGGGATGCAGTGGATGGCGCCGAAGAGAGCGGCGATTCCGTAGACGGCGATGTAAAGGTGGGAGGGGTCGTCGTCTAGTCGGGAGGAGATTGGGGTTGATAGTGCGGGGTCGTCCTCGTCTTGGAGGATTTCGAGGCATACAAAGAAGATGTGCCAGAGTATCCATAGTGGAAGGAGGAGAAGTCGGAGAAATGTTTTTTCAAGGCCTCCGATTTCGAAGATATACTCCAACACCGCACCAACCCCCTCCCAGCACGTCATCCAAATCCCTCCCTTTCCCTCGTTGGTTTCCCTTTCCCCCAACTTCTCTGTCTGCCTCCAATACACCCTCACAGGATGCCTAACCCGCAGGGGCTTGTTCCACCAGAGGAAGTAGGTCCCGAAGTTCAGAATCGCAAATCCAACAGTAACGATCTCCAGCTCCGTGATAGCCAGACCCTCGACTGCACGAGCGATGACCTGCGCGATGAACCAGATGGTTTGGATGACGGCGATGGATTTGGTGATGACGTCGCTATGGCTGAGATTGTCCCTGATTTCGTCTTCGGTGAGGGTGATGTAACCTTTGGCGACGAAGAATTCCAGAAGGCATGATGCATCTGATGGTGCTCTGATCTTCTTTGGTGAGTTCCGAGTCTCCTGTGGTAGGTGTAGCATTAAAAGGGTGATGTATCACAAAACGTGGCAAGATATACCAAAGCGGCCTCTGTATCGTTCTTCGTATCATCAGCATCCTGTATTGGAGTAGCAAATGAGGATAATAAACACAAAGGGATTCAGAAAATGACGCACCCTGGGGGTAGGCTCTGACTGAGAACGATGCCCCGGTCCCTTTTGCACGTATTCGTGTTGGTCCCCGATTTGGCTCTTCCATTCCCTCAGGCCTTCGACAATATCTCCTACCTGATCATCCAACAAGTATCCACGAAAGTCCTCCCCATCGTATAACGCGAATCCTCCCATTATCACGAAAAATCCATGTGGCATCCCCCATCCATAATCTAAGGGGAAAACATTAGCTGGGACATTGGAAATGAGAGCGGACACGCACCCTTGAACTGTTTTCCGATCTTCTTCGCCTTCTCTCGTTGTCTCATCGCCCACAATATCATAAACTCTGGCGCAAGAAGCGCAACAACCATCAGCTCGACGTTTTGATAGATCACGGCTGCTGGATTCCATGGCTTTCCTTCTTTATCCTGTACTTTTGGAATGTTGGGGTGGATGGCTACCCACGTACAGATGAAGATGACCGAGAGGCAGCTCCAAAGGATTCCGGTGGTAGTACGGCAGCCATTGATGTCGATGCATTCTCCGGTTATGGGATCGAAGGATGTGGAGTTGTTGGTGGAGGAGGCGGAGAGGCTGGAGGCGATGGGCCTCGCGAGTGCATAGAGGAGGAGCATGGAAGGGTGAGGAAGGGAGCCAGGATTCTGCGTCCTTTATGCATGAAGGACATGCGTTGAGCGTGTTGTCTGTGTGTTGTACATGCCGGCGTCTTTTCTGACAGTTGGAACAGTGGACAGTCACTGCGGTGTAGCAGATTTCAAGGAGTGAGGCAGAGGCATGTTGGAGAAGCTAAGAATAGCGAGAAGCATGGAAATGAGGCGAAGTGAGCGCCAAAATGTGATCATGGAAGAGAAGAACGCGGTCGTGAGAAATGTGGGTGAACCTGTGATCATTCGGTCTTTTCGGAGATCTATTTGCCGGCCGAACCGTGCTTTTCTTCTTTCTCTCTTGCACAGTTACCATATAGTATCTTGGGTTGTATTGATCCTGCGGATCGTCCTGCTGGCTTGGAGAATCACACCGAGACGCAGGTAGACTCTGGTGTTTCCTTATCTCAAAGGACTGTTCCAAAACGTGTCTTGGCGCCTACATGTACCCGAGGCCAGGCACGGTGACGTCAGCGGATTTTTTCGTCTTCGCTTCCTTTTGCTCTTTCCTTTCCTTCTTTCTGCGCAGTTCCGGGTTCTCCACCGACTGTACGACTACAGATCACCCAGCTAATCGCACCGCCGACTTCAGCCCCCCCCAAAACCATGTCAATACCCCCTCGCCGCCTCCTACTATACGACTTGTCCCATACTTGAATCTACTCTGACACGAGCATCCCACTCTCTTTGCTCCTTCCTACGCCATAGAACGCGACAATGCAGGCAGCAGTCTGCATCATCTTTAGCCTGTAGGATACTCACAACCCTTCCTCTATCCGGCACCTCCTCCTCCCACAAGCTTGACAGACGCCAAGTCCTTGCAAGGACATCCAAGCTTATAGACCGACCGGCTCCTCTGACGCGCCCTCGATCCGACGCCTATTCCTTTGTGTGTCGCGGATATGCATTACGCTGCTACTGTGCTGTATGTGCTCATGCCCTTCCCCTTCTTCCACTGTACTCACACTCTTCTTATAGATACTCCCCAGATGGTTACACGCCCGATGGAAACTCACATAGCAGAGACCTTGTATTTGGGAAAAGACAAGCGAGGTCGGAACGTCAGAGCTGAGGCATAGGCATACCTCTGGTGATGATGCACGGGGCCGCGTTGAATAGTCGATACCTGTACTCTGTACGTGGCTCTTCCTTTGTTACCCTTTCCTATCTCTGTCCCTTTCGATGCCTCCTTTCGTGTCCTTTCTCTAAAGATTGAAATGATCAAGGCTAACCCATTCTTCTTCTGTAGGACGTCTACATCACGCGTGAAACACTCTTCCCGTCTCTCAGTTCCACTACCTGTCATCGAGGCACGGTGCCCGTCCCAGAAGACGCTCCCAGGCAACTTCCCTGAACCTAGCTCGGAGTGTTTGCTGTAACTTATCCCCTTGCCACATCTTTCGTGTTTCTTGGGTCTTTATGCCTTATTATTATCATTCACTACCGAGTAACGTGCACGGTGCAGGCTCTTTCAAATCCCGTTCGTTATTTTCTTGCCTCGTCTTCTGATTCAAGCTAACGCTAACACACATATGGGTTCCAGGTACTCAAAAAAATCGGCTATCGCTAGTTTCCACGACGGAGTATTTGTTCTGCAGGCAAGGCGCGTATCCGAACCATTTCTAGACCAATATATACTGATAAGATCACTCAGAGTCAGGATGACTCGATACGCACCTGAAGACCACGACATCGATACAGAAGCTACTACATTCGAAAAAACAGTCGCGTTGGTATCGTGCCAAGCTTATACGCGCACCTTTCGACTCGAAGCTACACTATGAAGCTGGCGATACAATTAACAGTTCCAACTGTGTAAGTATGTTTCCGCGTGCATGCTATACGCTGCTAACACAATTCTCTCTAATCAGCATTCATTCATTTTACCTTCGATACCCTGTTAACCGGAGATGATGAGGCATTCTGCCGGTGCTTATCCGCTGGCTCCTTCGCTACACTTTCGTTGATAACCAATCCATACCCTCGCGTTGAAGGTAAGCCGATGCCGTTTTCGTTCCTTCTATTAAGCTTTTTCTTCTTATGCAGACGCTGACCTAGTACCCACTATAGGTCACTACCAACGCTCCCAGTACAAAAGCGAAACCTCCGCCTCTCGTTTCTGTTCTGATGAGAGGTACGTCGCCATCATATGCCTCGTACACCCTTACTCACGCATACATATCCCTTAGATCTCATGAACCGGACATGAATCAGACTGCGTGAGTTCAATGTGCGTTTTCGGCCCGTAACTGTTCGTTCTGATGCCTATACCAACAAAGGACGCCTTTAGATTGAACAACTACAGCAGCCTTTCGGAGCACCGCCAATCCTTAAACGCTGGAGTTGAAGTTCCTATATGGATAGTTCCTTTCCAAGATCCCTGCCAACTCCTCCCCCGTCTGCAGAGTGTTATTAGGGTTGTAACGACAACTTAAGCATGCCATATAGCAGGCTCGTACATTTCTTAGTTCATGCCTCACACAATCTTATCCTTACATCCCTTTCATATACACCCTTCCGCGGATAATGAACCCAAGTCGTCATCATCGGCTCTTCTGGCAGATGCCTCATGTTGGCGTTCTCAGGATTGGGGCAACAGACCCGCTGACTCGTGCTTCGTAAGTTCCTTCTTCTGCCCTACATCTCCCGTCACCGCAATACCTCCATATTCCAAACCTGTTATCTTTACATTCCGTGTTAGATGTCAAAGAACTAATGGATCACGTCCTGCAGTTCCCATGACACATGCCAGTGGGCTTTCCCAACCTCCGGTACATGGCATACGCTCCACGCCAGAGCGGGGATGATGCGCCGGTGCCTTTAGAAGACCTTCCCGTGCAAGGGTTAGGCGCTTTCAAGGTTATTTTGAGATGCTCGGTTCATGGTTTATCGATCATCTCAGATGTATTTCTAGTAGTCCCAAACCGCCTTCTATGAGAGCAGTTTCCCTTCGGGCTATCGCTCTAGTGTCTCCCCGTTTCTTGTTTCCATTTTCTTACTTTTACACCCTTCAAGTTCCTCGAGCTAACTCTACTTCGCGCTTAGTCCTCAAACGCCGAATCGATTACATGGGCTTCAACCTACGCTAGGCAGTTGGGATGCGAAAGAAGCGTCTGTATGATCAAGGTAAGCATCTGAACCTGTATATATAACGGAGATATCGATTTAATAGGATGCCTTTCCCTCATACTTTCCGAATAGAATTCACGACCCCGAAATCGCCGTGAAAACGGCTGATGTCAGGGCGCCTAGCGCCTATCATGATTCGGCGTTGGCAGGATTGATTGTCGCCACCGCTGGGATCGTGCTGGTTTTTTTTTTTTCAATGAGCTATTCTAGATCCGTAATATGGCCGCCTTGAGGGTATCTGCCAGGTCGGTCTGGGACGCATATAAACTGAAGGATTGCGAGCGCTCAAGTATGCTGTTAAAGATACCATTATATGGTCGTTTATGCACTAATGCCGCTTCTTTGCGGTTATTCCGAGGTGTTCAAGGATCGGACTTTGAGATATTACTTAATGGCTTTCTTGGATCCACGTCTCACCAGCTCTAATCAGGCTCTCGTACGTTATTCAATGGTTGCAGTATGAGAATTGGCCGTGGCTGACGGTAAAGTATGTGATATTTTTCTTACTTTTCCAATTGCTGTGCTCACCAGTTGTCGTGCCTCGCCGATCCCAGTCTTCACGATCATGTAAAGGGAGTTCGAGTACAAAGTAGAAGATCGTGTAGGTATTTGTCGCTATGAATATAGGCTCTGCGTCAACGTCAACCCCCCATTGTTCTGCATCTTCTCTGTTTGGAGAATGCCGTCCGCGACTTCCGCCCGCGCAAACTCATTCCGTGTCTGTTTGAGGTTCACGCTATCGAATGACACGTTTAGGGTGAAGTACACTGACTTCTCGGAATACAAGTCACCCTCGGCAAGTCTATTTGAATGGGAAATTCTTCTGGAAGCTCGCACATCCTGAGAGAAATGTATGCCAGATATCGACGAGCTTCTTTCGTCTGTGAGTGAATGCCCTGATGACCTCTTGGTACCTAATCATCGTGTTAGCACCTTCCAACGAATAGCTGACCGTTTGCTCTCATGTCAAAATGAAGACAATTTCTAGAATTACAAAGGATATTGAGTAAAAGGATGAGCATATACCTAAAGTATACTGAACACACCCGGGGCGTTGAGCTTTCAAAGATAGAAACCTGAGGCCTTCTGCCTTGTGTTGTACATGCCCGGCGTCTACTTCGACAGGTGGTATAGAAGAACATTGCGGCGGAGATTGTTGGGATTGAGCAAGCGGCACGCCCAAGAAGCTAAACATAGCAGATCAATGTGACTAGCGAGGGTTTTAAGAGGAGATCTGAGCAGGAATAGTCCCTGAAGCGCTTGTTGATCGTTATGGAAGAGGAGAACTCGTCCGTGAAAAAGTTGGCATTGTATCATTCGGTAACCTGATCACTGAAATCCTTTTGCCGTTCGTTTCGAGTAGACCTTTCTGCTGAGATGAAGGATAAGCGATAGCAAAACCGAGCCGGTCGTGATGGACTGGAAGGAAGCATCATCGTCGCGGGAAACCACGATCCCGAACCACGACGACGAGCATCACTCTTTCGTCTTTTCTTTCCTTCCCATTCCTCAAATGAAGGGTGAAATGAATGGCCATATCCAATGGTACGCTCATCCTTCCGTGGCTTGTTATACTACCTCTGTAGAGCTCAAAACTATAGTACCCTTCAATCTCTACACATCTCCCACCCGAAGGTCGAGGATTAAAAGGCAAGGTTATTGGGAGGATCATAACCTCACGGTTACTAGTAAAGTAACCGGTGCGTTGTAGCGCTTCTTTATTGCTGGTGAACATCGTTGCGCTGACTGTAAGCATCTCTGGCAGATATTCTCTAGCTAGGAGTTAACAGCATCCGTTATGCTCCCGAACGAGTGCTCAATGCAGCTCGCAGTTCTCATGCGATAACCTAGTCTTCATCATCAAGACCACGATCCCAATCCAGAAATGGATCATCGAATGGTTAATTGGGCTCTAGCGGAATACGTCTAGGTTTCTACTTGCCCGTCCTTCTCTGCTGTTACCTTGCTTAGTTATCCTTCTACTATCTTCCATGCTCGGTTTGCTCTTCGACATTTAGTTTGTTTCTATCCAAATTCTTCCCTTCTGTCTACAGCTAATGCGACTCAGCATCTAGGCTTCAAAGGAATTGAACACAACACCTCTCTGGGATATCTCCCCGGGACGAAAAGGCTGAGCATCTCTCTGGATACTTTGGCATAACCAAGGTGAGCATCTGTATGGGTGTTTTGCCGACGCTGAGCTTCTAGGGTATCCCGTTGTCGTGCTCTCCCAACAAGATGACCCAGCAATGCGTCAACCTGGAATCCTCTGCATCATCCGATAAATACGTTCTGTAGAATCAAAGCTACCTGTATGACGTCTCGTGCTCAACTCGATAACCATTCTCGTTCTGAACCATAGCTATCGCATCGTTCTGGATCCGCGACATGGGCCCTTCGTGGGCAATGTTCTCATCTTCTAAAGTACGTTTCCATACTGTTCGCTTGTGCACTAAACCGATATCCTTGCTAGTATATGTCGCGAGCACACTTGCGTATTCCTCGGATTTGGTGAACGTTTCTAAGGTTCGTGTTCCTCTAGTTCTGACAGATGCATTCTTTATTCATGTTAATTAGAGTGTTATAGATTTGTTCAACGTGGGATAGTGAGTTCCACATACTTACGAGCCCCACAAACATGTTCTGTCTTCACAATATTGGTCGATTCAGCTCTTAGAAAACCGAATATGCAGTAGTATCAGGAAAAGGGGACAAAAGTGGGGTTACAACAGATATGGATGTATTATCAAGTGAGGAAGCGGAGAACCGAGCCACCAAAGAGGTGGCGCGCGATAAACATAACGTGGCGGCGAACAAGGGAATGAGAGAAAGCGTAACACGAGGCTCACCCAACTCTTCCGCTATTTCGGGTTGAGATCTTCAAGACTGGCGCATATCAGTACAACGCCAGCCTCGTAGATCCAGGTTCAGAACGTCAACGTGAAGGGATATCTGTGTATGCCTGGACATTGTCACACTTCGCCAAGCTCGGAATCGCTTTGATACAAAGCGATGCAACCGTACGTCTTGGAACCATGAGAATCCGAACGATTACACGCATTACTGTTAGTTATTCGCGAAGGATTCATTGAGATACACAAACATGTTCTTCTAACGTTCTTTGTGTTTCACAATTTGTAATCTAGATAAACGATAATGGTCACACTGATATTGTAATGTTAGCTCGGATCGAAAAGGTGAAGATATCGGATGTGGGGGTGATATAAAGCATAGGAACTGCAAGTCGTGTACCAAATAGAGAGGTAGCGACGGATAACAAAGAGGAACAGCGGAGTAAGTGGTGGCAATCAAAGTGGACGATAGTTTGGTACCACAGTACAACCTGCATGGGGCAAATGGAAGATGCATTGTGATGCGTCGCGTAGGATTGGAAAGACAGACAGTCTTTGACTGTCAAAGCCCCAAAACAAAGTAATCAACAGAAAGAACAGATAGAGGTAGGATAATAAAATAGAAGAGACACGTACGAAGAACAACTACCCCAGGCATTAATCCTAACCAAACGCCTACCACCTCCACCGTGCTGATATGTATGACCCTAAGTCGCTATGATGAGTTTGAACGCGTTCAAAGTCAAAGATGTCTGCAAAAGAAGCAAATAGAGGATCAGAAGCGAACAAGCCACAAAATCTGCGCCGCGCTGATAATTACAGCTGGGAATACCAGAAGGATACGGTACCACCTCGATTTGGAGGCTATCTCCGGGACAAGAGGAGCGAGAGGAGGAAGAAATTGCTGGATCTAAGGGGTGAATGCAGATTGAATGCGACGGTGTGAATGCGAATCGTCGAGTTTCTTCGGTACTTGAGATTCAGGTCAACGTTAGTAGACGAACTCCAGGCTTGGGAACGACAGGAGAAGCTGGTTTGTGCAACTGAACTCTTGACTTGACGCTATGTGACACATGTGGGGTCGTATGCACTGCGAACAGCGTGATCCAGGTTAGCGGTGCGTTGGGGTATTCGTGATATGTCGGGACTGTGATGTCTGAACGGTGTCGTTATGGAGCTTTACCGGAATGTGATGACCTTCATGCTGGTATAGCTCCTGGAAGGTCTTCATTCGGATACACGAGCAAGGATTCTACCGAAATCGACTTGAAAATTATTCTTGTATCAAAAGTGTGGACCAAATACTCACCTTGCACCAACATGCAGGATATGATCGACACTAGAGAACATCCGTACCTCTACTACCACTAGTCTTCCTGTCCGAATGCTCCATAGCTGCAAAATTGGATCTTTCAACTCGGCGATGTTGGACGTAATGAGCCGAGAGGATGAAAGCATGCTCTTCACTCCGGACGATACCATATCAGAGATTAAAAGGATAAGGCAGTTGTGAATGAACGGCTGGTAGTGAGTGTTTGATGTTGGCACGTTTCCTGTCGGGAAAAGAGCGGAAAGTGGAGAGGGGAACAACACATATGACCTCCTGCTGGAATCGAACACATCGGCGGCACGCGTAAGAATAGTTGTTCCGTTGAGACGAGCGAATTAGAGACGGATGTGGGCTACGCAGGGAGTTGCGGATATAAGGATATAAGGGCAATAATTGGACTGAAGAACGACGTTAGGATTGTTTTTGTATCGAAAACATGGATCGATAACTTGCCTCGCACCCATACCCGCCGACTACGACTCTTCTCAATACTCTTCACATCACCGCATTCCTGCCTTTTGACCAATCTTCGTGTTCGGACAGTGGATAGCGGCAAACCTCGATCCTGGGGCGTTGAAGTCGGTGATGCGGGGATGGGATGGACCAAGAGGATGGGAGGAGGCTCTTCACTCCGAACGATAGCATATCAAGGTCAACTGTGAAAGGGAGTAAGAGTGTGGGAGTGTGGTTTTGGGACGCTTCTTGTCGGCTGGAGAGCGTTGATTAGACAGGAAAGGGGATGGCATTAGCATAGAAGTCTTCTGATGGTCACGGACACATCCGTGGCAGTAGTTGCGTCGAGGGGAGCGTGTTGGAGGAACGATGCCGGCTGCACAGGGAATTAGCAGATTTGGGAGACAGATTTCAACTGAGAAATGAAGTTAGAATGATTCAGGGAGCAAGATGTGGACCAACTACTTGCCTCGCACCAAGAATCGCCGGAGTCTTCTCAAATTCTTCACGCTGCTTGGATAATTGCTGCAAACTTCGATCTGGTGCGGAAGAGTTGGCGATGTGATGAACCGAGGGAATAGGAGGAAGAATTTTATCCCGAGCGTTGGCAGATCGAGGTCGATGAGGATAAGAAGACACGCAGGATCCTCGGAGAAGCTCGGAGCCGAGTGTCAATTGAATGACATCACCTGTCATCCATGCCACATGGCACAAAATTTTTCTTCGTCCATCGTCGCTTCCTTTTCGCATCCAACAGCTCGAAACGTTCAACCAATCTCCTCAGCACACTCAGGGACTAATGTCCTTCGACTATCCTTTCCTCTATTCCCTGCCCATCCAACTACAATGCTCCTCCTCTTGACTCTCGCAAGGTCTATCACCTCCCCTGTATCCTCCAACGAAACCACACCCTTCGACCCCAATACCGGCGAATACATCGACATGAACGGCCGTCGCACCACTATCTATGCGACACGGTGTAGCTTATCGGTTTCTATCATCTGTCATTTGCCCCAACTTTCCAATAGTGAGCAAATGGCAGAACCGAAGGCATCCGGCGGTTTTCTTTTTCCAGAACGCTGGAATGATGGTTATTGCAATATTTGCGCCGGAATTCATGATACTATGGCCAATGAGCCAGCGGGAGAAGGCGAAGGAGATCAGAGAAATGTTTAAAAGTGCGTGTTCAGTTTATTCCCGGTGCCTAGCTAATGCTCTTCTGACAGAGTACGGCTAGGGAATGACACACGGCTTCCTCGTGATTATGGGAAGTTTCACGCTATATGATAGAGACTTCTGTGGGTATTTATGGGATGCTTCTAGAGGAGATATATACAGAGTAGTTGAGCATGGACAAGTCAGATTGGGGATCAGCACGAGTACGGGCAGAAGGAACCAGGGCATAATCGCATATTCCTCAGCCGCACCCAGTTCAGGTAAGTCCGTGTCGAAATTGGTTGTCATTGACATGCTGATCTGATGTTCCTATACAAGATACCAACGACACAACAAGGAACACGACGGTCCTTCCGGTACGGTCCACAATGGCTTTCATACACCAGCACTTCTCACACGGGATACAGCAAAGACTTCTACTCATCGATACCCCATAGGATGCACCATGCCTTCTCAAATTCCTCATCGCTGAGAAATACATCATCACCGAAGACGAGATCAGAAGCCGAATTCACACCGACTTTGTCTCCAAATCCATCGCTGTAATTCAGATCACCTGGTTCATCGCTCGTGCCGTAGAAGGTCTAGCCGTCACAGAAATCGAAACCATCACCGTTGGTTTCGCCCTTGTCAACTTGGGCACTTGTAGGCTATCCTGTTCGGGTGTATTGGCGCCAAACGGAGATGTGTGACCGAGAGCGAAGAGACAATCTGGAGCATGTGCCGCGATGGAGTCCTTGCGGTTATCGACTACACCTACGCGACTAACTTTTCCGAACGAACTCCTGACAGACTAGTCTTCCGACTTCTACTCTTTCCGATTTTGATCCCGTGTCACACATTCCTAACATGCTGGATTCTCCTCCAAGACGAAGAAGACCGCAGCTACATGGTGATCCCATATCCTTCATATCTTCAGACTCCACAAAGATCCTCTCCACATCGTCTACAGGCTAGCAGCTCTCTTCAGCGCCGTGCATTGTATCCCATACCGAACATGTACTTCGGCGCATTTTCGCTGCGCGGGGGGTTTTACGTGGTTATCTGAGCTTGGATAGTCATGCGTTCCCTGGCGTATGTTGTGTTTCGTGTTATTGCGTTGATGGCCCCGAGGGATCTTCCGATGAGTGCGTATCGGAATAATTCGGGACGATGTTCGTTTTGATTGATGAGTGAATTGGTTAGCTGATGTTCTCTTTAACTGTTCTAGGTACTACTGCATGTGTTGTTCATCTGATTACACATTCATGATATACCCACTCGTTCTCGTTGCTATCCGTATTCCGTCCAGTCTTGCTAGCCGTGTCTTCGTCGCTGATTGTATGATTCGAATAGACATTCTGTTTTGATCATTCGTTATGAACTCGCATCCATTAGGCAATCCTGAGCTTTCGAAGATGAACAGAGGCAAAATTGACACTCCTTCGAAATGTTGGTCCATAGATGAACGCTCACAGGAACAGGACCCATCAACTCGAACCAGAACATCTCTCTGTTTGGCCGGTACGCTATCCTCCTTCATAACTTTCTCGTCTAGAAACTCGTTCTGTTAGTATCATACCAAATTCCAAACGCTATTATGAATCAGGCAAGGCTTCACATTGTTCGAATAATTTCCTGGCTATTGACGTTGTCCTGACCTTTAGGTTTCAATGAATGTGTCAGAACAGTAAGTATTGATGCTCCTAACTATAGAACCCTTGAACGCTAACAGCTCTTCAAGGCTCTCTGCGCCAGTTTTACGTTCTTCCTGAGTTGTGCATCACGGTATATGGCGCCTGAGGTATGTAATGCTGTTCTTATTAACCTCACTACAAGACTCTTACAAGTACTCGAGTCTCGGTGAAGCTTTGGACTCGGGTCGCGATCTGAGATCTGAGCGACTAGCTGCCTTGAGGATCTGTTCCTTGTATAGCACGTACACGCCATATTCGCGCTACAGATACGTTTTCTTCTTTCGTCAATCATACTGGTGTAGCGTTGAACGTCAAAACAGCTAGATTGAGGTCCGTGAAATTGTAAAACCTCCAGTTCAACGTTTGTGGGTAGTGTACACGGTGGAGATCGTGGATTCGATAAGTGACGCCCTTCTTTCTCTCGATCTCATGCTTACCATTTCGCTCTAGGTCGTTCTGAGCTTCATGACCATGAACGGGGCTACTCTAAGGTTTTCAGGGTCTTCAGCATTCAGGTCCGTATATACTTTCCCTGCGATGACGTTTGTCTAGCAGGTTTTGTGATATTTTCGCCTCGATTAGTGTTCAGGGTTCGATGGAAGATTTCCATGAGATGATCGCCTTTTGGGTTATCTCAACGCGCAACGTTGATACGAGACATCCATCCACCCGTCCAAGATCTCACGCGAACGAAACATCTCTCAACGTAGCTCTGGTTTTGTGCGTGCTGACAGTGATGATACCTTTCGACGAAAATAACTGGGTGAATTATCAGCGCCACGATGATCCTTTCGCCACGGTTTGGTGCTTTGGGAAGCGTACGGTGTGATACCGAAACTGGAGAGACTCCGTCTCGTAGGTTTACAGCTTTCGGAAAAGAATTTGAAGGGGTTTGCGTTGAAAAGCTGGGGCGTAAGCCTTTGATCCTACTTCAAATCGATGGCACGATGCTCATGCTCTGGCAATCCCAGAAGGTATAGAATAGTCCTCAGTCAAGCCTGAGAGACCGGTGTACATCAGCTATCCCAGTCATCAGTTCCACCGGATCCCAGTTTCTGGCTTGCGGTATACTCTTAGATTCCCATGCAACTTAGAATCTCCGAAGCGAAAGAGGGACTGATGGTGTCAAGTCTTGAGGCAAGTAACCCATGAATGCTTCTGGGTTCCATGGTCTATGCATTATGGGGTACACGGAAACCCAAAGTTTTCATTTGTGTCTTCGAGCTTGTGAGATGTTTTGAGTGCCTTGGATTGGTCGGGGGACTTGAAGGTTTGAACGTTGAAACGTTGACCATTCACATTGAAGTCGATACTGTAGACGACCAACGCTATACAAGGAACCTGGAAGATTAAGGGGTCAATTGAGTGCAATTGCTGCTGTATGACTTGCAGCCGGAAAGAGGTGAAACCAGAGTCCGAATTCGACCTATCTCGGCGAGCGGAGCTCCAATAGAAGCTCTCCTGAGAAGACGATCCAGGGATAACCGTCGAGAAGATGTGCCGACAAGGAAATGAAATAGCCGAAATAGGACATCATGGTGATGGCGACAAAAGAAGCGTTGTCGTCGTGGGAAACGATGCTGACACCCTTTTGCACCGCGACCACGAGCATCGATATCTTTCGTGACTCATCGACATTCTTCTCTCTTTCTCATCTAACTCATAACGACGCAAATGGATTCCGGTTCTTGATGGTGTGTTGCTATTATTATGATAGTCTGCTTCTTCCCGTGTCAATGCCTGTTTCTCCAGGTTTTTCCTCTAATCCCGGGGGTGTGAGTCGAGAAGCATCGTTTAGTGTCTAGCATGGGCTGTAATGCAAGGAGGCAAGAGAGACTTGACGCTGAATATCAAATGCTGGACTCACAATTCGGTGCGTCACCGTGTCATCTTCTTCAAGGTCGTTGAGCTGACGCGTTCTATACCTTGTCAGTCTTGGAAAGCTTTAGTTCCACCGGTATAGCAGGAACTAGGCATCAGAACCAAGAATCTTGGTACTTGGCCGTTGTGAAGAACGTGCAGGAGGTTTGACCCGGATGTCTTGATGTCATGTTGGGCGAGAAAGTCATCGGGTTGGGAGTCAAAGCGTCCTACAAGCTCGATGTATGTCTTCTATTCTATATCTCCCACTGAAATACCTAACGCTATCTCTGCAAGGTATCACCCAGGCGAGCGTATTCAAGATCCGAGGAGCAGATGCCAATCAGAAGTAAAACACCGGCGGCACAAGTACAACCTTCAAGACGTCACGCTTGCATGTTAGATCTTACATCTTGACGCAGCACTCGGAAATGATGAAGATCAAGTTTCTCTTGGGGTGTTTGTCGACAAGAGAGTAGACTGGGATACATCCAGAAAGGGCGATCTTTTGGCGATCTTATCAGGTAGGCTTTCTGCGACCATGTCTCAGGATATCTTGATGCTTACAACCTGCATAGTGAAGCAATTTCTGTTTACATAGGGAGCGAGGCGAAAGCAATACGAGAGACGAGGAATACGGGTAGTAAGCTAGATGGAAGGTTAGGCTGGTCCTAGTAGGAAGTACAACGCAGTGGTCATAAGGCGTACCTATGGACGCTGTTGTAGATATCAATGGCTGATTGGGCCCAATACGATGGCGAGTGATGTAACCTGTTGGTTGGAAAATGCTGCCTTCTGGATCTTGTGAATTCAAAGCCATCGTTTCCTTATCAGCTTTTGTGCCAGCGAGATGGAATCCGAAAAAACGCCGGTAGGTAATGAGGCCTTGAGGCAGTGCCTGTCAAGAACGGTGACGTCAGCGGAGCTTTTTTTTTTCTTTTTCCTCCGCTTCCTTTGCCTTTTCATTCGCGCTCTCTGGGTTCTCCAACCACCACTACTTACAGAGGCATCTAGGCGTCTGGCTAGTCTCAGCATCAGATACCAACACCAACGTTCCACGTCAATACCCCTCGGCGCCTTCCACTGGATTCACTTCAACGCGAACACGAGCATTACGCTCTTCTCTACACAGAAGCCTACAATGCGATATACATCCCCCAAGCCCCCAAGTTACAGTCCTAATCCCTTCCGCCATGCGATACCCCCTCCTTCCCCCTTGGAAAACACCATGTCCTTGCGAAAAGGAAATCAACCCGCGGAACATAACACAGCCGCCAACCAGCTCTTCTAACGCGCTCCCTCTCAATGCAGAGACTATTTCTTCCAGTGCCGTTCGTATCTCTCATTGCCTTTTTCCCTCTCTTTTTTGGGCTCACCCTTTCGCAGGTGAACTATTGATAATGGACACGTCAAGACAAGTTGACATTGGGGACGGTTTTGGTCAGACGCGATCAGGAGTATAGAAAGGTTCTGGCGTGGACATTTTTGGCCTTTTCGGTACGTTTCTCTTCTTTCCCTTCCGTTGTCCGCCCCTTTACCGGTTTACCTCCCACCCATTTATCATATTCATAGCTTCTTTTCTTGGACCCCGTAGACCTCGATACTAACTCATCGTTCCTTGGCAGCGCCTTTGTGCAAAATGAGGTACACCTTCCCATTCCCGATACGCGGTATTCTGCAAGATCAAGTGTAAAGTTGGCCTAGAAGATTTCCTTAGGCAAGTCTCTGAGCTCGTTCGGACCGTTCATCATTGCTTGTTGTTACGCCTCTTCGCTCATGTTGGTACCTCATCTTGTCGTCTAACACCGCTCACGGCGTACGATCCGGTTCCTTTCACCACATTCTGATTCCAATCCCAAATCACGTTCTTTCCGTTCTCTGTCCTGTCTCTTCTTGCTGAAGCTGACGTTCCGTATCGCTAGGTTTACAGAGTCAAGACCAAGCCTGTATCTGTCTCTTTTGCTCTTCCTTCTCGAAGTTACCGGAGCGTTCGTGTAGTCGTATCGAGGTAAGTCCCCCAATCCCTTCCGTTTCGATAAATACTGATAGTTATACCCTATGTACTTTAGATTACCTTCCACACAGATGATCCGACGTCTTCCTGAACTCTAGAACGCCAGCCTCCACCGCCAAAGCCACTCTGAAGCACGTCATATCTATGCGCTCACAGGCCACACTCACCTTCATCTTCGGAACCGGGATCTACGAAGACGGCGTTCCCTGTACCGATTTCCCAGATGTTTCAAGTTGGCGTATACGTTGTTGTAGGTATGTTTCCGGCTTCGTATCGTATGCTGTAAATCCGCTAACATGGCTTCTCTTAGTAATCTTATCGTCCTCCTCGTTAGCCATTTGGCTAGCGTCAATGCAATAGTCACTGCGCCTTCTGTTTCACTGCAAGTGTCCTGTACAAGAGGAATCACTAACACTTGCCAAGTTTCGAACACATGTGCCCATACATCAGGATTTGGAAAGTAGCGGCTTCGGAGCCGCTAGAGTGGTTTGTTCATAAAGAGTTGGTGCTAAGCTCGGTGTTGAGCGGGCGAGAAGATCATCAGTCTTATGGTGTCGAAATCTGCTTGACATACGTCGTTATCATATCACTTTCACGCCATAGCTGACAACTTCTTTCCTAGATACCTGCAAGAGGACTTGCAAACAAGACGGAGCCAAGACAACGACGAGGTCAAACCTTCGCTACGCCTACGGGCATTGAAATCCATTCACCGGCTTCGCACAGGATAGTGGCCAGCGTTGAAGACAGATTAATGGACGGAACATGAGTTATGGCAGGGGCTAAGTTGCTGAATAGCGTTCCAATGTTTTTTCAAAACCTCAATACGTACACATGCGCGTTCAAGAACAGCTGGAATATCGCACGGATGATTCGCTCACTTGACCGTCGTAAGTCGGAAACATTCTGCGGATCAAGACTCATATCAGGTCTGTCTTCTCGTTGACTCCTCAGAAGAGTGCTCATGCTTGACAGACGACAGACTCAGAGCTAGTTCATCTACTTGAGCGAATGGGTGTTTCTTTGGCGATCGCAGACACGGAGTAGAAGAATCTAGATTGTTGTAAGCCTACACCCAGATTCACATTCCTTTCAGCGTTGGTGAACGCTCTACTCTACCAGCATCTTTCTCTCCTTCCTTATTTTCGAAGACATGCATATCTTTCCTTCTCGTCGAGCTAACGTCCTCGTACAGCTAGACCTTTCAACTTCACATAAAACTTCCTGACTTCAGTTAATATCTCCGTGCTATGCATGTAAAACTTGGTCAAAGACCCGCGCCGATTGTTAATCAGTATACATTCAACATTTGTCGTACTTTCTGCAGGCGGTAACATCAACCCGAACTGAAAGCCGATACATTCCTCAAGATCAAAGATCAAGGCATCCTGTATCATGCTAATAGGGTGGACTGTCTAGGAGGCAGAAGACGGCTGATACACTGAAGCTCTTGATTTTTTTGCGGTGAATCTCACTATGTCGTCTAGACGAGCTAGGCCAACGGCACTTCATATCAACGTTCATCTGTCGGATGTTGGAGCTGATAGTGTACTCATCTAACGGCGGTTCCGGTTGTTCCGCTAGAGTCGTGTCCGTAGACGATATGAGGGTAAGTACCTGTCTTCTTCACATTGCTGTACTTACCATTCTATCTGTGTAGATCCCGGCCTTTAGGTGCGAAGGAGATCGTCTGACTCGTTGGCCGTCTTCGTGATTCGCTGTTTATCACAGTAATGGCCTCGGATTGGATCGTTTCGTTATTCAGACAAATTCAGGCTAGGCAGTAACTACCCACGTCCTAAGTTTTCGAGTACACAAAAGATCTTTCGGTACTCGGTAGAACGTGAATGTTTAATTGTTCTTCGTTGATCTGAACTCACGCATCGACAACATGGCTCCCATGGTGTGAATCTTCGTACGTCCTACACGCTAACGCACATTGATCAAAGCTAGAACAAACTACGGTCGCTACCTACGAGCTTGAAGTGCTGCGCTCGCTGACGTTCTTCTGGGCACGTGTAATATTCCTCTATACCCTAATTACTACGCATTTTGCATTGTTCTAGTCAGTACTCATCGAATTATTGCGACGCTAGAAACATCGTTCGAGAGTCAATAGCATCATACAAGATTCAAGTACGTTCTTTAGCCACAACGAATCGAATCATCAACATTTCGCTGCCTTTTCGACCTGAAAGGCTTGATACGACCTTCTTAAAAATAATCAAAACAAGCAGGCTAGATGGAAAGCAGGACGAAACGTCCGAGTCGGGACATTGAGGGTTTATGCCCCTCTTGCAGAGTTTGGACTCGGAAAGGCATAAGTAGTCAGAAATTCGAAACTGACGGAAAAGACATGACGTTGAATAGGCAGCACTACTCGGAAGTTTTGAAGACAGCGAAACTGGCCGTAATCATGATGTAGTGCCCAGAGATACAGAGCAACGGGAACGACTAGGAGATGGTGTGTATCTGGGTATGCATTGACGAAGAACTCGATATGCTTGAAGACAGACCTTGCAATATCACCGGTACGACAAGATGGGGTCCTTCAAGTGAAAGAGCGGTCTCGGAGACAAATTTTCTAGGCGTATGATTTCAGATTAAGCTCTTGCGACCTCTATAGGGTACATAGCCATAGCCAAAGCCCTTTCGAGTGGTTTGGAGCCAATAGGCATGTCGCTTCTAGCATCCGATTGGAAGGTATCTTGATTTGAGATCATCCCCAGCGCCCATCCTTTACTGTTACTGTTTGAGACGACCTTTCAGAAGAGTATCTGTTGAAGGGAACACCAAACACTGACAGAGAGCCGACAAGGGAAGCGAGCTGGTCGTGATGGTGTGAAAAGAAGCGTTATCGTCGTGGGAAACGATGTCGACAGCTTCTTGATCCCGACAAGCATCATTCCTTCCTTTTTCTTTTCATCTACCGCATGAAAATGAACCCTAGTATAAATTGGTACGTTCCTTCTCTTACTGCACATCGCTTTCATAGTCGCTGCGCTAAAAACATCTCTGTCCCAGTGGAGGATCTTCACTGGCCTCAAAGATGCTGGAAAGGGCTGCACGTTGATGCATACCGAGAGAAAGACTTGGTACGTTGCCGTGCTCTCATGACATCTTGTGCGTGCTGACCATAGGCATAGTTTTCAGGCACTTTGTATTACCTGGCATGTCGGTGATCGAACATAATCACTCACAAATCTACGAGTACCTAACAGAGCTACAGCTTAGATCTGAATTCGTTGGAAAGGAAAGGCTGGGACTGATAGAGGCGGTATTAATTGTCGAAAGAGTGCTTGGGTATCCGAGGGTATCCACGTACGTTTCTCGTTTGGGCTTTTCCTTCAAATGGGAGCTAATGATATGCAGTAGGTTTCAGGCATAACAAGGCTGAAAGAAAGGCTGAAAGAAAGGCTGAAGGAATCAGTGAAGTCCATTCAACCGCCAGAGTTTCACCCCATTCTCGTCTTTTATTTTTCCAAGGCCATTACAACGCTCCGACACGAAGAATCAACTAGCATTGAAGGTACTCACTCACGCGGTTCAAGGCCTGGATATCCTCGAATCCCGCATGCAAAGAACTGGCCATTGGATGCGTATCCTTGCTTGGTAAGGCTGATATCGGGCTAAGAATCGGGGGATACGCATCAAGCGGGACGGACACAGGTAGAGAAAGTACCATGTCACTGTATCGGTAGATGGAACTTGTGGATGGTTGTGAATACAATCGACTGGCGTTGATACCATCGTAGGCAGACCTAGTTCCCTGAGTATTGGCGCTCTATTTACTGGACAACGATAGTGTTTGTGTCCTGTATTCTCTTGCAGCTGCAAGTATGGAATCGAGAATTGAACCGCGTGTCTTGGCGCCATGACGTGGTGTGCCTGGAAGTCTAGAACTTTGACGTAAGCGGAGCCTTTTTTTTCATCCTTTTTTCCCCTTCCCTTCGCTCTCTTCCGCTCACCGATGACCACAACGTTCAGCTCCAACATAGACAGCGACTACACGCGACCATCGCGCCGACACCCCTCACAAATCCATCCGCAGAGTCTACCAAGCAACCACCAGATTACCAGGTTCCCAAACACGACCATATCGCTCCTTCTCTTCACAGCGATTTTTGTCCTCCGACTCCTCCTGAATATGCCATCCCGCATTCCTCTCCTCAGCAAGTATCTCATCCCTTCCCCTCATAGGCGCGAATACCCTACACGAAGGGCTTCCACCATCGACAACTGGCTCCTCCAACATGGTCCTCTTGCCGCCGCGCGTGCGATATTGATTAGTGATACCTCCAAGGAAATTCGGACGTATGTGATAATCCTCTACTCTTCTTCTCCCTTTCGCTCATTCCTTGTTAGATTCATCTTCAAGGAACGCTATCCAACCGTTGACTCCTCCGCAGAATCGTGCGCTCGCTAGGACACGAAGGCTGGGCATGTCAATCGTAGATGTACTGTGAGTGCTCTTCCCTCCTCCATCCCTTGTCTTAGTGCTTACTAAATACTTTTTGCAGTACCTAGTTCTTATATGGTCTCCAAGCCTTTTGTCGCCGATACCATGAAGACCATACGCAGATGTAACTATTCGGCGGTAAAGCGGGTTCTTGCAGAAAATGTTGTCAGGTATGTGCACACAATCGGTTTGAATTGCCCCTTTTCACACTTTGCTCTACCGCATGTCTCTTTCTACTCTGATGTCGTTCTCGCATCTTTGTTATGTCTTTCTTTGTTCATGCCGTACTATTCCTCTTCTGCATTTCCGTTATTCCCATTTCCTTTCTTCCTAAAGCTAACATGGCTCCAGTAGATCTCAAACAACCAAACGTATCATAGCCTCGACGTTCGACTGCTACCACAGCCGACCCTTTCTCTTCATGATGAGAAATAGCTGCGTATTAACCAGCAGGTTCAGGGCAAGTTTCCATACTTCTTCATCGAGATACTTTGATATTGATACGACGTTGTAGGATGAACTTTGCACTTTCGAATAACCAAGACCACGCCAAACTGGGAACCGCCATGTCAAACACAACGTTATCAACCTCTCAGATACAGAGCCACCAATATCACATCCAGGTCGTTGTAAACCATCGATCTGCGCGACTAGACAATCGTGCTCGTGTTCGCGCCCAAGGTGAACCCAAAGTCTCGCATGCACCTCGGCGTGCAATGTGTTAGCTATCCGCAGCCGATGCTCTTGGTTTGCGGATGTACTACTGTACGTTTCCATATCGCTCGCATGTGCACCTACTGATCCATTCTCCTGCAGTCAAAGATCATGATATCGTGACAGAGTGGTGTTGACGGGTATCCGTTCTGTGGCAACACTTACTCTGGCAGCTTCGCCAGCCGTGTGTTGCTAGTCACGCTACGCCTGAGGTTGGAGTAATTGGAGGTAAGTCATACCCTTTTCGTTCGTTGATTCATTATACTTACCTTGACATGGCTAATGCCCAGCCTGACGTAGGGATCTACGTTCCGGGACATTCAAGGACGCCCTTTCAGTCCTGCACTCTGAAAACCCGGGTATGTCTAGCATACCCTATCCTCCGTACATCAAACTTACAACCCGGCATTCTCAGCGCTTCACACGATATCCACTGAACGTCACGTTCCTGGTACTTTCCGCTCAATCAGCTCGGTTATAGGTTCATACTAACGGGGTACATACTTTAGGTCTATCGGCGTTCCTAGCTGGATAAAGCATCAGGGGTACTGTACTCCACGAGCTCCTGATCTGCGGTTCTTCCTAATCATGAGTTCGTTGTACGTATGCTCGTTAGCATATTGCCAGCGATCTCGTACCTTTGAGCTTCGGTGAACATTCCAAAGGTGAGGTTTCGTTACGATTTGTGCTTTCCTTCGGTGCTAATGGGTACGATCTCCATTTCTAGGATCTAAAACCTTGTATTCGTCCTCTCCTACAGGTCTGGGCATACACTACCGTAGCAGACTCAAAGGTATGTTGTACTTCCTATTTATTGAGCCTGTCAAACTCATTCTAGCTGCAGGAGACATATACTTCTTCTAGGTCGTCCATGTCGCCAACGAGGATTCGACGTTTCGAAGAACTTTGCTCGCTCTTAACTAGGGTTGGCATTTGGTTGTTCCCCTTCCATGTTCGTCATTCGGCATAATCATCCTATCTCTACCGCACATTCGATGTATCTACATTGACGCTATGAACAATTGAGATTTCACTTTCAATACCCCCATTGAGTTGAGCGTGATAGTGGTCTCATACTCAATAATTGTTCTTCTCATCGCTCGGGCTCAAGGTATCCATGAAACCGAAGCTTTTGTTCCTTCATTTTGCTGACTGGGTTATATAGAGCTCGTTCTCTTGTGTAAATGCAACTAAAATGTCAGAGTAAGGGCTTTAGGAAGTTTAGACTGGTGCCAATGGCTACTCGTTCAAGGATATCGCTTACTCTAGCCGCGTGTTTCTGGTCACGCTACGCCTGAGATAGGAGGTCAGTCACACTTTTCGTCCGTTGATTCTTTATACTTACCTTGACATGGCTAATGCCCAGCTTGACGTAGGACTCTACATTCTGGTTCATTCAAGGACGCCCTTTCGGTGCTGCACTCTGCAAACCCAGGTATGTTTAGCATACCCTATCCTCCATACATCAATCATACTTACAACCCGGCATTCTCAGCACTTGACATGATATCCATACTGAACGCCACGCTCTTGGTACGTTCCGCTTAATCAACTTGGTTGTAGGTTCATGCTAACGGGTACATACGTTAGGTCGATCGGTGTTCCCGGCTCTATCAAGCACCCGAGGTACTCCGCGAGCTCTTAATCGACGGTTCTTTCTAATCATGAGTGAAAGATCCTAGGTATAGTCTGCTCGTTGGCATACTGCCAGTTCTCTCGTACTTTTGAACTCCTGTGAAAGTTCCAAAGGTGAGCTTTCGTTGCTAATCATCCTTTCTTCGAGTGCTAATGGGTATGATCTCGATTTCTAGGATCTAAAACCTTGTATTCGTCCTCTTCTACAGGTCTGGGCATAGACTACCGTGTCAAACTCGGAGGTATATTGTACTTCCTATCCATTGAGCCTGTCAAACTCATTCTAGCTGCAAGAGACATATACTTCTTTTAGGTCGTCCATGTCGCCGACGAGGATTTGACGTTTCGAAGAACTCTGCTCGCCATCAAGCACTTGGTTGTTCCCCTTCCACGTTCGTCATCCGGCATAATCTCCTTATTTCTACCGCACATTCAATGTATCTACGTTGACGCCATGGATAATCGAGATTTCAGTTTCAATACCCCCATTGAGTTTGAGTGTGATAGTGGCCTCATACTCGATAACTGTTCTTCTCATCGCTCGGGCTCAAGGAACTGAAGCTTCTGTTCCTTCGTTTCGCTGACTGGGTTATATAGAGCTCGTTCTCTTGTATAAACGCAACTAAAATGTCAGGGTAAGGGCTTTAGGGAGTTTTGATACAGACAAGTATATAAGTAGAAACCGAGAACGTGACGAAGATATGAACGGCAATAGCATTATGGAAAACCAAGATAGCAAAGCAAAAAATAGCTGAAGTGTACAGGAATGTACATGAATGAGACACCATGATCGAAAGCGAACAAAAGAAACGAGATAGCATGGATATAACAGATCGCCAGAAGGCTGTGCCTACGAAGAACAGATTGGCTTAACAGTCCGTTCGTCAAAGAGGTACCTAAGTCATCCAATGTGTGGGATGAAAGTCGTCCATTGGACGGTTTGATATGCGCTTGGACGGAGATCTCGTAGGGCGGTGAATGCGATGACGAGAAGGGTGATTCGGAAGAAGGCGTATGCGAGGGCAAGGATAGTCACCAAGGGGCGCCATATAGGATGCGGGATCCATTCAGACTTCACATCCCCCTGCAAAAACCCCATTGCAATCGGCGCAACCGCAACCGCAACAGCTGATATACGCCAAAGCAACTGTTCGGTATGAGTCGGAAACTGGAAAACCCATGGGATGCAGTGGATGGCGCCGAAGAGAGCGGCGATTCCGTAGACGGCGATGTAAAGATGGAGAGGGTTGTTGTCTAATCGGGAGGAGACTGGGATGGCGAACTGGCTGTCGTCTGTGTCTCCGAGGATGTTCCCGCAAACAATGAAGATGTGCAATGGGATCAATAGTGGAAGGAAGATCAATTGGATGATCCAGATGGCAATACCCTTAGGGTTTTGGTTGAACCAGATATATCCAACTACGGCGGTAACTGCCGTTCCAAGCCCACTAAGCCATCCCTCTTTCCCCTTCCCCTTGTTTTCCTCCTTTCCCTGCCCCTCCTCTCCTCCTTCCCCTTTGGTTTTTGTCTCTGTCTGCCGCCAATACACCCTCACAGGATGCCTAACCCGCAGGGGCTTGTTCCACCACAGGAAGTACGTCCCAAAGTTCAGAATCGCGAATCCAACAGTGATGATCTCCAGCTCCGTGATAGCCAGACCCTCGATGGCACGAGCGATGACCTGCGCGATGAACCAGATAGTTTGGATGACGGCGATGGATTTGGTGATGACATCGCTATGGCTGAGATTGTCCTTGATTTCGTCTTTGGTGAGTGTGATGTAGCCTTTGGCGACGAGGAATTCGAGGGGGGTTGTAGGGTCGGGGGTGTGGGACAAGGGGTCGGTCTCTACAGGTTCCGTGATGGAGGGATTTTCATGAATTGCTGGTGTAGATGATTCCGAGTTCTTCTCGTCATTTTCGTCCTGGTCGGCAAGAAAGGATCAAATGGGGTCCCTTATGAAAAGAAAAGGTACATGACGCACCATGTTGTCCAGCTTTTGATGCTTTTCATGATAGGTTTTGATATCGTTAAGGTATCCCTCTGCCTTTCCTTCAAACGGCCTGAAAATGGCCTTCTTAATCTCTGATGTCCGGTCCCTATCCCACAAATGCCCACAAAACTCCTCCCCATTGTATAACGCAAACCCGCCCATTATAACGAAGAACCCGTGTGACATAACCCACTTGTACTCTGAGGGGTAAGCATCAGTAACAGCGCTAAGAATCCAAGTAGACACGCACTCTTGAACTGCTCTCTAACCCTCTTCGCCTTCTCTCGCTGCCTCATGGCCCACAGAATCATGAACTCGGGCGCAAGGAGTGCTACAACCATCAACTCGACATTTTGATAGACTGCTACCGCTGAATGAGTTCCTGGGACTGGAATGTTGGGGTGGATTGCGACCCATGTGCAGATGAAGATGACCGAAAGGCAGCTCCACAAGATGCCGGTGGTGGTGCGACAACTGCGGATGTCGATGCATTTGCCCGTTATGGGATCGAAGGATGTGGAGTTGTCGGTGGAGGAGGCAGAGAGGCTGGAGGCGATGGGCCTCGCTAGGGCGTAGAGAAGGAGCATGGAAGGGTGAGGATGGGAGCCATGATTCTGCGTCCTTTATCCATGAAGGACATGCTGTACATGCCGGCGTCTACTTTGACAGGTAGGACAGCATTGTCATCGCAAAGGCGTGTCAAAGAAGCAGAATATAGCTATAGAAGGGATGGTGAACTATGAGGAGTTTGAGGGGATCAGATCCCGCGAAGCCCGTGATGAACCCGTGACAACCATGCGTCGTGGCTGTGTCCGCGATATACGTCCGTCAAATCCGATTTAACCGAGGTCTGAGCGCTTCCTTTTTCCATTGATTTCTCTCTGACTCCCTCTCCGCAAAAACAACGCGACCACAACAAATTGGGCATATAGAGCTACCAATACAAGGCACTACTCAAAATGCAACATCATTCGAAGTCAGTTGACCGCTAACACTGCTCAATTCACCCAACGCTCAGACGCCTCGGCACCACTAAAGGACGCGATTGTCATCCCAAGAGTAAATACACCTATTCCACCTATATCCACCTCCCACCTCCAGCACTTCACATTCCGTCACACGCTCTCCGCCTTTCAGGTTGTCAAGTGCCAATCTGCAATGAGCATTCATACCGATTTCGTCATTGATCTTCCAGCATTGTTTGCAAAATGTATGGCGTAGTAGTTGTGTAGTAGTAACAGTTAGTCAGGGTAAAAGGTCTCGGAAGGCTATAGAGAGCTAGGATTTTGTGAGACGAGGGATGAGTGGTCGCGTTGAGAGCGCCAAGAAGGGAATGATCGTCGATAAGATTCAGCAAGGTCTTAGGTGACATGATCATTCGAAAGGACTGAGTGAGCCCTCTGTTGTCATTGTTGGATGAGCCTAATTGGAGTAAAGGATATCATAAAGGCATGCGACTCCTCTTCGATTGGATACATCGGAGGCTGACCCTGGAGAGGTACCAGTCATGGGTTTGATCGAATCGAACAAATCAAGGTGCATTTCTTTTCTGTCGATTCTCACTCGACAATGAATAACGACCCAGAAAATCAACAGGACAAAATTTCCACAATATTTACTCCGTCGCAGTCGTATTAGGCGGCTCCCTAACACGCCTACGCAGTGTTATCGTGCTCACTCGTAAGTTCTTTCTCTCGTACCTTTCACAATCTTATTCTCATGGTCTTTCTTGCAGACGCCTCATGCTGGTGCTCATACGATGAAGGTATACAGGCTGCAATGGTGCCTATACTCTCTGCACACTTGTTTCTCGTACCTTTTTCCTTCTCCCAGGCCGCTACATCTTCTTGACCGTGATATCTAGCCATTCCAACCCATTCATCTCTTCCTGCTTTGACTTCAGAAAAAGAGGACCAATTCATCATGTTTTGCAGGTCCAATATGCTTTCCCGAATCACGGTACATGACATACACCTCAAGCCAGAGTGAGGGAGTCGCTATGCAAAGCTCGGCTCCGTTTATGGCTTTCAAGGTTCCTTTGCAATAATTCGGTCTATGGTTTATCCCTCGTATGTATTTCTCATTCAGACTTCTAAGAACGGAACTTTCTTTATCAGGGCAGTCGTTCTATTTCCCCCGTTTCTTGTTTCACTCTTTCATCCTTCGTCGAGCTAACTCTGTTTGCTTAGGTCTTCAAACACCCAATTAATTACGTGGGTATCAACAAAAGCTAGGCATTCTTTCCGTCCGAGATTATGGATAGAAGTGTCTGCACGATCAAGGTGAGTATCTAAGTGTCTTCTTGTCTTGTATATCTGACGATGATACCGCTGACCTAGGATTCCCTTTTGTCGTACTTTCCGAAGACAATTCGCAACCCCGAAGTTGCTATGGCTCTTGGAATGAAAGTGACTGGTGTCGGGGCGCCTGTCATTTTCGGCATTAGCAGATTGGTTCACGCC
The DNA here is from genome assembly GCA_037176845.1 of Paramarasmius palmivorus. Lineage (NCBI taxonomy): Eukaryota > Fungi > Basidiomycota > Agaricomycetes > Agaricales > Marasmiaceae > Paramarasmius > Paramarasmius palmivorus. The sequence goes on along the minus strand of JAYKXP010000089.1, from coordinate 157,025 downwards.
ACCGTTGGGTTCGTGCTGGTTTTTCCGGATCCATGATATGGCTGCTCTGCAATTGTTTGCCAGGTCGCTTCGTTCCTGGGATATACATTGTCAATGATTAAGTGGGTCGTGAAAGATAGCCATGTTTCGTTCGTTCGCGTGTCATTACGACGCTTCCAAGGATCGGATTGGATTGTTGGAGATCCAGTAGTATCGTTGTGGATGGATGTTTTACCATTCGGATATTGTCCAATACGAACCTTTTTTGGGACTAATAAGTAGCCTGTAGGTGATATCCCTTTTACACTTCCGATCCCTGTACTCACCTTCGAAGATCCTAGCGTTGATGATCGAGTATGAAGGGTTCAATACGAGATGGGTCATATTGTCGATTATCTATCAGCGAGAATACAAGTACCTCAATGTGGACGTCCGCATCTTCCTTTGTCGAAGTGGATCGCTTTCTGCGATTCTCACTCGGGCTATTTGACTAGCTGAATGCAAGGTCATTCCGAGGCTGTTTGGGGCTTGCGCTATTGAATGTTACGCTTAGATTGTCGACATCCCAGAATAAACCTGTGCTATCTCAACAGGAAGTTCTTTCGGAAGCTCAGGCTTTCAACGAGAGACGCTTATCGAGATGTCTGGAAGTGTGGTGAGCAGCTTCCCCGCTGGAACCCTCTTGGTATATAGCTGATCACCATATAAGCACGTTACAGCGATCAAATGATCCCTTTTTCCACATCGAAATGACGATGGTCCAAGGGTGTATAAGTGTCCGTCAAATCATGACTGGTGTTGCTGCGTCCCGGCTCTGGTGAGTAGCCTTTGGTACATCCCTTGTGCTTTCAAATTGATACTGTAGGCTCTTGCTGTTCAACGCCCTTCATCCGATTTAATGCCTTTCACTCTCTTTCGGCTACGTAGCTCTGAGTGGACACCCAAGGTACATACGATACCACCATGATTCAAGTCCCCTTCTACTATCTGTTTTAGAGGGACTTCAAGCTTGACTGCCGTTCATTCACCTAGTACAAGTTGCCGTCTAGAATACATATACAGCTGACGGAGGCTCAGCTCTCCAGGTACCAGACTCGCGAATCGAAGCGCCGTACCTTTTTTATCTTGTCATCTACACAGATACCACAAAAGTCCACACTTACGCATGTTCCAAGCACAGTTCTATGTATGCAATACTGCACCACATTCCAATCCTGCCAAGATCCCGTCTCGCCCTTGTCTGCCCTTGTCGGCGAATCTTGTAGTACGTACCCATAAATCTATATATTGGAGTCGTGTTAACAAAGATTGAATGTGAGAGCTATTTCGACTTCCAGCGATGAGTCCGTTTATCAACACGGGGCAATGTCGAACGTTAGTAATTCGTCTTCATGGGCGTTGCGTTCGCCGTTGACGGATGTTGCGGTGATCTTCCTGCCCTTCTCGTACAGGTCACGTCCTTTAGAGAAGTTTGGCTATTCCCAAGCTACACGTCGCATTTCAGATACGTTTAGGCTTCTTCTCCGATACACCCCCGGTCGTGATAGCGAGTAAAGATGTCCACATTACATGTCTTGATATGAGAACGGAACCAGAGACACAGGAGAAAGGTTTGCGAAGGCGTATAAGTAAACGAAACCCAAAGAGATGTCTAAAATCCTGATAGTATATACTTGTAAATCCGAACGCGCGCGAATGGCTTGTACGACATCTAAAGTATTCCTTGAAGGCAATAGTCGAGGTTTGATGTCCGATAGATTTTGATATTCCAGGTAAGTACTATAACGCAGCCATTCTCAATGATCTTATGTCGATGCAACTTAGGTTAAACCATTTCTTGAGCCTTGCTTGCCACCGCGTCACTGCCCAAGCTTGCGGAGCTCAAGCCAAAGTCATCGATATTGTGATCGAGTATCATGGAGTACTACATGGGATCGTGAAGGGTGTATTCGTGCGGAACTCGATGTAAACGTCAAATCTCATGCAACCATGGGATAATGTCATCTTTGACATTGCCCCAGAGAATCATGAGAATCCCTTGTCGTTCTTACGCCAGATTCTAAAGCTAGCAGCATATTGACATCGAATGCTCCACTTGTAGTTACTGACCCTTGAGAATTGGTCTTGTCCCGTAGAGAAATCACCTTGTTGGAAGATCCAAAAACACAGGAACTATGCATGGTAGCGTTTGACCGAATTTCCGCATACGCAGTTAGAACTCACAGATTTGATGTCAACTTGTGGCGAGAAACTCCGTTCAGCCTCCTCCAAATAATCTAAGAAGCTTGTGATGAGCACGGAGGCAAGCCTTGTAATGACATTGATCCAATATTGAATGATAATTCGAAAGATAGCGCGACTGCTCCCAGGAGTAAGCTTGAAGAGATCCAGCTATCCATGTCCTTCTAATTGAGACAAACGTTCACTAGAAAGAGCAATTCCGAATCAGGGACTAAGTTAACCCTGCTGGAATTCCATAGTTTTCATGGGCAGCTTGAAGCTGAAACCCCAGACGAATCGTGACTGGACCTATCGATTCGGATGAACCAAGCTCGACCTCGGAAGAGATAATGGTCGAAGCAAAGAAGATGTGGAACTGAGAGGTAAATGAAATAGCCGAAATGGACTCGGAGCCGACGTCGTGGTGGTGACAAAAGAAGCGTTGACGTCGTGGGAAACGACGATGACACCTTTTTGCACCACGACCACGAGCATCTTTTGTCTCATCGACGTCTTCTTTGCCTTTTCTCTCATGACCATGTAAATCGATCTCAGTTTTTAATGGTGCGTTGCTACTTTCAGGATCCCTGCTTCGTCCACCGTTGAGCACGTCTTTCTTTAGCCATTGTTCGATTTTCCAGCTACGCCAACGCCGGGACTCGAGGGGAATCTTTTATGGGGTTGCATGGGCTGAAAGGAAAGGAAGCTATAGCTACCTGAAGAGGGAAGTCGAATGCGGGGGTTGCAACTCGGTGGGTCGCCACATCATGTCTTTTTTCTTCGTCTTTGTTGTCGTAGTGCTAACCAGGTCGGTTGTCAGGTGCTCTATACGTCAGGGTCTTCCAATCCTTCATGTCCGCCTGTATACCATGCACCCGGATCTTCGAGGAGTAGCTCCCGTCGAGAGGAGCATGCAGGTGGTCTGGACAAGAGGGTTCGATAGTGTTAGGCCGAACGAGATGAGACAAGAACTGGGAACTCCTTCGAAACCCCATGTACGATCTTGATTCTGAGTTCTCCGTCAAACGACGGCTAACACCAGATCTCGCAGGCAAGTCTGGTCAATATTCCAGGGGCAAGCTGCAAGTTAGAAGCAAAACATCAGCGAGTTCAAGTGCAGCATTAAGCTGGGACACTAAACCTTCATTGGGCAATAGTTCGACAGAACGCCGTAGGCAGGAGTAAATACACGAAGGGACAAAGATATCAGGTAATATCTCTTTCGCGTTTTTTGCGTCTTGATACTAACAACATGCTGAAGGTGTTCAAAAATCTGCGGTGTATGAGGGATAGGGCATATTTGTGTAGTAGGCTGGACGGAAAGATTAGGCTAGGAAGTATAACACAGCACTAGTAGTCATAAGGCGTACGGTACGCGTTAGATCGAGCCTGTGGTGTCGCGGAGCTGATAGCTGATTTGCTTCGATATCAGAGTATGGGCAGTGTTGTAATGGCGTTGGTGTAGTTGAGAGACGGTGGTGCTTTTCGTGCTGGATGTCGTGAATACAAAGTCAACGTTTCCGGATCACCTTTTGTGCTAGCGGCAAAAAAGCGCCGGTAGGTACTGAGGCAGTGCATGTCAGGAACGGTGACATCACCGGAACTTTTTTTTCCTTCGTTCCTTGCTTTTTCATTCGCTCTCTCTCTGGGTTATCCGACGACTACACGACTACAGAGACATCTGTGTAGTCTCAGCATCAGGTACCAATACCAATATCCCACGTCAATTCCCCTCGGCGCCTCCCGCTGGATTTACTTCAACGTCAACACGAGCATTATGCTCCTCTATCCAAAAGCCTACAATGTGGTCTACATCCTCCAAAGTCTCCAAACTATTCTCCAAATCCCTTCTGCCATGCGGTACCTCCTCCTTCCCCTCTTCCTTGGCAAACACAGAGTCCTTGCGAAGCGGGTGTCCGGCCTACAACAACACAGCCGCTAGCCAGCTCTTCGAACGCGCTCTTCTCGATGCAGCGACCATTCCTTCGAGTGCCGGTAACAGGTTGAGCGCTGCTAGTGGTTCGTATCTCGCGCTGCCTTTCTCCTTCCTTCCTTTGGGCTCATTCCTCTCGCAGGTGAACTATCGACAATGAACACGTCAAGACAAGCTAGCATTCGGACGGTTTTGGTTAGACGCGATCAGGAGTATAGAAAGGTTCTGGCGCGGATGTTTGAGGCCTTTTGGATACGTTTCTCTTCTTTCCCTTCCGTTGTCCACCCCATTATCCTCTATCTATCTATCACATTGACACCTTTTCTCGTACCCCATATAGTTCGACACTAACTCATCCTCCCTTCAGGCTCTTTATACGAAGCAAGGTACACCTTCCCCGTCCCCCATTCCCTGTACACAGTATCCTGCAAGGCCGAGTGTAACGTCGGGCTAGAAGATATCGCCGGGCAAGTTCCTGGAATCTAGTTCGGACCATTCATTATTGTTCGTCGTTCTGCCTTTACGCTCATATTATCGCGGCATTGGTATCTCATCGTGCTGAATAACACCGCTCACTGTCTACACTGGGTCCGGCTCCCTTCCCTGCCTTTTGATTCCGATCCCAAATCCCACTCTTTGTATTGTTTCCTTGTTGCTTCCTACTGGAGCTGACGTTCTCGTACCTCTAGGCTTCAAGATCAAGACCAAGCCTCTGACAATGTCTTTTGCTTTCACTTCTCGAAGATGACGGTGTATTCATGTAGCCATGCCGAGGTGAGTGACCAGGTGTCATGCTGACCGACATACACTGATAGCCATACCCTATTACGTTTAGATTACCTTCTGCGAAGTTGATCGAACGTCGACATGAATCCTAGAACACCCGTTTCCAAAGCCACTTCCAATCACGCCATGTCTATGCGCTCACAGGCAACACTCACCTTCATCCTCGGAACCGGGATCTACGAAGACGGCGTGCCCTGTACCGGCTTCCAAGATGTTTTAAGTTGGGATATGCGTTGCTGTAGGTATGTTTCCATTTACGCATCGTATGCTGTAACTTTGTTAACATGGTCTCTTCTAGACGTCACATCGTTCCCTTGTTAACCTGTTGAAGAGCCCATCTTGAAGACTCGGCATTCAGCCAGTGTCAATACAAAGATTAGCCTGCTACCTTTCTGTTGGTGGCCAAGCTCTTATGCTCAAGTTGAGGGTATGTGATAACTTCCTTGTTCTTCAGATCGTGATACTTACCTTGTCGTTGATCTCACGCAAATTCCTGTTCCCTACCCAGCTCGATGTGTGACTGTCAGTGGTCCAAGTACGAAGGAGCTGACTGCCTCTCTCTGTTATGAAGCTAGGTACGTCGTCGCCACATTCCTCGTGTAATATGCTTGCTCAAAAACTATGCCTCAGATCTTTTGCTGACACCTCCAATGTACGTTTCAAACCCTTAACTAGCGTATCTCGAGGCTCATGCTAGCGAAGGGCACACATTGATTGAATCACACAGCCTTTTCGTCATACGCGCCAGGTATGTCGTACTCTTTCATGGCTATTTTCATCATCTAACCTGTATCGATTATCTCCAGGCTACGTGGTGGTGATCTCCAAATAGTATCGTGCGCCAGGTATGGCTCGATTTCACATATGTAATCCAGGTTCTAACGCGTCTTTTCAGTTCTTTGATACCTTGGGACTTTGATGGAAGCTACACAGACGTCAGTCATCTCGCGAGCGCTACGAATCGCAACCTCCCGGATACGCTACACGAAGACCCCTTCGAGAATATGCCGCCATATATCTCTCTCTTACGGTCAGAGATACGTCTATTGGTAACGTTAGGTACGATGTACGATGTTTTCTTTCAGTGTTCTATACTCCTGCGATGGCGTACAGTCGTCAGCGAATCCCGATTACTTAGGCTCGTCGATAGACCTTATCCGTGCTTCAAGAACCACGTACGTGAGGGACTCTTTTTATATCGCTCAAATTTGCGGTTGTCCATGAAAGATTATCTTCTCTGGAGACCGAGCTTTCTTAATCTCGGTCGTTCGATTGTCTGCTGTACATTCTCTTTCGTCTGGCTCAGGAATGACGAACTCACGATGAGATGGCGCTGGAAGGTGATCGAACTTGTTCTCTGTCCTTTCTATGCGGAAATGATCTTCGGGTGACGACTGTGCCACTCGGAGTGTGCTAGCCTTTCGGCTTCGGTTTTACTCAGTCCTAGTCTCGCTTACACGAAAGGACTTTCAGTACTCGATAGAACGCGATTGTCTAATTACTCTTCGTTTATCTGAATGCACATGTGACATTACCATGCTATCAGTATCGACAACATGGCTCCCATAGTATGGATCTTCGTAAGTCCCACACGCTAACGCACATTGATCAAAGCTAGAATATATCACGGTCGCTACCTACGAGCTCGAAGTGCTGCGCTCGCTGACGTCCTTCTGAGCAGGTGTAATATTCCTCTATACCCGAAACACTACGCATTTTGCATTGTTCCAGTCAACATGCCCAGAAATTCTTTGTGGCGTGAGCTCGTCGAATCTCGAACGCGTTTGAAACTCAGGTAAGGTTTCATTGTTCACATGGTCGTCCAGCGTTTAACATAATGTCTTGCGATTTTATAAGGTGTCAAAAATGAGTATAACGCTGGTAAACTAACATGAACGGGACATCTTTCCCGATGCTCCGAGGTGTGTATTTGTCTGGTCTGGGCTAGCTACTATACTTATTGCAGTATTCTCAGATATTCACGATTAAGAGTAGCGAAAGACGTACGTGGTATCTACCTAACCCCCTCCTACCATATTGGCTTGACCGTTTGGAAGTTGTTCCATATCCTAGATTGTCATTGGACTAGTCGCGCGACACATCTTGCCCATATCGCTTTCTGTGCTTACCCTTTGATCCATACACCAATTGACTCGCGTAGATTAGGCGCCAGAGCCTAACGTACGGCCGTTTGCTCGTGCCTTTCCCTGATGAAAGATTACTCATGTAGTAGTTATTCGCATAACTCCCTATGGAATAGAACCCTGACATTTTGGTCCTCGATGTATTTCTTCGACGTTGGAGATTTCGCTCACGCGCAACAAATCAAGATATCTGGGCGGGGCAGGTACGAGATTGGGATCTGTAGACCCAATAGAAACTGGGTGTTTCGCCCCCTTTGCGTCGTAAAATGCGGGCTAAGAGCTGTCCAGAAGCGACGGCAACGAACACTGGACAAACCACAGGTTGCGGGCCACCTTGAGTTGTCAAGTTATTCGTTTCTCGGAGTATGGTCGCTTCATCATGACTGAGGAGGTTTAGATGCATCGGAAAGTCGAGACTTGCGGGGCGGTACACGATTTTGAAGAGGTAACACTCACAGCTTCACCAAGAAATTGGATTTATTGCGTACTCATCGAATTATCGCGTCCCTAGAAACATCGTTCGAGAGTCAATAGCATCATATAAAATTCAAGTACGCTCTTTAGCCACAACGAATCAAATGATCAACATTTCGCTGCCTTTTCGACCTGAAAGGCTTGATACGACCTTCTTAGAAATCATCAAAACAAGCAGGCTAGATGAAAAGCAGAACGAAACGTCCGAGTCGGGACATTGAGGGTTTATGCGCCTCTCGCAGAGTTTTGGCTGGGAAAGGCATAAGTAGTCAGAAATTCGAAACTGGCGGAAAGTACGTGCCTTTGAATAGGCAGCACGAAGTTTTTAAAGAAGGAGAAACTGGCCGTAATCATGATGTAGTGCCCAGAGATACAGAGCAACGGGAACGACTAGGAGATGGCGTGTATCTGGGTATGCATAGACGAAGAACTCGATCTTGACAGGTCTCGATATACTTGAAGACAGACCTTGTAATACCTCCGGTATGACAAGAAGGGTTCTTCAAGTGAAAGTGCGGTGTCGGAGACGAATTTTCCAGGCGTATGGCTTAAGAGCACCTGCGACCTCTATAGGGGTACATACCCATAGCCAAAGCCTTTTCGAGTGGTTTGGAGCCAATAGGCATGTCGCTTCTAGCATCCGATTGGAAGGTATCTTGATTTGAGATAATACCGAGTGGCCATCCTTTACTTTTACCGTTTGAAACGACCTTTCAGAAGAGTATTTGTTGGAGGGAACACCAGACACTGACAGAGAGCCGACAAGGGAAGCGAGCTGGTCGTGATGGTGTGAAAAGAAGCGTTATCGTCGTGGGAAACGATGCCGACAGCTTCTTGATCCAGAACCACGACGACAAGCATCGTTCCTTCCTTTTTCCTCTCATCTACCGCATGAAAATGAACCCTGGTATGGATTGGTACGTTCCGTCTCTTACTGTACATTGCTTCGATAGTCACTGAGCTCAAAACATCTCTGTCCTGGTAGAGGTTCGTCACTGGCCGCAAAGATACTGGAAAGGACTGCACGCTGATGGATACCGAGACTTGGTGCGTTGCCGTGCTCTCATGACATCTTGTATGTGCTGACTATAGGGATAATTTTCAGGCACTTTGTATTATCTGGCGTGTCGGTGATCGAACATAATCACTCACAAATCTACGAGTACCCAACAGAGCTACAGCTTAGATCCGAACTCGTTGGAAATGGCATCAAGGGGAAGGCTGGGACGAATAGAGGCGGTATTAATTGTCGAAAGAGTACTTAGGTATCCACACGTTTCTCGTTTGGGCTTTTCCTTCAAATGAGAGCCAACGATGTATTCTCGCTGACATGCAGGGAGTTTCAGGCAAAGCTCATATTACAAGGCTGAAGGAAACAGTGAAGACCATTCGACCGCCAGAGTTCTGAGTCACCCATTCTCGTTTTTCATTCATACAAGTTCATCCAAGGTCATTACAACGCTCCGACACGCTTGGCAACTACCAGGTCCCCAAATTCCACTATATCGCTCCTTCTCTTCACACAGCGACTTTTGTCCTCTGACTCCCCAATCATGCTCTCCCGTATTCGGCTTCCCATCGAATACCTCCCTTTCCCCGATAAGCTCGAACACTCTGCGAGAAGGACTTCATCCATCTACAACCGGCTCCTCTAATCCTGTTCCTCTTGCCGCCGCGTCTGCGATATCGATTCCAAGGAGACTTGGACGTATGTGATATTTCCCCTACTCTCTGTTGAATTTTCAGGATTATACTACGAGCGACTCTTCGTGCGCTCACTAAGCCACTTAGTCAGATTCTTAGTTATCGTCTTACTTAGATATTATTCATCCAAAGTACACAGAATATTCTAGATATTTTACAGTAGGTATATAAAGTGTTAGTAGTACCAGGAAACAAGAACAACAAGAACAAGTTTTACCTCTTATCCCTGTCCTCTAAATTCCCATATTCCAACAGGTTATGGGCCCCGCCGTGCCCTACTTGTCCGCGTAGAAGTTTATCGAGTCGACAGCCACTTTCGTTTGCCGTGCGTAGATCCCCGTGGGAGCCGTAGCTCCGGTAGTGATCCGCAGAACAGTTCGCATCAGTGGATGACTTCCCGTAAGGATTATGAGACAAAATTCTGGCACATAAGCTCATCCGAAGGATCGGCCGAGCGCGGCAGGGCTCCCATCACGCTGCACATAATCGGATTTGAAATGACAAGGTCGTTCTAAACTGTCTGATCTAGAGAGGCCTCGGGACCCCGTTCTAAACGATTTCTCAGGTTCTTGTTGCTCTTATTTCAAATTTCTCTCCCATATCTGGAAGCTACCCGCCCCTTTTGGTGTGTCACTCCGGACGGTTATCTGAAGGTTATCCTGTACGTCAGCTCACCTGTTGTGCTAGTTGGAAACACAGAGCCCCGTAAATATGATTCTGTTCTCTCAAACATCTCAGACGGGGTCTGGCTTGCATTGTAGGATAACTTTGTGGGCACCATGTGGTTAGATAGCATGAAAATTTAGACAAGTACCCTGCGACATCAAAAATTTGCCTCCCTTCTGCAGGCTGAAACCTCAAGCCGTCTTAGGCTGAATAGAAAAGCTGGATCTTTGTATCTTGAATCCCCAGTTCCTCCAGAGCTACGCATTCCACAGAGCAGACATGTCTTCGCCCAGCCCGAGCCAGAAAAGCATCTCATTGCCACCTTTGAACCCCAGAGGTGATGTAGGCAATCAGGACCAGCTTCCTCCTTCGCAGCCTCCTCCGTCACAGCCTCCAAACCACCATCATATCCCACCAGTTCCACAGCAGTTCCAATACAATCAGTTTCCACCGGGGTATTTTGCCCCGCCTCCTGGTTTAGGTCCCCTTCGACCAGAAAGTGGACAAGTAAGTGAACTTGAATGTTGAAGAGGTACGACTTCAAGCTGACCTGATTTTACAGTCACCAGTCTATAATGGATTCGCTCCTCCAACTCCCTCATACCATCAGCCCTTCATTAATCCGACTACATACACGCCACGTCCAAACCAACCACGTTACCGGCCTCCTCCACCTCAGCCTTCTTTTCATGTTCCCGACACTTTTGGTGACCTTGTGCGCAACGACCCCTCTCCTCAGGCACCATTTGCTCCTCCCAACCTCAGTTCCGATGATGAGGACCTTCCAGCAAATCCTTTCGACCAGCTTCCTAGGAAACGGCGAGCTAATAGTGACGCTGAGTCGAAATCGGGAAAGAAGGCCAAAAAGAAGTCGGATCCAGCGCCTGCTCCCAAAAAACCTCTGTCAAAAGCTACGAAGAAGGACCCGACCCCGAGGCCCAAGCCAAAGAAGAAACCTAAGGTTGCAAAGAAGGTGGTAGAGGTTGACGATGACGATGATGACGACGATGAAAAGGAGAATCGGAAGGGTCGATCTATTGGGGCAACGGAGTACACCAATGAAGAGTTGAGAGCGTTGGTTGATTTGGTGGCAGAGTGGAAGCCTTTGGGACCGAATGGCTGGGAGAATGTGCATAATTTGTACAATACCTGGGCCCGCAGGCATGGCTTCCCAGAACGCGAACGGAAGCCTCTTCAACAACGCTTTGGAAGGGTAAGTTCTTAACATGCTTCCTTGAATCTGACTAATCATGCATCCAGCTCATTCTCGCTGCGAAGACAAAGCCAACAGGAGATGCTGAACGGCTTCAGCTATTAGAGGATGCCTTGACAGCAGACTCCTTGATCAATGAGCGTATAGGGACTGCAGATCTTCAAGATAAAGAGGAGGAGAAGGAAGTGGTGGAGTTGAGTTCGTCTTCGGAGGATGAGGAAGAGAGTGAGGATGAGGAGAAGCCAAAGTCGAAAGGGAAAGGAAAGCAGGTGGCCAAGGGCAAAGGGAAGGAGAAAGAGAAGCCAAAGAAGAAGGATAAGGAGAGGGAGATAGAGCCAACGGTACTCACCAAATCATACAAAACCGATGCGCCGCTCTCATCTGCAACACGACCCAGTCGAATCTCCCGTTCCAACCAAGCTACCGAACTCCTTGCCACACTTTCCTCTTCCCTTGATCCCAGCATCATTGCACAACGTGACGAAACACGATCTGCAGCAAATCTTCAGCTGTTCCAATACCTAGCACTTCAACGACAGGTTACAGAAATGTCACAGCAAATGCAGGCACTCACCCAGCGAGCACAAGAGGCTGAAACGGAGCTGAAGCTGATGAAGCTTCTGCATGGTTCTGGCCGGGATGACCAGTATCACCGTGACCACCGTGGCAGGTCTCATGGTCATTCTGGGCATTGGTCGCACGACAATCATTATTCTCGCGGCCGGTCTCGTTCTCCACCTTATCGTGGTTATTCCCGGTTTCATCATGATGACCGTTATGATCATCGAGGTCACACCCGTACTCACGCTCGTTCTCGCTCTCCTTTCCAAGACCGAACTCACTGGCGTGCTCGCTCCCGCTCTCCCTTCCAAGATCGAGATCCCTGGCATGCCCGGTCTGGTTCAATCCCACGCTATACTCCCCCTCCTGCACCTGATATCACTACGTTTTCTACTCCAGGAAGGGCTGGGAGTGATCGGGATCCCCCTATAGCCATCACTCCTCGCGCCACTACCCCACCTGTTGTTGTGGCATCTTCTCGTGTCACGTTAGATCATTTGGCACATATAGCATCTGGTTTGGAGAATTTAGATGCCGGCGATGTAGTTACGGTCAAACCACGGGGTCATGGTGAGTATGATGTCGAAGTATCACCTTCGAAACGGCCAAAGTAGTTCACTTTGTAGACATAGCCAATCCCATACGCATCTATAATACATTTATTCATTGACAGGTACTACATGAAAGCGTGATACTCGATCACGTCTACGAATTTCACCAAAGACCATATCTCCAAGTCCATCCCACAATGCATCATCTTCAGATGCCCGCCACGTAGGTAAATAAACCGACCTGATCTGATTGATCCCAACACAGTTAGCCCGCACATTGAAAAGTCGACAACATAACTCGAGAAGACGAAGACGGGACGTGGCTGAATCAATGGGTAAAGGTACGCGTAAACGACCGAAAGAACCTTGAAGTAGCCGCATCCCCCATTCCGCACTCTGTCGGTACGAGAGCAGCTGACGGTTGAAGCGTAAAAGTTCTGCTTGTTTCTCGGGATCAGCTGGGATACGCTCGCCTCCTTTCATGGGTGCTCTGATCTTTCCACGTATTGAGGCTGGTCCACGAGGGAAGGCTGTGTCTGCTACGACATAGAAGCCGTCCGGGACTTGGTCTTGGAGGCGATCGAAGATGGGTCGAGCAGTGTGAGCATCGTGCCAGCTGCCGGGAGCATTGAGGACTGCGTCAATGATTGTACCTAGTAGAAAAGGTTATTCAGTCACGAAGAATTGTTATGTGAGGAGATACGCACCTTTCGGAGAAAAAACCAGGACATTTGTTATCCTGTGGTCGGTTTTCCACCCATTGTACGTTGCATTCTCTATCTCCGGATCGTCTGAGACCTGGCTTACCAGGGAAAGGCCATCAATTGTTGCGAAAGCACCTTTGAGTAGCACGTGGCGGTGAAGGACTAGCTGCTCATACTCTTGGAATTCTGCAAGGCTCTGTGGCAAGGAAATCCGGGCCTCCTCCATATTCCGAAGGGTTTCGAGGAGGATGTCAAGGGAAAAGTCGAGGTAGCGAGAAAGTACGGAAGGTACGATGGCAAAGATTTGTTGAAGTTGGATTTCGAGGATGGCAGACCCAAGGTAGTGTAAAACTAGACCAAGCGCTCCACTGGCATCCAGGCTTCGAGCACCAAGCCGTGGTTCTCCTGAGTTGCTGACATCTGCTCTTGGAATTGGGGTGTTTTGCCAACGCTCTGCGAAATGACCTGGGCCCTCTAACATGTACCGGAACGTTGCTACATCGAATCCCATTGTCGTGATGAAAGCTCGGTCCTCCTGTCCATCCCATAGTCGAATCCAGGGAGATTCTGTGCGAGGATTTGGCATTAATTGAGGTCGGGTGAGGTATAAACGAGAGGGATTTCGGCGGCGGATTCGGGTGTTTTCATGGTCCAAAATGCCGTAGATGAGGGCTGAGAGAACAAGGAGGCGGTTGCGGGGCTCGTCTTCGTCATCTTCCTGCTCTTGCTGCTGCAGAATGGCAAGGGTTGCGAGGTCGTCGTCCAAGGACATCGTTTGGGCTGATGACGCGGCCTTCCGGCTCTTCGGAAGCGTAGCCGGTGAGTCCGACAGATTTCAGAAGGTTCTAAAAATTCTTACGGGAACGCATTTGCACATAATTGGCACATAAATTTATTTGAAATTGTAAACGGTACTTTGTGTTATGAGCCAAAACGATCATAATTTCTTACGGGAAGTCATCCAGTCCCGTACCCCGTCGTTTGCCATTTGTAGAAGTCGCGTTTTGATCCCCGTGGTAGCCCTCGCTCCGGTCGTGATCCGCCAGTCCAGTCCGCCAGTTTATTGTTTGCATTTTCGCGTTGATCCCTGTGGTAGCGCTGCTCCAGTCGTGATCCGCATAGTCGTCCCCGTCGAGTTCTCCAGTCGTTTATCCCCCGCGTCGCATCCCTGGCCCGCTTGAGCGCTGCTCGCACCAGTTAGTGATCCGCCCCCGAGTTTCCACCATGACAACCACCGCCGAGACCCGCATTTACCAGATTGAGCCTTTGCGCGGCTCTGACAATTACGCCGTATGGAAAATACGCATGACGCACATCCTTACCGATTTGGGCTATTACGATCACATCATTTCAGACCCGCCATCAGATTCAGCCCAGCGTGCCGGATGGACAATCAAGGATAGAAAAGCCCTTTCCACCATTGTTCTTCGCGTCGCCGACCCCGTCATCGTTTATGTGTCCAATGCTACGACAGCAAAGGAAGCATGGACAGCCCTTTCCGAGATGTATGAAGCCAAAGGAGCTATTGGCATCACTCTCACCCGCCGAAAACTGCACCGAACCATCTGTGCCGATGATGCCGACATCGAGGATCATATCCGGCAGATGCGATCAATGCAAGCCGAACTCTTGCGTCTAGGCCATGCCGTTGCCGACGATGAGTTTGCCTACACTCTTTTAGAGTCCTTACCAGAAGCATGGGACCAGTTCGTCTCTGCGATTGGAGATGACGTCGCCAAGGATTCCCACAAGCTCATTGCCAGAATTTTGGCAGAAGACTCGCGCCGCAAAGCCCGCCAACCGAGTCAGGATCCTACTGCAGCCCTTCCCGCGTTTGACAGGTCCAAGCCGAGAAAAGGACCCAAGTGCTATCAGTGCGGAGGATTTGGACATATTGCCCGAGACCACACTTCTGCTGATGACGACGATGATTCCAGCAGCCAGGGGGAGTATTCCGATACCGACAACAATCATCATTCCCGCCGTTCCCGCGCCAACCTCGCTTTCGATGATGATGTTGACTTCTCATTTATCACTCACGAAAATACCCCGCCCACTTTATCTCATCATCGCCGCCGTCGACGCCGCCCGCCTTGATTAAGGCACCGTATCAAAAGAGTTGCTTCTCACGAAGTATAGCTCACCACTGCGCATAGAGGACAGTAAATTTAGATTTTCATTTTCATCATTTGTTCGCGCCCTTGAGTCGAGGGGGAGTGTTGAATTTTCAGGATTATACTACGAGCGACTCTTCGTGCGCTCACTAAGCCACTTAGTCAGATTCTTAGTTATTGTCTTACTTAGATATTATTCATCCAAAGTACACAGAATATTCTAGATATTTTACAGTAGGTATATAAAGTGTTAGTAGTACCAGGAAACAAGAACAACAAGAACAAGTTTTACCTCTTATCCCTGTCCTCTAAATTCCCATATTCCAACACTCTCCTTCCTTTGGCTCATACTCCCGTTAGATCTATCCACAAGGGCTTACGATGTAGAAAAAGTGCGCTCGCTGGGATACAAAGCACTGGTAATCGTTGTCGTCCTGTGAGTCTACTCTGTCCCTTGTCGCAATATCCTCTACTACTCGGATGAGCGCTGACCCTATCTTGCAGGTCTCGTACAGTAATTGAGCCATTTCACAACCAAGGCCATGAGGAGCAAACGCAGTTGTGAAGTATTTGTTGGTAAAGTGGGTTCTTGCAGAGAATGGTGTCAGGTATGTGCGCGCTATTGTTCTGGAATGACCCTTTTCACACTCAACTTTAGTTCCCATTCATTGACCGCATGTCTGTTTCTACTAGTGTCGTTCCAGCATGTTCGTTATGTTCTTCTGTCATGCCGCACCATTCCTCTTCCGCGTTTCCGTCATTCACATTCCATTTCTTCCTAAAGCTAACATGGTCAGTAGACCTCAAACAACGACCGAAAGTATCATAGCCTCGTCGTTCGACTGCCACCACAGCCGACCCTTTCTCTTCATGATGAGAAATAGCTGCATATTGACCAGCCGGTTCACCTGCTGAACCATTTTCCTGTAGTCAAAGATCATGGTACCATGCAAGAGTGGTGTTAATGGGTACCCGTTCTATGGCAACACTTACTCTGGCAGCTACGCCAGCCATGTGTTTCTGGTCATGCTATGCCTGAGGTTGGAGGTAAGTGCTACGTTTTTCGTCCGTGGATTCGTTATACTTACCTTGACATACCTAATGCCCCGCTTGACGTACGGCTCTAGGTTCCGGGTCATTCAAGGACGCCCTTTCAGTCCTGCACTCTGCAAACCCAGGTACGGGTAGCATACTTCATTCTCCGTATATCATACTTACAACCCGGCATTCCCAGCGCTTTACACGATATCCACTGAACGTCACGCTCCTGGTACGTTCCGCTTCATCAACTCGGTTACAGGTTCATACTAACGGGCACATAGGTTAGGTCTATCGGTGTTCCCAGCTCTACAAAGTGCCGGTGGTACTCCGCGAGGGCCTAATCGGCTGTTCTTCCTGAGTGAAAGATCTTCGTTATGGTATGCTCGCTAGCATACTGCCAGCGTTCTCTCGTATCTTTGAGCTTCGGTGAACGTTCCAAAGGTGAGGTTTCGTTACTATTCGTGCTTTCCTTGAGTGCTAATGGGTACGATCTCGGCTTCTAGGATATAAAACCTTGTGTTTGACCTCTTCCATACTACCGGTATGTTGTACTTCCTCTATTGAGCTTGTCAAACTCATTCTAGCTACAGTAGACATACACTTCTTCAAGGTCGTTCATGTCGCCAACGAGGATTCGACGTTTCGAAGAACTTCTGCTCGCCTTCAACTATGGTCGTTCCCCTTCCACGTTCGTCATTCGGCATTTTCATCTTATCCATAGCGTCAACGTAGGTACATTGAATGTGCAGTAGAGATAACTGAGATTTTACTTTCAATACCCCCATTGAGTTTGAGCGTAATAGTGGTCTCGTACTCGATAATTGTTCGTCCCATCGCTCGGGCTCAAGGTATCCATGAAACCAAAGCTTCTGTTCCTTCGTTTCGCTGACTGGATTATGTAGAGTTCGTTCTCTTGTATAAACGCAACTAAAATGGCAGAGTAAGGGCTTTAGGTAAGTATATAAGTAGAAACCGGAAACGTGATGAAGATATGGACGGCAATAGCTTTATGGAAAACGAAGATAACAAGAACGATAGCGGCGGTGCATATGGGATATATATTCATAGACGAAAGCAAGGTCCAGAACAAATCAACGAAACGAGATACGCGAGGATATAACAACGGACCGGCAGAAACCTGAAACTACAAAGAACAAATTAGCTTAGTAGTTTGTTCATCCAATGAAAGAGGAAGACATACCTAAATCATCCGATGTGCGGAATAAAAGTTGTCCATTGAACAGTTTGATATGCGCTTGGAGAGAGATCTCGTAGGGCGGTGAATGCGATGACGAGAAGGGTGATGCGGAAGACGGCGTATGCGAGAGGAAGAAAAAGCAAAATGATCGTGGCAATGAACCGAATCCAGCCTGTAGTATTATTCAACCTCTCATTAAACCCATGCAAAAACCCCATCGCAATCGGCCCAACCGCAACCGCAACAGCTGATATACGCCAAAGCAGCTGTTCGGTATGAGTCGGAAATTGGAAAACCCATGGGATGCAGTGGATGGCGCCGAAGAGAGCGGCGATTCCGTAGACGGTGATGTAAAGGTGGAGAGGGTCGTTGTCTAATCGGGAGGAGATTGGGATGGCGAGGTTGCTGTCGTCTCTGTCAATGAGGATTTGGAAGCATACGGAGAAGATGTGCCATGGGATCCAGAGCGGAAGGAGGAGAAGTCGGAGAAGTATGTTGTCGGGGCCTTCATTTTCAAAAAGGAGGTCGGTGGCATAGATATACTTCCCAATCGCACCAGCCCCCTCCCAGCGCGTCCCCCAAATTCCTCCCTTCCCCTCACCAGTTTCCCCTGCCCCCGACTTCTCCATCTGCCTCCAATACACCCTCACAGGATGCCTGACCCGCAGGGGCTTGTTCCACCAGAGGAAGTACGTCCCAAAGTTCAGAATCGCGAAACCAACAGTGACGATCTCCAGCTCCGTGATAGCGAGACCCTCGACGGCACGAGCGATGACCTGCACGATGAACCAGATGGTTTGGATGACGGCGATGGATTTGGTGATGACGTCGCTATGGCTGAGGTTGTCCTTGATTTCGTCTTCGGTGAGGGTGATATAGCCTTTGGCGACGAGGTATTCGAGGGGGATTGTAGGGTCGGGGGTGGGGGACAAGGGCTCGATCTCTACAGGTTTTGTGGCGGAGGGATTTTCATGAATTACTGGTGGTGTAGATGACTCCGGGTTCTTCTCATCATTTTCGTCCTGGTCGGCAAGAAATGATCAAATGGGGTCCTATATGAAAAGAAAAGGTAAATGACGCACCATGTTGTCCAGCTTTTGATGCTTTTCATAATAGGCCTTTATTCTCTCAAAGTATCCCTCTGCCTTCCCTTCAAATGGTCTCTCATTCGCATACTGAATCTCCGATGTCCGGTCCCTATCCCAAAGATAACCACAGAACTCTTCCCCATTGTATAACGCAAAACCTCCCATTATCACGAAGAACCCGTGTGACATACCCCACTTGTACTCTGAGGGGAGAGCATCAGCAACGGCACTATGTAGGAATCCAAGTGGACAGGTACTTTTGAACTTTTCCCGGATCTTCTTTGCCTGCTCCCGCTGCCTCATCGCCCACAGAATCATGAACTCGGGCGCCAGGAGGGCTACGACCATCAACTCGACATTTTGATAGACTGCTACCGCTGAATGAGTTCCTGGGACTGCAATGTTGGGGTGGATTGCGACCCATGCGCAGATGAAGATGACCGAAAGGCAGCTCCACAAGATGTCGGTGGTGGTGCGACAACTGCGGATGTCGATGCAGTCGCCAGTTATGGGATCAAAGGATGTGGAGTTGTTAGTGGAGGCAGCGGAGAGGCTGGAGGCGATGGGCCGTGCAAGGGCGTAGAGTAGCAGCATAGAAGGGTGAGGAAGGAAGTGAAGATTCTGCGTCCTTTATGCACGAAGGACATGCTGTAGATGCTCGCGTCTAATTTGAAGGTAGAACAGCATTGACATCGCAAAGGCGTGTCAAAGAAGCAGAATATAGCTATAGAGTAGCTATAGAAGGGAATTGTGATCTATGAGGCGTTTGAGGGGATCGAAGCCTGTGATGAACCCGTGACAACCATGTGTCGTGGTTGTGTCGGCAATGTAGGGCCGTCAAATCCGATTTAACCGAGGTCTGAGCGCTTCCTTTTTCCATTTATTTCTCTCTGACTCCCTCTCCGCAAAACAACGCGACCACAACAAATGGGGCATATAGAGCTACCAATACAAGGCACTACTCGAAATGCAACATCGTTCTCAGTCATTTAGCCGCTAACACTGCTCAATGCACCCAACGCTCAGACAGCTCGACACCACTAAACGACGTGTCTGTCATCCCAAGAGTAAATACGCCCATTCCACCTATATTCACCTCCCATCTCCAGCACATCACATTTCGTCAAACGCTCTCATCCGTGCAGGTTGTCAAGTGCCAATCCTCAATGAGCATTTATACTGATTTCGCCATTGATCGAGATCTTCCAGCATTCTTTGGGAAATGTATGGCGTAGTAGTTGCATAGCAGTAAAAGCCGCGGTAAAAGGTATCGGGAGGTGATAGAGAGCCAGGACCCAAGGAGATGATGGATGATTGGGCGCGTCGAGAGCCCCAAAAAGAGGGTAGTCATCAATAAGATTCAACAACGTGTCATGATCATTTGAGAGGAATGAGTGAGTCGTTTGTTTTGATTGTTGGATGAGGCAAATTCAAAGGGTATCATAAACGCACGAAACGACTGGTCTGCGATTGAATACACAATACACGGAGGCTGACCCCAGATGGGTACCAGTCATGTGGGTTTGACCGAATCGAACAAATCAAGGTGCATTTTTTTTCTATCGATTCTCATTCGACAATGAATAACGACCCAGAAAATCAACAGGACAAAATTTCCACGATATTTACTCCGTCGCAGTCGTATTAGGCGGCCCCCTAGCAGGCCGACGCAGTAGTCATGCCGGGATTGACAAAATGCCCCGCCCACCCCTCTGTGACAAGATGCACCACCTGCACCATTCTGCGTCAAGATGCACCAGATGCACCACGCTTGGCAGGTGTTAAATGGTGTTTCTCTCGAAGATGGTGGTGCATCTCGCACAAGCTTGGAAGATCGCCGAGCATGCGCCAAATCTGTATTTCTCGGTAAATTCGGCCGATCGGACTTACGGGGCTTCCTTTATGGTCGCAGTAACTTCGAGCCCTACATATCTCTGTACTACGTATGCAATCTGTTTGCCCTGGAAAGAGAGAATTTTCAATTACTGAATAAACGGAGTGACTTTTCATCTTCCCCCTACGCACAATTTCGGATGGATGCCTGCCAAATCTGGAAATAGCCGAGGCCGGCGCCTACAGGTGACATTCTGCACGACTTCTGCAAGGGAATCTATGTACTTGGAATCTGCAGCGGTAGAGAAAGTCAACGTTGATCTTCGACTTACACAGTTGGGGTGTTTAGTCGATTTTCGATAGGAAAGCAAGCATTGGGTGCTAATATAGATACATCAATTTCGCCGCCTACTATCGGCGATGACTCCAAAAATGGTATATCATACTCCGGTTACATGCATCTGGCTACTGTCCTCCCACTAGGAATGGCCTTCTAATAGAACAAAATATCCAAAGAATACAGGTGTCCCAGTTTCGCAGAAGAATCTCTCTGGTGGAAGAACTTTCAGATTCAAACAGTGATTAGTTGCCGGTGCGTCTGTGTGAGGTACAGCCTGATTCTAGTGTCATGGTTGATGGCCCGGGTATTAATTGAAGCCATTCCGACGAAGTTCAAAGGTGATGGCCTTTTTTTTGGAATTTTGGGTGTGCTATACTAGACATTTGCAAAGAGTCTGTTATCACTACTCTAAGTTAAGTAGCTCATTCCCTGACTAGGCCTGGCGGTTGTGGACATCGCAATTGCATGATTGCATCGAAGCCAGGCAGCGTGGGACTTTCCTAGTCTCGAGAACCAGACTGACGATACACACTGACGATCACAAGTGATGTGTGTGTATGTAGTCTGGAACATACCCAGGGTCCGCGCGCCTTTGGATTTTTTGCTGAGGTAATCATGAGTTCCCACGGCCGGTCTCATGCGATTTTGGTGACAGTCGACGCGCCTGATTTTTCTAGCTCGCTGGAAGAAAAAAACAAGACTAGGACTTTCCAGGCACGCCAAGTATTTTGCCATACATCGTTGCTAACCGACGTGCACCACTTTACTCATCAGATGCACCACCTCATCTTCGGAAACCCTTTGCCAAGTGTGGTGCGTTTCGCCCAATCTGGTGCATTTTGACGCAAAATGGTGCAGGTGGTGCATCTTGTCACAGAGAGGTGGGCGGGGCGAGTTGTATATCCTCTAGTCATGCTCATGAATCGTACGTTATTTCTCTCGTACTTTTCACAATCTTATGCTCATGGTCTTTCTTGCAGATGCCTCATGCTGGTGCTCATACGATGAAGGTATACAGGCTGCAATGGTGCCGATACTCTGCACGCTTGTTTCTCGTAAGTTCCTCCTTCTCCCAGGCCGCTACATCTTCTTTACCGTGATATCTACCCATTCCAACCCATTCATCTGCTCCTGCTTTTGACTTCGGAAAAAGAGCACGAATTCAGCACATGTTTCAGTTCCAATATGCTTTCCCAAGTCCCGGTACATGCCATACGGGATGCTATACCAGTTGCTATGGAAGGCTCGGCTCTGTTTATGGCTTTCAAGGTTCCTTTGGAATAATTCGGTCTATGGTTTATCCCTCGTATGTATTTCTCATTCAGACGTCTAAGAACGGACCTTTCTTTATCAGGGCAGTCGTTCTATTTCCCCCGTTTCTTGTTTCACTCTTTCATCCTTCGTCGAGCTAACTCTGTTTCATGCTTAGGTCTTCAAACACCCAATTGATTACATGGGTATCAACAAAAGCTAGGCATTCTTTCCGTCCGAGATTATGGATAGAAGTGTCTGCACGATCAAGGTGAGTATCTAAGTGTTTTCTTGTCTTGTATATCTGACGATGATACCGCTGACCTAGGATTCCCTTTCGTCGTACTTTCCGAAGACAATTCGCAACTCCGAAGTTGCTATGGCTCTCGGAATGAAAGCAACTGGTGTCGTGACGCCTGTCATGTTTCGGCATTAGCAGATTGGTTCACGCCACCGTTGGGTTCGTGCTGGTTTTTCCGGATCCATGATATGGCTGCATGGCTGCTCTGCAATTGTTTGCCAGGTCGCTTCGTTCCTGGAATATACACTATCAACAATTAAGTGGGTCGTGAAAGATAGCTCTGTCTCGATCGTTCACGTACTACTGTTGCTGCTTTGCAGTCATTATGAGGCTTCCAAGGATCAAATTGTTGGAGATCGTTGTGGATGGGATGTTTTAAAACTCGGATACTGTCCAATACGAGCCTTTTCCGGGGCTAACAACAAGTAGTCCGTAGGTGATATCCTTTTTACTTTTCTGATCCCTGTACTCACCAGTTTTCGTTCTTCGAAGATCCTAGCGTTGATAATTGAGTATGAAGGGTTCAATACGAGATGGATCATCTTGTCGATTATCTATCGGTGTGAATACAAGTACCTCAACGCGAACGTACGCATCTTCCCTAGTCCAAGTGGATCGCTTTCCTCGACTTCCACTCGGGCTATTTGACTAGCTGAACGCAAGGTCATTCCGAGGCTGTTTGAGGCTCGCGCTATTGAATGACATGCTTAGGTTTTCGGCATCCCAGAATGAACCTGTGCTATCTCAACAGGAAGTTCTTTCGGAAGCTCAGGCGTTCAACGAGAGATGTCTAGAGTTGTGGTGAGCAGTTTCCCCGCTGGAACCCTCTTGGTATATAGCTGATCACCATATAAGCACGTTCCAGCGATCAAATGATCCCTTCTTCCACATCGAAATGACGATGGTCCAAGGGTGTATATCCGTCTCATCATGATTGGTGTTGCTGCCTCCCAGCTCTGGTGAGTAGCCTCTGGTACATCCCTTGTACTTTCAAATTGATACTGTAGGCTCCTGCTGTTCAATGCCTTTCATCCGATTTCATGCCTTTCACTCGTGCTCTGGTGAATGGTACACTTTGGAATACGTACCATGTGCTCGGCATCCGCCGGAGTTGTCTCTTTCGGCTACGTAGCTCTCTGAGTGGACACCTAAGGTACGTACGATACCACCACGATTCGTGTCCCCATCTATCTGTTTGGGAGGGCCTTCAAGCTTCACAATCGTTCATTTATCTAGTACAAGTCGCCGTCTTGAATACATATACATCTGAGGGAGATTCAGCTCTCCAGGTACCAGGCTCGCGCTTCGAAGCGTCATACCTTTTTTATCTTGTCATCTGCACAGATACCACGAAAATCCACACTTAAGCATGTTCCAAGTACGGTTCTATGGATGCAAGACTGCGCCACATTCAAATCCTGCCAAGATACCTTCCGTCTCGCCCTTGTCTGCCCTTATTGGCTAATCCTTGCTGAATCTTGTAGTACGTACCCACAAATCCGTATATTAAAATCATGTTAACGCAGATTGAAGGTGAGAGCTATTTCGACTTCCAGCGATGAGTCCGTTTATCAACACGGGGCAATGTCGAACGTTAGTCATTCGTGTTCATGGCCAGCGTGTGCTGCCTTTCGTTCGCCTCAGACGGATGTTGCGCTAGCCTTCCTGCTTTTTTCGTACAGGTTACGCCCTTTAGAGAAGTTTTATCGTTCCCAAGCTACAGGTCTCATTTCAGATACGTTTAGGCTTCTTCTCCGATAAACTGGTCTTTCCCCGGTCGTGATAGCGAGTAAAGATGACCACATTACATGTCTTGCTATGAGAACGGATCCAGAGATGCAGGGAAAAGGTTTACGAAGGTGTACAAGTTGCAGTGGGTACACATATGATCGAGGAGCATGGGCTATCTGAAGTAAATCAACCAATACGAAATCCAAAGAGATTTCTAAAATCCTGATAGTATGTGCTTGAGCATTGAACAGTATCTAAATTCAACCGCTCTCAAATGGCTTGTACGACATCTAAAGTATCTCTTGAAGCCAATATTCGATGCGTGATGTCTGAGGGATTTTGATATTCCAGGTGAGTATTATAACGCAGCCATTCTCACTGAGCTTATGTCGAATCAACTTAGGTTAAACCATTTCTTGAGCCTAGCTTGCCACCGCATCACTGCCCAAGCTTGCGGAGCTCAAGCCAAAGTCATCGATATTGTGATCGAGCAGGAGATATGACAGACTGCCGCAGTCGAGGATCATGGAGCTCTATTTGGGCTCGTGAAAGGTGTATTCGTGCGGAACTCGATGTAAGCGTCAAATCTCATGCAACCATGGGATAATGTTGTCTTCAACTTCGCATCAGAGAATCTTTTGTCGTTCTTACGCCAGATTCTCAAGTTTGACATCGAGTGCGCCTCTTGTAGTTACTAACCCTTGAGAATTGGCCTTGTCTCGTAGAGAAATCGCCATGTTGGGAGCTCCAAAAACGCAGGAACTATGCCTTGTAGCGTTTGACCGAATTTGAGGTCAACTCAAGTTTGGAAGCGATACATCAAAATCAAACTGATCGAAGTTATTGGCATTGTTGAGGTCATTGCAGAGTGTCTCCGTTCCGCCTCCTCCAAATCACCTAATAAGCTTGTGACGAGCACGGAGGCAAGTCTTGTAATGCCAACATTGAACAATAATTCGAAAGATAGCGGCGCAACTGCTCCCAGAAGGGTTAAAGAGATTCAGGTATCTATTTACCTCCAATTGAAGCAAGCGTTCACTAGAAAGAGCGATTCCGAATCGGGAACTAAATTGACCCTGCTAGAATTCCATAGCTTTCATGGGCAGCTTGAACCTGAAAACCCAGACGAATTGTGCCTCAAACTATCGATTTCGACGAACCAAACTCACCTTCGGAAGAGATAATGGTCGAAGAGAAGATGTGCCAGCTGAAGTAAATGAAATAGCCGAAATAGTC
Source organism: Paramarasmius palmivorus (assembly GCA_037176845.1). Taxonomy (NCBI): domain Eukaryota; kingdom Fungi; phylum Basidiomycota; class Agaricomycetes; order Agaricales; family Marasmiaceae; genus Paramarasmius; species Paramarasmius palmivorus. The sequence goes on along the minus strand of JAYKXP010000089.1, from coordinate 131,957 downwards.
CCGGAGCCGACGTCGTGGTGGTGACAAAAGAAGCGTCGACGTCGTGGGAAACGATGCTGACACCATTTTGCACCGCGACCACGAGCATCCTTCGACGTCGACATCTTTTTCTCCTTCTCATCCAAATCATGGCAGCCCAACTGGATCTCAGTTTTTCGTAGTGAGTTGCTGCTCTCATAACTCTCTGTTTCGTCCTTTGTCGAACATTTCGTTCTCTAACGTTTTAGGCGACTTTTGTAGGCTATCCTGGGGCTTCCAGTCGAAGACCTTTTCTAGGCCTGAGTGGGCCGGCCGGGAAGGAGGCTAAATACACTTGAGATTCAACATAATGGGATCGAAGTGCTCGGTGCGTCGCCACATTATGTCTTTTTTCGTATTCGCTGTTGTAGTGCTAACCAGGTCGCTTCTCAGGTACCCTATACAATCAGGGCTTCATGTCCACCTGTATACTATGCGCCCGGATCTTCAAGGTCTTACACTGGATTAGCTCTTGTCGAGAGGAGCATGCGGAAGGCCTGGAGAAGAGGGTTTGACAGTGTTAGGCCGAACGAGAGAAGACAAGAATTGGGAACTCCTTCGAAACCCCATGTATGCCTTTAATTCTGAGTTCTCGGTCAAACGATGGCTAAAACTGCATCTCACAGGCAGACCTAGCCGGTACTCCAGAAGCAAGCTACAAATCAGAAGCGAAACATCGGCGGTTTTAACTGCAGCGTGAAGCTTGGACACTGAATCTTGCAAGCTTGATTGGGCAATAGTTCGGATAGAACAGAGTAGGCGGGAGTAAATATATGAAGGGACAAAAATATCAGGTAGTATCTCTTTCGCGCTTTTTACATCTTGATACTGACAACACGCTGAAGACGCTCAGGAATTTGCGTAGTACGAGGGATGTGTGTGTGGTAGGCCGGACAAAAGGTTAGGCTAGGAAGTACAACATAGTAATAAGACATCGAGCCTATGGACTGGCGTGGAGTCAATAGCTGGTTGGCCTCGATATCAAAGCATGGGCAGTGTTATATTGGTGTTGGGGTAGCTGAAAGACGTCGCTGCTTCTCGTGCTGGATGTCATGACTACAAAGTCAACGTTTCCTTATCAACTTCTGTGCCAGCGGGAGAAGAAACGTGCCCTCAGCGCCCTAGTTGTGAGGCAGTGCATGCCAGGAACGGTGACGTCACTGGAACTCTTTTTTTTTTCCTCCGCTTCCTTTTGCTATCTTCACCCGCTCTCTCTGAGTTGTCCGACGACCACACGACTACAGGAGGACCCGTTTAGTCTCAGACTCGGGTACCAACACCAATATTCCACGTCAATTCCTCTCGGCGCCTCCCACCGGATTCACCTCAACGACAACACGCGAATTACGCTGCTCTCTATCCAGAAGCCTACAATGCGCTCTACGTCCTCCAAAGCTTCCAAACTACTCTCATAATCCCTTTCGACATGCGGTACCTCCTGCTTCCTCCTCTCTCCCCCTTGGCAAACACCGAGTCTACGCGAAAGGGATATCCAGCCTACAATAGCACAGCCGCCAGCCAGCTCTTCAAGCGCGCTCCTCTCGATGTAGCGACCATTCCTTCGACTGCCGGTAACAGTTTGAGCGTTTCTAGTGATTCGTATTTCTCGCTACCTTTTCTCCTCTTTCCTTTCCGCTCATGCCTCCCGCAGGTGCACTATCGACAATGAACACTTCAAGGCAAGCTGCCGTTGGGACAAAGCTGTTTAGACGATCAATGACATGGAAAGGTTCTGGTGCCGACGTTTACGGCCTGTTAGGTACGTTCCTCTTCTTTCCCTTCCGTTGTCCATTCCTTTCTCTAGCACCTATCTATCACATTGACAATTTTTCTCGTACCCCGTAGACCTCGATACCAACTCATTGTCCTTTCACAGTGCCTTTATGCGAAGCACCGTATACCTTTCCCATCCCCCATCCCCTGTACGCCGTATCCTGAGATATCGCAAGGCAAGAATCTCGTTTGACCCATTCGTCATTGCTTGTCCTTTTGCCTCTTCGCTCATGCTATCGTAGATTCGTTGTGTTATCGTGCCGTCCAACACCACTCACTGTGTACGCTGTATCCGGTCCCTTTCCTGGGCTTTTGATTCCGATCCCAAATTGCACTCTTTCCCTTTCTTCTCTGACTCGTTTTTTTTCCCTGGAACTGACGTTACTGTACCTTTAGGGTTCGAACGGGAAGATTAGGCCTCTATCAATGCCTTTTGCTCTTCATTTCTGAAGTTAAAGGTGCAATCACGTAGCTATCTCGAGGTAACTCCCCAAACATCTTTCATACCGACACATATTAATAGCCGTACCCTATCGCCTTTAAAAACCTTCTGCATAGATGATCTGAAGTCGACCTGGTCGCTAGAACGCCTGGCTCCACCTCCAAAGCCACTTCAAATCACGCCATGTCTGTGCATTCACAGGCAACACACCTTCGGCCTCGGAACCGGGATCTACGAAGACGGCGTTCCCTATACCAGCTTCCGAGATGCTCCAAGTTGCCGTATGCATTGTTGTAGGTACATTTCTGGATTTGCATCGTATGCTGTAACTCTCTGCTAACATGGTTTCCCATGGTAGACTTATCGTTCTTCTGTTGACCAGGGCATGTTGACGAAGCAGCTAATGTCAATGCAACGGTTTGCCTGCTACCTTTTCTGTTGGTGGCCAAGCCCGTACTCCTAGGTTGAAGGTACGTGATAACTGACTCATTATTCGGATTGTGATGCTTAGCTTGTCGTTGTTCTTACGCAGAAGCTCGGTCGGTACCCAGCTCGATTGGTGAATGCCAGCGTTCAAAATACAAAGTACGAGCTGTCTAGGCCTTCCTAGGTATATATCGCCCATGTAGTATTCTCACTTAAAGTGCTATGCCTCAAGTCTCTTGCTGACACCTCCGATGTGCGTTTCATAGCCTTAATCAACGTATCCCGAAGCTCAAGCTAGCAAAGGGCACGCATTGGTTGAAGTTCGCCGACTTTTCCGTCTTCATAGGCTTCAGGCATGTCGTTCTCTTCCATGGATCTTGTCGGCATCTGACCTATATCTCCAGGTTACGTCGTCGTGATCGCCGAATGGTATCATGCACCAGGTATGACTTCATTTCGCACATGTACTCCAGGTACTAACGCATCCTTTCAGTGACCTGATACCTTTAAGCTTCCATGGAAGCTCCAAAAATGTCAGTCGACGGTCATCCCACGAGTGCTACAAAGCGCAACCCCATGGATACCCTACACAAGGAACACTTTGCGGATACGCCGCCATATCTCTAATGGTCAGAGATATGACGACGAATAACCTTAAGTATGAAGTACGATCTCTTCGTTCAAGTGTTTTATACTCAGGTAATGGCGTGCAGTTGTCAGAAAACCCGGATTAATTGGGCTCGTCGATACACCCGGCCTCAACCCGGCCTGCATTTCAAGAGCCAGGTACGTCTCAAACTCACGGTGCTTAGGAGGTATCCATGAACGTCCCTTTATGTCTATCGTTCGATTATCTGCCGTACGTTCCCTTGTATCTAACTCAGAAATGAGAAACGAACGATGAGATAGCGCTAACGATGATAAATCTAGCTGGTGAAATCCTTAGGAAGCATTTATATCTCTGTTCCTTTCATGCGGAGATGTTCACCGGGTAATAGCTGAGTGACTCGGGGTGGACTAGAGCCAAAGGCTAGTCCTTTGCTTTTCGCTTAGCCCTAGCTTGTTCAAGCAACTGTCTCGACGCTTCCTGTTGCCTTATTGCTTACCCTTTACTGAGACGCTAATTTAGTCGCGTAGATTACTTAGGCCAGAGCCTAGGCGTCTGCTCGTTCCCTTCTCCGATGAGTGGTTACTCATATAAATGGTCTTGACATAGCTCTTGACTGCAACAAAACAAAGTATTCCCTGAGATGATCGGGCGGCTACGAGACCGGATTCTACTGGCAGATTAAAAAACCAGTTGTTCCGCCGCCTTTGCGTCGTAAAGTACCGGATAAGGACTGTCCAGAAGCGGAAGCGATGGCAATGAACACTGGACAAACCACAGGTTGAGAACCGTCTCGAGGTATCAAAGCTATCCATGTCTCGGAGAATGGACACTCGTCATGACTTGAAGAGGTGCAGATGCATCGGAAAGTCAACATTTGCGGAAGATGATTTCGAATAGGTAACACTCAATGAAAATCTCGCGACCTCCAGAAACGTCGCTCGATAGTATTATCGTGATGTACAAGATTCAAGTACGTTCTTGAATCACCATGAATCGAATCATCAAGATTCCCCTGCCTTTTCGACCTGAAATGCTTAATACGCCTTTCCTAGAAACGAGCAAAATCCCCAGGCTGGAAGGGAAGCTGGACGAGACGTTCGAGTCGGGGTGTTGAAGGTTTATGCGCCTCTCGCAGAATGGGAGAGGCGTAGTCGGGAAGTCGAAAGTACGTGCCTTTGAATGGATAACACGAAGAGGTTCAGAGCAAGAGAAGCTGTTCAGGGATCGGATGCAGCAAGTCACAAGAAAGGCCCGGAGATGGCGTGTGCATAAACCAGGATATCACTCAGAAAGAAGCTTGATATGGCGGGATCTCGGTAGTGCCTTGTATATCCGATAACCAGAATAGCACCGTTAAAGTGAAAGACCGGTCCACAGAACGAAGATGCCAGGCTCAACATTCGAGATCAAGGTCCTGGTGAGCGCTTGGATACTCATTTGTAGGTAGAGTGGAATGGAGCGTTCTTGGGATCGATAGGAAGGTATATTGATTTGGAGTATTATCCCAGTTTCAATCCTTTCTTGTGACCATTCGAAAAGATTTGGGAGAAGCATCTGTTGAAAAGAATAGTCAGAGAGCCGAGGATAGAACCGAGCCGATCATGGTGGTGTCAAAAGAAGCGTTATCGTCGTGGGAAACGATGTTAACAGCTTCTTGATCCCGAACCACGACGACAAGCATCCTTCTTCCTTTTTCTTCTCACCTACCGCATGAAAATCCAAATGAATCGCAGCATCCTAAGGTACGTTCCTTTGCTCATGGCATAATTGGTTGATAGTGATTGATCTCAAGTCACTCTCTGTAGAAGATCTTCTGGAAAGGGACGTTGGAAAGGGCTGCACGTTGATGGTCACCGAGAGAAAGATCTGGTACGTTGCCATGCTCTCATGGTATCTTATGTGTGCTGACTACAGCAATAGTTCACAGGAACTTTGTATATCTGGGCTTGTCGGCGACCAGAACAAACCATAGTCACTCTCAAATCTACAAGTACCCAACAGAACTTGCAAATCTACAGCTTGGATCCTAACTCGTTGGGAAAGGCATCAAGAGGAAGGCTGGGACGAATGGTGTCGGTATTGAACATGCGCGCAAAGAGAGAGCTTAGGTATCGGAGGGCATACGTACGTTTCTCGTTTGGGCTTTCCTTTCGCATGATAACTGACGATATCTTGCTAATACACAGGAGCTTCCAGGCAAGACTCAAGGAGCAAGGCTGAAAGAATCGGTCAAGACTGCATAACCGCCATAATTCACCCGTCTCCGTTATTCATCCATGCAAGACCATCGTAACGCCGCCCGACTCAAAGAATCAACTAACGTAGAAGGTATGGTTGCGCCGTGTTTCTCGAAATCTTTGTACTCACTTACGCGGTCATTCAAGGTCTATATGTTTCCGATTCTGTGTGCAAAGACATGGACGGCGGGTACTTGCTTGCTACTGGAATGACTGACATCGGAATGAGGAGTGGGCGATATGGATGCCGCAGGAAGAAAGTATGTGTATCACCAGGCAGAGCTTTGCGGACGGCCAATCGACTGGCTCTGATACCATAGGTGCATGTAGCTTTAGAAATTTCCTGGATAGTGGCACTCTAGTTATGGGACAAAGATGGTGTTAGTAGCCTGTATGAATTAGGGAATCGAAGAGCGAAGAAACGTGTGTCTTGGCGCCATGACGTATTTCGCGCCTGGAATTCTAGACCGTTGATGTAAGCGGAGCTTTTTTTTCCTCCGCTTTTTCACTTTCCTTTGCTCACCGACGTCCACAGACGATGTTCAGCTCCGACATGGACAGCGACTACACGCGACTATCGCGCTGAAACCATTCACCAATCCATCCTGAGAGTCTGCCAGGCAATCAGGCAACCAAGGCCCCCAATTACGACCATTTTGTTCCTCCTCACACAGCGACTTTTGTCCTCTGACTCTCCTATCATGCTCTCCCGCATTCTTCCCATCGAATATCTCCCCTTCCACGATAAGCTCGAATACTCCGCGAGAAGGACTGTAACCATCTACAACCGGCTCCTCCAACCTCGTTCCTCTTCCCGCCGCGCCTGCGATATCGATTAGTGATGCTTTCAAGGAGACTCGGACGTGTGTGGTATTTCCTCTACTCTCCTTCTCCTTCCTTTGGCTCACATTCCCGTTAGATCCATCCACAAGGACTCATGACGCGGAAAAAGTGCGCTCGCTAGAATACAAAGGGCTGGTAATCGTTGTCGTCCTGTGAGTCTACTCCATTCCTTGTCCCAATATCATCTACTACTCGGAGGTTTGCTGACCCTATCTTGCAGGTCTCGTATAGTAACCGAGCCATTTCACCACGAAGGCCATGAAGAGCAAACGTAGATGTACTATCGATCAACCAGTAGTGCAAAATCGGACAGAAGTGCAACACCTCATGAAATCGGGCTCTCCCGTCGTTAAATCCCACTTTTTTCCGGTCTCAATTTTTTATTAGGTACCTACATATATCCTACAAAGGTCTACCAACTTATATTGGGTGTAAGCGCAACAAGAGGATTGGAGGAATTTCCGACTACCACAAAACCACAGGCTTTCTGTGCGCTGTCCCGAGTCGCCTGACGCGCCTGATTTTTCAAGCTATAGTAAACACTCGGCGGTAAAGCGGGTTCTTGCAGAGAATGTTGTCAGGTATGTGCAGGCTATTCGTCTGGATTGGCCCTTTTCACACTTTACTTAATCTACCATTCATCTATCGCATGTCTCTTCTCCGATGCCATTTTCCCATCTTTGTTATGTCTTTCTTCGTTCATGCTGCACCATACTTCTTCTGTGTGTCCGTTGTTCACATTCCTAAAGCTAACGTGACCCCAGCAGGCCTCAAACAACGACCGAACGTACCACAGCCGACTCTTTCCCTTCAAGATGAGAAATAGCTGCGCATTAACAGGTGAGTTTCCAGATAACTTCTTCATCGAAATATCTGATGCAAATGCGACATTGTAGGATAAACCTCTGCACTTTCCAATGAAAACGACCACACCAAACTGGGCGCCACCACGACAACCAGAACGCTAGCAGAGCTACCTGTATCCCATCAAGGCGGTCGCAATAATCAATCTACGCGATAAGAACATCGTGCTCATGTTCGCGCCCGCGCCGGAATCATATCGTCGATCGATCCTTGGCATGCAACATGCATGGGCGGAGCTCTCTGTAGCCGATGCCTTTTTCGGCGAACGTGCTGCTGTATGTTTCCGTATCGTTCACCTGCGCACCTACTAATACATTCTCCTGCAGTTAAGGGTCAATGTACCACGATAGACTGCCGCCGATGGGTGCTTGTTCAAGGACACCACTTTGTCTGCTCCGCCAGCCGCGTGTTTCGGGTTACGCTAGGCCTCAGGTTGATAGTAAGCCATACCCTTTTCATACGTTGATTCGTTATACTTACCTTGACATGGCGAATGCCCAGCTTGACGTAGGGCTCTACGTTCCGGGACATTCAAGGACGCCCTTTCAGTGCCGCTCTCTGCCAACCCAGGTTCGTCTAGCATACCCTATCCTCCGTTCATTATACTTACAACCGAGAATTCTTAGCGCTTGACGCGATATCCATACTGAACGTCACGCTCCTGGTACGTTCCGCTCAATCAATCCGGTTATAGGTTCATACTGACGGGTACATATGTTAGCTCTATCGGTGTTCCCAGCTCTATCAAGAACCTGAGGCACTCCGCGAGCTAGTAATCGACGGTTCTTTCTGATCATGAGTGACAGATCTTGGTTATAGTCTGCTCCTTGGCATATTGCCAGCGTTCTCTCGTACCTTCGAGCTTCGGTTGAACGTTCTAAAGGTGAGCTTTCATTACCATTCGTGCTTTCCTTCGGTGCTAATCGGTACGCTCTCGACTTCTAGGATCTAAAACCTTGTATTTGACCTCTTCTACAGGTCTGGGCATAGACTACCGTATCAGACTCAGAGGTATGTTGTACTTCCTATCTATTGAGCTTGTCAAACTCATTCTAGCTACAGGAGACATATACTTCTTCTAGGCCGTGGATGTCGCCAACGAGGATTTGACGTTTCGAAGAACTCTGCTCGCCTTCAACTATGGTCGGCATTTGGTTGTTCGCCTTCCACGTTCGTCATTCGGCATAATCTTCTTATCTCTACCGCACATTCGATGTATCTACGTTGACCCCATGGATAATTGAGATTTCACTTTCAATACCCCCCATTGAGTTTGAGCGTGATAGTGGTCTCATACTCGATAATTGTTCGTCCCATCGCTCGGGCTCAAGGTATCCATGAAACTGAAGCTTCTCTTCCTTCATCTCGCTGACCGGGTTATATAGAACTCGTACTCTTGTATAAACCCAATATAAACCCAACTAAAATGTAAGTAGGGGCTTTAGGGAGTTTTGATAGATAGACAAGTATATAAGTAGAAACCGAGAACGTGACGAAGATATGGACGGTGATAGCTTTATGGAAATGTAGCAAGGAAAACGATAGCGGCCGTGCATAGGAAATATACCATAGACGAAAAAGCAAGCTCGAAAACAAACCAACGAAACAAGATACGTAAGGATATGACAACAGATCGGCAGGAAGCTGTACCTACAAAGAGTGAATTAGACAGTTCGTTCGTTGAGTGAAAGAGGAAATAGACGTACTTGAATCAGCCAATGTGAGGCCAGAAAGTCGTCCATTGAACAGTTTGATATGCACTCGAAGGAAGATCTCGTAAGGCGGTGAATGCTATGACTATGAGGGTGATGCGGAAAATGGCGTATGCGAAGGAAAGGGCCACTGCAAAGATGAAAGATCCGATTTGGATCCACCCCGGTGCTAAGTCATTCAACTTCGTCACATAGCCATGCAAAAGCCCCGACGCAATCGGCGCAACCGCAACCGCAACAGCTGATATCCGCCAAAGCAGCTGTTCGGTATGAGTCGGAAATTGGAAAACCCATGGGATGCAGTGGATGGCGACGAAGAGAGCGGCGATTCCGTAGACGGCGATGTAAAGGTGGAGAGGGTCGTTGCCTAATCGGGAGGAGATTGGGGTTGATAGTAGGGGGTTGTCTGCGTCTTGGAGGATTGACAGGCATAGCCAGAAGATGCGCCATAGGATCCATAGAGGAAGGAGGAAAAGTCGGAGAAGTATGTTGTCGGGGGCATCAATGACAAACGATTTGAGGGCGTAGATATACTGCACAACTGCACCAGCCCCCTCCCAGCACGTCCTCCAAATCCCTCCCTTCCCCCAACCAGTTTCCCCTGCCCCCGACTTCTCCGTCTGCCTCCAATACACCCTCACAGGATGCCTAACCCGCAGGGGCTTGTTCCACCAGAGGAAGTAAGTCCCAAAGTTCAGGATCGCGAAACCAACAGTGATGATCTCGAGCTCCGTGATAGCGAGACCCTCGACGGCACGGGCGATGACCTGCGCGATGAACCAGATGGTTTGGATGACGGCGATGGATTTGGCAATGAAGTCGGCGTGGCTTTTGTCTTTGATCTCGTCTTCGGTGAGGGTGATGTAACCTTTGGCGACAAGGAATTCGAGGATAGTTTCTGGTTCGGGTTTAGGGGTGGACGGTTCTTTCTGGGATACTGTCGATGGTGCAGTGGGTTCGGTTGAAGTTGTCTCCTCGGGAGGTGATTGCGAAGCTTTCTCGTCCTCATGAGACTGGGAGGCCCAATTAACACAGCTCCAGGTAACGAAAATACACACTCACCTGGACTTGCTGCGTGACCTCAACGGGGTCTCGACATCTCTCATAGTGTTTCTTGACATCATCCCACACTTTTTCTGCATGGCCTTCATATGGACGGACAAACTCGTAGCCTCTATTGCTGTCCCATAGATACCCGCAGAACTTATCTCCATCGTACAATGCGAATCCACCCATGATGACGAAAAATCCATGCGACATTCCCCAACCGTACTTGTCTGAGAGGTAGAATTAGCTGCTGTGCCTTTATTAGAACCGGATACGCACCCTTGAACTTATCTCGAATCTTTTTCGCCTGCTCCCTCTGCCTCATAGCCCACAATATCATAAACTCTGGCGCGAGAAGCGCTACAATCATCACCTCGACGTTTTGGTAGAGGATGACCGCTGAATGCCATCGAAGCCCAGTCCATCGATCGTTCATGCGATCAAACTTCTCCACAAGCGGAATGTTGGGGTGGATGGCAACCCATGTGCAGATGAAAATGACAGAGAGACAACTCCACAAGATGCCGGTGGTGGTGCGACAACCGTGGATGTCGATGCATTCGCCAGTTGTAGGATCAAAGGAGGAAGAGTCGTTGGCGGAGGAGGCCGATAGGCTGGAGGCAATAGGCCTCGCGAGAGCGTAGAGGAGGAGCATGGAAGGATGAAGAAGGGAGTTAGGATTCTGCGTCCTTTATCTGTAGAGGACATGCGTCTGTCCTTGTGTTGTACATGCCGGCGTCTACTTTGACAGGTAGAACAGTGGACAGTCACTGCGGTGGAGATTGCAGGGAGTGAGGAAGCAGCGTGGTCGGGAAGCTAAGAATAGCGATCAGCGTGAAAATGAGGTGAAATGAAGACTTTGAGCGCTAAGATGTGATTGTGGAAGAGAAGAACGCTGGGGTGAACCTGTGACCGTTCGGTCTTTTCAGGCTTCTATTCGCCGGGCCGAACCATGGTTTTCTCGTTACCATTTATTTAGTTGTATCTTGGGTTGTATTGATCCTGCGGATCGACCTCCTCATTAGCTTTGGGAATCATACCGAGCCTCAAGTAGAAACATGGTTGATATCCTGGGATACTGTTACTCTGGTGTTTCCTAGCTCAAAGGACTGTTCACTGAATCGCTCAACCAAAACGTGTCTTGGCGCCCACATGTACCTGAGGCAGTGCCTGCCAGGCAAGGTGACGTCAGCGGAACTTTTTTTATTCCTCCGCTTCCTTTCCTTCGCTCTGAGCTCTCCACCGACCGTATCACTACAGATCACCCAGCTAATCGTATCGCCGACTTCGACCACCAAAACTACACGTCAATCCTATTCGCCGCCTCCTGCTATACGACCTGTCCCCTGGGTCCATTCCAAGACGAGCATCGCACTCTCCTTGCTCCTTTCTACGCCCTAGAACGCGAAAACCCAGTCTACATCCTTTAAAATCGCCAAGATACTCTCCTCCCTTCCTCTAGCCAGTGCCTCCTCCTCCCACAAGCTCGACGAACACCAAGTCCTTGCAGTTCTGTCCCACCGATATGCTGCTAGTTGGCCGTATGTGCTCATTCCCTTCCACTTTTCCCCTCGTACTCACGCTCTTCTCATAGATACTCTCCAGCTGCCTACATACCCGAGGCAACTCACATAGTAAGGACCTCATATTTGGAAAAGATAAAATCGGTCGGAAACGGTCAGAGACGAGGCATAGGCATACCTCTGGTGATGATGCACGAGGCCGCGTTGGATAGTCGAGACCTTCGCTCTGTACGTGGCTCATCCTTCATTACTTTTTCCTATCTCTATCCTTTCAATGCATCCTTTTGTGTCCTTTCTCTACAGATTGCAATGATCAAGGCTAACTTATTTTTCTTCTGCAGGACATCTACACGAAGCCTTACACGCTATCCCCATCTCCAAGTCCCAGTGCCTGTCATCGAAGCATGGTGACCGTCCAGAAGATACTCCCAGGCAAGTTCCCTGAGCCTAGCTTACAGCGTTTGCCGCTTCTTGCTTTCTTTCCCCGTCTTTCGTGTTACATTGGTTCTTTGCGCCTCATTGTTATCCCACCGAGTAACGTGCACGGCCTTTCAAAACCCTTTCGTTCTTTTCTTGCCTCGTCTTCTGATTCAAGCTAACGATACCACAGATGTATGTTCCAGGTACTCAGAAACATTGATTATTGCTAGTTTCTACGACGGAGTGTTTGTTCTGCAGGCACGGTGCGTATCTGAACCATCTCAGGACCAATATATGCTCAATACTATAATCACTCAGATGCAAGATGACTGACTATGCATCTCAGGACGACAGCATTAATCCACGAAATGACGACCGCTGTATGGAAAGTAACTCCGGATGGTGTTCGTATCCTTTCATGCTTAATATGCACACTTTACGATTCGGAATCGTACTCCAAGTGCCTGGCATTGTGTTCGCCAGTACCGGCTGTCACCAAGGTATGTTTTCACGTGTATGCAATACTGTCTTCACCCTGTTAATCTGGTTCTGTCCAATCAGCATTCGAACTATGGATATTCATTTCTTACCTTCGATACCCCTGCTAATTGGAGACGACGAGGCTTTCTGCCGTTGCTTATACGACGGTTGCTTTGCTACTTTTTCGTTTGTGGACAGCACATACCCTCGCGTTGAAGGTTAGTGATGCTCTTTTTGTTCCGTAGATCATTATACTCACTTTCTTATCTAGACGCTGGCGCAGTACCCAGTACAATGAATTCCTGCCACCCCTCCCAGTACAAAGGAGAAAGCCTCCGCCGCTCGTTTCTAGTCTGAGGACGGGTACGTCGCCATCATATGCCTCGTACACCCTTACTCACGCATACATATCCCTTAGATCTCATGAACCGGACATGAATCAGACTGCGTGAATTCAATGTGCGTTCTCAGCCCGGAACTGTTCGTTCTGATGCCTATGCTAATGAAGGACGCCCTTAGATAGAACGACTACAGCAGCCTTTCGGAGCACCGCCAATCCTTAAACTCTGGGAGCTGAAGTTCCTATATGGATCGTTCCTTTCCAAGATCTCTGCCAACTCTTCTCCCGTCTGCGGAGTGTTATTATGGTCGTAACGACAACTTAACCATGCCACATAGCAGGCTCGTACGTTTCTTAGTTCATGCCTCACACAATCTTATCCTTACATTCCTTTCATATACACCCTTCGGCGGATAATGAACCCCAGTTGTCATCATCGGCTCTTCTGGCAGATGCCTCATGCTGGCGTTCTCAGGATTGGGGCGACAGACCTGCTGACTCGTGCTTCGCAAGTCTCTTCTCCTCCCGTCACCGCAATATCTCCATAATCCAAACATATTATCTTTTACATTCCGTGTTAGATGTCAAAGAACTAATAGATCACGTCCTGTAGTTCCCATGACACATCCCAGTGGGCTTTCCCAACCTCTGGTACATGGCATACGCTCCACGCCAGAGCAGGGATGATACGCCGGTGCCTATAGACCGCCCCGTGCAAGGGTTGGGCGCTTTCAAGGTTATTTCGAGATACTCGGTTCCGAATCATGGTTTATCGATTATCTCGGATGTATTTCTAGTAGTCCCAAACCGCCTTCTATCAGAGCAGTTTCCCTTCGAGCTGTCGTTCTCCTTTCTCCCTGTTTCTTACTTTTACATCCTTCAAGTTCCTCGAGCCAACTCTGCTTCGCGCTTAGTCCTCAAACGCCGAATTGATTACACGGGCTTCAACCGACGTTAGGCATTTGGGATGAGAAAGAAGCGTCTGTATGATCAAGGTAAGCATCGGAACCTGTATATCTGACGGAGATACCGATTTGATAGGATTTCCTTCCCTCATACTTTCCGAATAGAATTCACGACCCCGAAATCGCTGTGAAAGCGGCTGATTGTCAGGGCGCCTAGCGCCTATCATGGTTCGGCGTTGGCAGGATTTATTAACCCCACCGCTGGGATCGTGCTGTTTTTTTTTTCAATGGGCTATTCTAGATCCGTGATACGGCCGCTATTTGCCGCCCCGGGTGACATATAGACTGTGAAGGATTGTGAGTGCTCAAGTATGTTGTTAAAGAGACCATTGTATGGTCGTTCACGCACTAATGCCGCTTCTTTGCAGTTATTCCGAGGTGTTCAAGGATCGAACTTTGAGATATCAATGGCTTTCCTGGATGCACATCTCACCAGGTCTAATCAGGCTCTCGTACTTGTTGCAGTATGAGTCTTGGCCGTGGCTGACGATAAAGTATGTGATATTTTTCTTACTTTTCCGATCGCTGTGCTCACCGGTTTCCGTGCCTCGCAGATCCTAGTCCTTACGATCGTGTAAAGGGAGTTCGAGTACAGAGCAGAAGATCTTGTAGGTATTTATCACTTTGAATATAGGTTCTGCGTCAATGGTCAACGCCTCATTTTTCTCCATCTCCTCTGTTCGGAGAATGCCGTCCGCGACGTGTCTGTTTAAGGTTCACGCTATCGAATGACATGTTTTGGGTCAAGTACACTGACTTCTCGGAATAAAAGTCACCCTCGGTAAGTCTATTTGAATGGGAAATTCTTCTGGAAGCTCGCACATCCAGAGAGAAATGTATACCAGATATCGACGAGCTTCTTTCGTCTGTGAGTGAATGCCCTTATGACCTCTTGATACCTAATCATCGTCTTAGCACCTTCCAACGAATAGCTGACCGTTCGTTCTCATACCAAAATGAAGACAAATTCCAGAATTACAAAGGATATTGAGTAAAAGGATGAGGATATAACTAAAGTATACTGAACACACCCGGGGCGTTGAGCTAAAACCTGAGGCGTTCTGCCTTGTGCATGCCCGGCGTCTACTTCGACAGGTGGTATAGAAGAACATTGCGGCGGAGATTGTTGGGATTGAGCAAGCGGCACGCCCAAGAAGCTAAACATAGCAGATCAATGTGACTTGCGAGGGTTTTAAGAGGAGATCTGAGCAGGAATAGTCCCTGAAGCGCTTGTTGATCGTTATGGAAGAGGAGAACTCGTCCGTGAAAAAGTTGGCATTGTATCATTCGGTAACCTGATCACTGAAATCCTTTTGCCGTTCGTTTCGAGTAGACCTTTCTGCTGAGATGAAGGATAAGCGATAGCAAAACCGAGCCGGTCGTGATGGACTGGAAGGAAGCATCATCGTCGCGGGAAACCACGATTCAGAACCACGACGACGAGCATCACTATTTCGTCTTTTCTTTCCCATTCCTCAAATGAAGGCTCAAA
Source organism: Paramarasmius palmivorus (assembly GCA_037176845.1). Taxonomy (NCBI): domain Eukaryota; kingdom Fungi; phylum Basidiomycota; class Agaricomycetes; order Agaricales; family Marasmiaceae; genus Paramarasmius; species Paramarasmius palmivorus. The sequence continues at coordinate 116,765 of JAYKXP010000089.1, read as the reverse complement.
CGAATGGCCATATCCAATGGTACTTTCTTCTTTTTGTGGCTTGTTATACGACCTCTGTAGAGCTCAAAACTACAGTACCCTTCAATCTCTGCACGAAGGTCGAGGGTCTTTCATGCTAAAAGGGCAAGGTTATTGGGACGATCGTAATCTCACGGCTACTAGAGAAGGACCAGGTGCATTTTAGTACTTTCTCATCGCTGGAGAACATCCTTGTGCTGACTACAGGCATGGCTGTCAGATATTAGCTGACCAGGAGTCAACAGCATCTGTTTTGCTACCGAACGAGTGCTCGTCAATGCAGCTCGCAGTTCTCATGCGATACCCTGGCCTTCATCATCAAGACCACGATCCCAATCCAGATATAGATCATCGAATGGTTAATTGGGCTGAAGCAGAATACGTTTGTCGGGTACGTCTATGTTTCTACTCGCCCTTTCTCATCTTTGTGTTCTCTATCGCTGATCGTCACTTGTTCGTCCTCCTCTACTAGTACCTTGCTTATTTATCCTTCTACTATCTTCTATGTTCGGTCCGCTCTTCGACGTTCAGTTTGTTTCTATCGAAATTCTTCCCTTCTGTCTACAGCTAATGCGACTCAGCATCAAGGCTTCAAAGGAATTGAACACAACACATCTCCGGGATATCTCCCTGGGACGAAAAGCCTGAGCATCTCTCTGGATAACCACGGTGAGCATCTGGATAGGTGTTTGCCCCGCATATATAACGGACGCTGAACTTCTAGGATATCCCGTTGTCGTGCTCTCCCAACAAGATGTCCCAGCAATGTGTCGGCCTGGAATCCTCTGCATCATCCGACAAATACGTTCTTTAGAATCAAAGCTACCTATATGACGTCTCGTGCTCAACTCGATAACCATCCTCGTCCTGAACCATAGACTATCGCATCGTTATGGATCCGCAACATGGGCCCTTCGTGGGCAATGTTCTCGTCTTCCAAAGTACGTTTGCATACTGTTCGCTTATGCACCTACTAAACCGATATCCTTGCTAGTATATTTCGCGAGCACTCCTGCGTATCCCTCGGATTCGGTGAACGTTTCTAAGGTTCGTCTCTAGTTCTGACAGATGAATTTCGCATTCTTAGGCCTTAAAACCATGTCTATTTCCTCTAATTAGAGTGGTATAGATTAGTTCAACGTGGGATAGTGAATTCCACATCCTTATGAGCCCCACAAACACGTTTTGTCTTCACAATATTGGTCGATTCAGCTCTTAGAAAACCGGATATGCAGTAGTATCAATACAAGGAAAGGAAGGTAAAAGCAGTGTCGGGGTTGCAATGGATATGGATGTGGGATTCGTGATGTGTCGACACCGTAATCTCTGAACGGTTTCATTATGGAGGTTTACTGGAACGTAGTGGCCTTCATGCTGGTATGGCTCCTGGATGGTCTCCGTTCGGATATATGAGCAAGGATTTTACTGAAATCGACGTCAAAATCATTCTCGTATCAAAAGGTGTGGATCAACTACTCACATTGCACCAACCCACAGGCTACGATCGACACTCTTCACTAGACAGCATCCGTACCCTCTACTACGACTAGCCTTCCTGTTCGGATGCTCCGTAGTTGCAAGATTCGATATTTAGAGTTGGCGATATGGGACGTAATGAACCGAGAAGATAGAAGCAGGCTCTTCACTCCGGACGATAGCATATCAGGGTTGAACAGGATAAAAGGATACGGAAGTCGTGGATGAGCGGCTGTGGGTAAGAGTGGGAGCGTTTGATCTTGGCACGTTTCCCGTCGGAAGGAGAGCGGACAGAAGAGGGGGCAGCAGCCCGTGGGACCTGCTGGAATCGATGACATTCGGCGGCGTGCGTATGAACAGTGGTTGCGTTGAGACGGGTGAATTAGAGGACGGATGTCGGCTGCGCAGGGAGTTGGATAATACAAGGGCGAGAATGACGCTGAAACGCCGTTAGGATTGTGCTTGTATCAAAAACTTGGATCTATAACTCGCCTTGCGCTCATACCCGCCGGCTACGAGCCTTCTCAATACTCTTCACAACACCGCATTCCTGTCTTATGACCAATCTTCGTGTTCGGATAGGGGATAGCGGCAAACTTCGATATTGGGGCGTTGAAGTCGGTGATGCGGGGATGGGATGGACCAAGAGGATGAGAGGAGGTCCTTCACTCCGAACGATAGCATTCTAAGGTGGAGGCGGATAAGAGGACAGAAAGGGAGTAAAAGCGTGGGAGTGTGGTTTTGGGACGTTTCCTGTCGGCAGAAGAGCGCTGATTAGAAAGGAAAGGGGGAGGCATTGACACAGACGACTTTCTGATGGCGACGGACACTTCCGCGGGGCAGTTTTTGCGTCGAGGGGAGTTAGAGAACCAGTGTAAGCCGAACCAGCTCGAAGGGAATTGGCGAGTATATGAGTAAGAGCTCCGCTGAAAAATGAGGTTGGGATGATTCGTGTAGCAGAAATTGGACCAACTAATCGCCTCGCACCAATAATCGCCGGAGGCTTCTCAAATTCTTCACGCTGCTCGGATACTCGCTGCAAACTTTGATGTTGGTGAGAAAGAGTTGGTAGAGTGATGAACTGAGGGAATGGGAGGAGGAATTTTTTTCCGAACATTGGCATATTGAGGTCGATGAGGATAAGAGGACTAGCAGGATGAAATTGCTACCTGGGCGGCTGGAGTGTGCAAGAAAGAGAGGAACCAAAATCGCCTCGGAGAAGCTTGGAGCCGAGTGTCAATTGAATGACATCACCTGCCATCCATGCCACATGGCACAAATTTTTCTTCCATTGTCGCTCCCTGTTCGCTTCCAAAAGCTCGAATCTCCTCAGCACGCTCATGGACTAAACTATCTGTTCCTCTATTCCCTGCCCATCCAATAACAATCCTCCTCCTCTTGGCTCTCGCGAGGCCTATCATCTCCGCTGTCTCTTTCAGCGAAACCACGCCCTTCGACTCCACTACCAGTCAATGGGTCGACATTAATGGCTTTCGCACCGCTATACGCAGCAGCCTATCGGTAAGTCTCATCTGCCAATGCCCCAGCTTTCCGATAGCGGTTATCGAGTATATCTATGCCATCAACCTCTCCGAACGAATCCCTGACACGCTATTCTTCCGATTTTGATTCCATGGCACACCTTCTTAATGTGCTGGATTCTCCTCCAAGACAAAAATGTTCCAGACCGCAACCACATAGCAATCCCCACATCCTCCAGACTCTACAAAGGCCATTTCGACATCTGCATTATCGGGATAGCAGCTCTCTTCGGCACCGTGCATTGTATCCCATGTTCCAACGCATAACGAACGGTTACTTTGGTGTATTTCCGCTGCGCAGGGGTTTGAAATGATCATTTGAGCTCGGATATGCTTATTGTTTTCGTGACTGTTCTGGCTATGCTTTCCCTGGCATATGTTGTATTTCGTGTTATCGCGTTGATGGCGCTGAGGGATCTTCCGACGAGTGCTTATCAGGATGTTTAGGGAATCACTGTATGTTCATCCCGCATATTGGGTGATTGAGGTATGTTTCCTTCAATTGATGAGTGAATTGGCGAGCTGATGTTCTCTTTAAGAACCCTAGGTACTCATGCATATGTTTTTTCATCTGCTTTCGCATTCATCATCGTTGTTATCCAGTCTTGCTAGCCGTGTCTGGGTCCCTGATTGTATACAATGAACAAACATTCTATTTCGATGTCTTCTTGTAAACTCGTATCCATAGAGCAGCCTTGAGCTTTCAGAGATGGACAGAGCTTGCAATCTCTCAACGATTGTAGGTTTAACATATTTAGACTCGGACTACCATTTTTGACGCACGTTCATCATAGGCAAAATCGATATACCTTCGAAATGTTGTTTTACCAGATGAAATACAAAGGTCTCAGAAAAATGGCGCATTGACTCGAGTCAGAAATACCATGGCCTTCTTGGTCTACCCGGTACGCTATCTTTCCTTTGTCGGCTGCTCTAATTGTGATCGTTTTCTGACTTTCCTGTCTAGGGAGCCGCTCTGGTAATAGCATACGCTACGATGAATCAGGCAAGGCTTCACATCGTTCGAAGAACTTCCTAGCTTGTAACGCTACCTTGCCTTGTTTGTACCTTTAGCCTTCCATGAAAGTGTCAAAGCATACGAAATGCTCGAACGCTATTTGAGGATCTGCTGCGTCGGCTGTACGTCTCCGAGTTCTGCGTGGCGATATCCGGCGCTCGAGGTATGTAGTGTTATTATTGTTGACTACAATACACTCATTAATCGGGACTCTTACCAGTATATACTCGTTGAAGCTTCGGAGTCGGGTCGCCTTCTGAGATTTGAGCGCCTTTTTGTTCCTTGCATAGCTCGTACACGCGATATTCGCACCACCGCTATCTTTTTCTCGAACTAAAACTTGATCCTAGCGGTGAAACAACTAACTTGAGGTCGGCAAAACATTGATTCCAATATTCATGGGGTAGTGTACACAGCGGAGATTGTGGATTCGCTAGATGACGCCCTTCCTTTTCTTTATTACCTTTTCACTCTACATCATTCTGGCACCATGAAAATGACCGGAGCTACACTGAGGTCGACTTCAGCATTCAGGTGTGTATATACTTTCCTGGTCCTTGATGTTTTCGCCTCGACTTGGTCTCAAGAGGGTCAGTGCCTGATGCAGGACTCGCATAAGATTATCACTCCTTAGATTATCTCAAACCGCAGCATTGGTACAAGTCCAGCGAACGGTACAGCACATAACACCTCCCTTCTCCTGGGCCCGAGTCCTACCTTGACTATCCTTTCCCTGCTTGGGATGCATAACTGCGAAAAATAACCGAGTCTGCAGGTGAGTTGTTCTCACTTTTGTTGAGCTGGTTTGGTGATTGATAATGGTGATGATTCGGATAGCTTCCATTGAGGTAAATAGCTGAATAGACGAAATGATCTGGCCTTTAACCCGTGACGACAGCACCTCTCCAACCTCTTTATTGACGGTAAATCATCTGCTGACACGCTGTTCTTGATGATTGTATCGCACCATAGTGAGGCACCGAATGAATATCGAAAAATTCGAAGCATTTGGAAAGGAACTTCGAGACGTAAGGTGCTACTTCGTACAGACGGTGAGACGATCCTCATGCTCTGGTTGTCCCAGAAGGTATGTGCTCCATCCGAGCGAAAGGTAATGATACCTTTTTACTGGCCGGTAGTGCTCGTAATGCTTCTGTTCAACTATATGTTCAGGCAACGCAAGGCATAGTCCTATTACTCATCTGGAGCACGGACCGAGAACGAAGCACCTCAGGGTCTGTGATAGCGAATTGGCAATCAATTATGTCCTTGGACTGACCTTTTATAGCGTCGATCGTGAAGGAACAAGGTGATCCATGCCACTGGGAACATAAGATGTGTTTTGAGCTACTCCTGGACATCTCTTCTGTAGTAGACGTTTCTCCGAGCCCTGAATTCGACAAGGTAAGATGACAAGTCAACTCAAATGAGATACTCTCGGATGTTCAGCATCTATCAGCATCATTTTCATGAGCGATCTTGCGGTGAGTGTGAAACTCCAGCCATCAAATCACATTGTTGACTCACTGGTTATCTTCTCAGGTCGGAAAGAATACAAGGCCAAGGCTAAAACTTCAAGTGTCTTGCAGGTATCAAAGCTAGCCGTTATAGTTTCGGTGAGTATCCCAATCCAGATCCGCATCATCCCAAATTGACCTCGCCTTAATAACCATAGCTTTATTTGATAGACTTGAATCCCAGACACCTATTCGCGATCCATGAACGCTGGAATCTTGGCCAAAGTGTCAAGAGTGTAAGTATGCCTACAGTCCTCGAAGTGAGTATCGTGAATTCAAGTGCGGACGATTCCACGTACCAGCCTGAGGCCTGCGGCATGCCATGCTCCTCGACTCTGAACGTTATTGTCTCCGTATTCTCTACTTGCCGTATCTATTCCGAACAGCGAAGGAAAACAAATATCCACGGCTTCGATAATAATCCTTTCGAAGCTGGAACCCAAACAAGCCTTCGACGAGGAGAAGTACCGCGCCTATTCTCCGTTGTACATCCCTGCAACTCCTATCATGGCTTACGCATTTTTGGGTTCTCCTTGGCCGGTTTCTTGCGCCAATTCGTTGTCTGGCCGTTGAGTATGATTTGGCCTGGTGCCTTGGTCAACTCTGCACTCTTCAACACAGCCCTTCAGTAAACATGCTCCTGAGGGCTGGGTTCAGGCAAGTAGTACTCAGGCGACGTATGCTGTTACTAATACCAGTATTATCTTTCAGAATATCCTTTACTTGGGAACGCAACCCAAATGATATCACCGTGTCCAAACGCCACATCCAGTCTAATCTCCGCACTCGCGCTGATGAGCTGAGACCGTGTTAGCGTTAAGAAGCCTTGGTTCGATAATTCTGCATCTGACTCCGAAGCCATCGCACGAGATGCCAGATCAGGGAGTTTGCGTTGGTTATATATTTACTGTGTGCTCGTTTACTCCCTGGCCATATATTCTAAGGCTTAGATTTCCGACATCGCAGCATGATCTTTCTCGGGAGTTGAACGTGCTTACTGCCCTGTTTACCTTACTCACCATTACTCTTTGATGCAGATGTTCAACTTGATCATCGCTCTTCGACTCGGAATCGTCGGGTATGAAGGGGTAGATTGTGCGGGTATAAAACTTGTACATCTTCCTCGTTGGCAGTTCCTCGAGAGACTGCATTATGAATGATTCATCTCAATATGTTCAGAGATTCACGGCCAAGAGCAGCAAACCATGCACATTATAGAACCTGAGACTTGTCCATGGATAACAAACGAATCGGCTATGTTTTCAAGATACTAGCCAACTACTTAAACATGAGGAGAGCTGCCTCGATTAGCTTTCCGGCAGCCTTGTAGATTTCCAAATTTCTCCTGTGGCTATCCGGTACATGTTCTCATCTCCACATGAATGGACCGACGTTTCACAGTACTGCTATATTACTTTCTGCGCTTACTCTTTGTCCCAAACACTACTTCGATCGCATATATTAGGCCAGAGCCTAGCCTGCAGTTATTTGCTCGTGCCTTTCTTCGATGAACGATTACTCATGTAGTAGTTATTCATATAACGTAGAACCCTGACGTTTTTTGTCCTCGATGAAATTCTTTGATGTTCGAGATCTCGCTCACTCGCAACAAATCATGATATCTCCTGAGATGGCGGGGCAGGTACGAATTGGGATCTGTAGACACAATAAAACCTGGTTGTTTCGCTGCGTTTGCATCGTAAAATGCTGGATAAGAGCTGTCCAGAAGTGATGGCAACGAACACTCGACAGACGGGACCACCTTGGGTTGTTAAGTTATTCGTTTCTCGGAGCATGGCTACTTGAGTCATCACTAAAGAGCCGTAGATGCATTGGAAGCCCGAGACTTGCGGAATGGTACACGATTTTGAAAAGGTGGCACGAACAGCTTTACCAAGAGACTGGATTTATTGCGTACTCATCGAATTATCGCGACTCTAGAAACATCGTTCGAGAGTCAATAGCATTATACAAGATCCAAATACGTTCTTGAGCCACAATGAATCGAATCATCAACATTTCGCTGCCTTTTGGACCTGAAAGGCTTGATACGACCTTCTTATAAATACTAAAAACAAGCGAGCTAGATGGAAACCAGGACGAAACGTCCGAGTCGGGACATTGAGGTTTTATGCGCCTCTAGCAGAGTTTTGACTGGGAAAGGCATTAGTCCGAAATTCGCAACCGGTGAAAAGTACGTGCCTTTGAATAGGCAACACGAAGTTTTAAAGAAAGAGAAACTGGCCGTAATCACGATGTAGTTGCCAGAAATACGGAGCAACGGGAACAACTAGGAGATGGCGTGTATCTGGGTATACATAGACGAAGAACTCGATCTCGACAGATCTCGATATGCTTGAAGACAGACCTTGTAATACCTCCGGTACGACAAGAAGGGGTTTTTCAAGTGAAATTGCGGTGTCGGAGACGAATTTTCCAGGTGTATGATTTGAGATTATGGCCTTGCAACCTCTATAGGTGTGCATACCCATAGCCAAAGCCCCTTTCGAGTGATTTGGAGCCAATAGGCATGTCGCTTCTGGCATCCGATTTTGATTTGAGACAATTCCCAGCGCCCATCCTTTACTGTTACCGTTTGAGACGACCTTTCAGAAGATTATCTGTTGAAGGGAACACCAGACACTGACAGAGAGCCGACAAGGGAAGCGCGCCAGTTGTGATGGTGTGAAAAGAAGCGTTATCGTCGTGGGAAACGATGTCAACAGCTTCTTGATCCAGAACCACGACGACAAGCATCATTCCTTCCTCTTTCTTCTCATCTACCGCATGAAAAGGAATGAATAGTATAAATTGGTACGTTCCGTCTCTTACTGCAAATCTCTTTGATAGTCACTGAGATCACAACATCTCTGTCTCGGTAGAGGATCCTCACTAGCCGCAAAGATGCTGGACAGGACTGCACGTTGATGGATACCGAGAGAAAGACTTGGTGCGTTGCCGTGTTCTCATGACATCTTGTATGTGCTAACTATACCGATAGTTTTCAGGCACTTTGTATTTCCTGGCTTCTCTCACAAATCTACCAGTACCCAACAGAACTACAGCTTAGATCCGAACTCGTTGGAAATGGCATCAAGGGGAAGGCTGAGACGGATAGAGGCGGTATTGATTGTCGAAAGAATGCTTAGGTCCTCGCAGGCATCCACGTACGTTTCTCGTTTGGGCTTTTTCTTCAAACGAGAGCTAACGATGTATCCTCGCGGACATGCAGGAGGTTTGAGGCAAGGCTCATGTAACAAGGCTGAAAGAAGGGCTGAAGGAATCAGTGAAGACCATTCAACCGCCAGATTGCACCCCATTCTCGTTTTTCATTCAACCAAGGCCATTACGGCGCTCGACACGAAGAATCAACTAGCATTGCACCTTTGGTTCCCACCGTTGGCGTCTGATTAGACGCCACGAACAAATCGTTCGGGGCAATCAATTAGACGTCAAATCGGCAAAAAAAGCCGCACCTCGCAGCACCCCTCTACCGAACCCGCCGCACCTCTGTCCACACCTCAGGATTTTTCAAGTCTCACCCAAGGCCTTCCCGTGACCATCCTCGGCGCTTCCCAGACGTCGTTGTCCACGTCACCTTTCCAACCAACCACTATTCTCACACGCTCTCGTCATCGTCCCTTTGTTGCCGCGTCGTTGTTCGATGTCGCTTGGTCGCTCGGTCACAATTTCCTGAGGTATGTTCTATTATTCTTTCAAGAACCAAAAATCAAAAAATTCGACCTCATACACTCTGCCCTAGTCCTTTTTTTCTCACCGCACTTCTTGCAATATACCTCAAAGCTGCCTCAAAGTCAACCAGTATCTCGGGGAAGGGTGACAGTGTGGGTGGAAAGATGAGACAACGAGCTCCAACGAGCTCTGGCGACCATCGTTGAGGGCTTTGAAGAGGTACAGAGGAAAAGAGGAATATGGAAATAAGACCCAAGGTGCGTGTCTTGTCCCTATGACACTAAGCTATGCTAACCTCCCGTAGTGATAACTTACAGTGCGCAAGAGGCTTCGGTCAATTAGCTATGTTTCTTCAACATATGAATCACCCCGAATTTCCAGGCATTACAACAAGAACACAGTGCACCGAGACGGGACTGGGCTGCAGGTGCGTGCAGTGTGTCTATCCCAACCATGTGTTGACCTCGCTGACCATTTCCTTCGGTTTCAGATCCCGGTACCTGTTCACCATCGCAAGCCCAAGTTGCCCAAGCGCTTGACAACAAATTTGAGTCGACATCATCTCGCTATCCTCCCTTGAGCATTTACGCTCAACGATCAATACCCAAGGCACTCCAGGTGGAATTGTGATCTTGTACTGCCTAGATCTCAGTCCTATCACCGAGGTCATCTACAAGTCGATGCGCGCTTGACATCGTTCTCGACATCGTTCTCGACATCGTTCCCGAATCTTATTCACTTTGTATATCATGTATAAGATACCATTGTACACTCTACTAGTAGCTTTTATGTAAGATGTAACCCAATACGATGCTCAAGTTGTGTTCTCTAATCGACGGCTGAATCTTGTGTGCTACAAACTGTACTGACGCCCACTGAGCGCCCGCGGAAATCACTCATTTATTCATCAAAAAATGCTCAAAAAAATTCTGTAGTGTCTAATACTCAATTTCAGACCGCCAAACTCTGGATAATAGCTCTAAGATACCACCCGAACAACATGTTCAAAAGTGGTGTTATTTGAATCGGTAAGACCATCCAGTGAATTCACCAAAGCTGATGACTTTACGCAGTAGTAGATCTTGCCCTCTTTCACTCATACCATTATCGTCTCACCTCACCTCACCCACTCTTCCATTTTCTTTGCACCATATGCCCAGAAAGAAAACATATACCACCAAAGAAGCCAGACGCAAAGCCGATCGACTTAAAGCAGCTCGTCATTACGCCAAAAACAAGGATACAATTAACATGAAGCGAAAAGAGTCAAGACAACAACAACTGGAGCTTGAACGGTACGTGGATACTTGCAATACTCAATGATTCTTCCCTGAGGATTTCTTCTAGACAACAAAAGCTATCAAAAGCTCGGACAGAGTTGGAAAAGCATACGATTGAGCAACAGGAACAGAGACGGGGTTCAACTGGGCAAAGGTGCGCTACCCAAACATTCTATTCCAGGTACACAATCTTCATCGACACTCATATAGCCATCCGATCTATCATGTTCGAGAATTGGCTCAGTCTATCAACAAGCTGACCGTTGTGTCACCAACCGAATACCTCGAGTCTCTGTTTCAAGACTATCGTTCATGGGTTGCGGGCCCTCGCACTGCACCGTCTCCTCTTGAATCACCCGGTCACCTATTCGATAACATGATTGCTGAATTAAACCGTTTGTCGAGTACTCTGCTAGAGCAATACGGCAATGGACAATACTACACTGAAGTAGAGGCCATTATCCACCGAACACGTTCCATTTCAAGTTCTATGGACGACATGCAACTGGCTTTCTACGACGATTGCCTGGAGGAAAGACATACGATGGGCAAGCTCAGATATCAAAGTAGCATTTATCACGCTGTAATTAATGGTGAACCGTAATGATATATAATATTGATATAACAATAGACGATGTACATCATGATGTAACAAAGGGTGCTGTATTCAAGAAAGAAAGGATTGCGGCATAGTCGTATTGATATATGAACTTGGTCTTCATGATGACATAGTGCTAGTAGGATGGAGGGAAATTTTTTTTATTGACGACGTCGTGTAGTTCTGGACTAAAGTATTTAATGAGGCTATATTTAAATAATTGGAGACGTACCCAGTAATCAATGTACCCATATAGCCCATATCCTTGCCATATTCCGACTTTGTCCCAGCTGTTGATGAGGGTGACGGCGACGCAGCGACAATGACGAGAGCGTGTGAGAGATGCGGTTGATATTGGTGGGAAATGTGGTTGAAGGTGACGTGGACGACGAGGCCCGGAAAGTGCTGATGGCAGTCACGGGGAGGAGGCCTTTGCAACTTGAAGAATCTTGAGGTGTGGACAGAGGTGCGGCGGGTTCGGTAGAGGGGTGCTGCGAGGTGCGGCCTTTTTCGCCGATTTGACGTCTGATTGATTGCCCCGAACGATTTGTTCGTGGCGTCTAATCAGACGCCAACGGTGGGAACCAAAGGTGAGCATTGAAGGTATGGTTCCGCTGTATTTCTCGAAATTTTGGTACTCACTCACGCGGTACATTCAAGGCCTAGATATCCTCGAATTTCGTATGCAAAGAACTGGCCATTGGATGCAGATCCTTGCTTGTAACTGTGGGGAAGGCTGATATCGGGCTAAGAAGCGGGGGATGCAGATCCAGCAGGACGGACAGAGGTACAGAAAGTACCATGTCACTGTATCGTGGATGGCTGTGAATACAATCGACTGTCGCCGATAATATCGTAGGCAGATGTAGTTTCTTGGGTATTGGCGCTCTAGTTACTGGACAACGATAGTGTTTGTGTCCTGGATTCTCTCTCCTGCAGCTGCAGGCCTAGGTATGGAATCGAGATTCGAGCGTTTGAGCGCCCAAATGCGTGTCTTGGCACCATGACGTACTGTGCCTGGAAGCCTAGAACTTTGACGTAAGTGGAGCCCTTTGCTCTCTTCTACTCACCGACGACCACAACGTTCAGCTCCAACATAGACAATGACTAAATGCGACTATCGCGCCGAAACCCCTCACAAATCCATCCTCAGACTCTACGTGGCAGCCACCAGACTACCAGGCTCCCAAACACGGTCGGACCATATCGCTCCTTCTCTTCACAGCGATTTTTGTCCTCCGACTCCTCCGGAATATGCCATCCCGCATTCTTCTCCTCAGCAAGTATCTCATCCCTTCCTCCCATAGGCGCAAATACCCTACAAGAAGGGCTCCACCCATTGACAACTGGCATGGTCCTCTTGCCGCCGCGCATGCAATATGATTAGTGATGCTTCCAAGGAAACTGGACGTATGTTATGATCCCCTACTCTCTTTCTCCTTCCTTTGACTCACGTTCCTGCTAGACACATCTACAAGCAACGCGATCCAACTCTTGCCTCATCCGCAGAAACCGTGCGCTCGCTAGGACACGAAGGGCCCGTACCATCAATCATTCCGGTGCACTGTGAGTGCTCTTCGCTATTTCATCCCTTGTCATAGTGCTTACCAAATACTGTTTGCAGTTCTTAGTCCTTGTCTCCGAACCCTTTATCACCAATACCACGAAGAGCGACTCAGATGTAAACTATTCGAGGGCTAGGCGTATTCTTGCAGAACATATGCCAGGTATGTGCATGCTATCGGGTTCGACAGGCCCTTTCCACACTTTTCTGTATTTCCCATTCATCTATCACATGTCCATTTCTCCTCCGATGTCATTCTCTCTCGTCATCACTTTCTTCATTCATGCCGCCCTAATCCCATTCCGTATTTCACTACTACTTCCTAGAGCTAACACGACCCCAGTAGGCCTCAAACAACGGCGGACCCTTCCTCTTCGGGATCAGAAACATCTGCCTATTGACGGCCAGGATCAAGGTAAGTTTCCCAATAACTTCTTCATCGAGATATATAATACTGATACACGTTGTAGAATAACCCTTTGCCCCATTACGGCGGCAACGATCATGCCAAACTGGGAGCCACCACGTCAGCCAGAACGCTATCAACCACTCAAATTCAGAACAGCCTTTATCACATCCAGGCAGTTGTAAACCATCGATCTGCGCGATCAGAACGTCGTGTTCGTGTTCGCGCCCGCAGTGAACCCAAGTTATCGCATCACCCTGAGCACGTAACACAGTACATGGGCTCTCCGTAGCCGATGCTCTCGGCTTGCGGATGTACCACTGTATGTTTCCATATTATTCGCTTGTGCACCTACTAATTCATTCTCCTTCAGTCAAGGGTTGTAGTATCACGATAGAGTGGTGTTGATGGATACTCGCTCAATGATGGCAACACTTGCTCTAGCAGCTCCGCTAGCCGCGTGTTTGGGGTCACGCTATGCTTAAGGTTGGAGGCAAGTCATATCCCTTTCGTCTGTTGATTCGTTATACTTACCTTGTTGTTGCTGTTATTCAGCTTGACACTTGGTTCTAGGTTCCAGAACATGGAAGACCAACCGTGCAGTGCTGAACTCTGCGAGCTCAGGTACGTCTAGCATACCTTATGCTCTGTATATCTTACTCACCACACGGCGCCACAGCTTCCAACATGATATATCCATAGCCAAAGGAACTGATTTTCGTATGGCCGGTATGTTTTGTTCAGCCGATTGGGTCACAGGTTCATGCTAACGAATACAATGTTAGGTTTTTCGATATCCCCGACTCCAGGAACCACCGGCGTTACGCTACGAGCTCCCAGTTGGCGGTTTTTGAACGATAGATCTCGGTCATGCCACCCTTGTTGTCTTCCAGAGGATCCCACATGTCTTCAAGCTTCAATGAACGTTGCAAGGGTAGGTATTGCACACTACCCGCAAACTCCGACTAACAGAGTTTCTAGGAATCTACTCCTTCTCTGTCCCCTTCTCCAATTCGTAGCCATACTCTACCAGGTCCAAGGTATGTTGTGCCCGTACTCTATACCTATCGAACTTGCTGACCGTCGTTCTCGTTACACAGATGCCTATTCTAGACTGGGCCTGTCAATCAGAGGTATTCAAGCTTCGAGGTACGTTCAGTTCAATGTCTACCCTCTATGTATAGCTCGTGCTCACGGTTATCTAGATTTATGCGGGAGCTACTCTATCGTAGGCCGGCAGTTGTTTCTAGACCGCTCCCGTGACCTATAGATGTTCGACGTCCGTTCTGTCGTTTAGTCTGCGCTAGGCTTGCTGACTTTGAAGCAGCGCTACCGGCCACTGGATGGAACGATGATTCGAATATGATCAATTCATGTTCCCTGGGTGCAGGGTTACTTCCATGGATGACAACAAAGCTGGTATGTGATGAATTTCTTCTTGTGATACTGCTTGTCGTGCTTATTTCTGCATGATTTCTACCTATGTAGATGATGTCCTTCAGAGCTCGCCATCCACGGCTGCTCCAAGGCTGGTGTCAGGTGTCAGGTGTCAGGTATTCCATAGTCTAACGCGTCGGACCTTTGCTCATGGTTGACGCTGTTCTTGTAGGCAGTTCCTTCGCGGTCGCGTTGGCTTTCATATCGATTGCTCCTTTGTCACGTTGGAAGATACCCAAGATATCCTCGTTTGCCTAAAGTATCGTACTATGCTGAAGATGTCAGATATAGCCCGAGCAATATAAGGAAATCTTCACCGATGAACAATGCGTCGGTTATGTCGCGCTGTGATATCTGGGCCTGGTAAAGCAGTCACGCCACATAATCGGTGGTACATTTGCTGCCCCGGAGGGCTAGGTTACGAAAGTCCATCAGCTACCTCAACGATGCGCACCAACGCCTACTATGATTTTTCGCAAAGTCCTGTGCATGACAATGCACTTCAAGGTACATCCCCAAGAAGATAGAGGCTAATGTTGACATCGATACATCTTGTGATACCAATACTGATTGTGGCACGAACAGTAATGCATGTATAGAAGTGTATGATAGGTGGGAAAGCACAGTGGAAGGTAGATATATGGAACAAGGATATAGTACAGATCGACGCAGGCTGTTTCTAGCGGATATAAGGGTTGGATTTGTGGATATAGCGAAGAAACGGCAGGTGATAGCTTTACACGGAAACAAGAATAGCAAATGAAGATGACAGTGAAGGTGCATAGGGGATATACATAGGCGAAAGCATCATCAAAAGCAAATAAACGAAACGAGATAGCACGAATACCACAACGGATCGACTCGACAGAAAGGCTGAACCTACGAAGAACGGATTAGCTTGATAGTTCGTTCACGAGTAAAAGAGGTAACGGACGTACATGAATCAACCAATGTGTGGGATGAATGTAGTCCACTGGACGGTTTGGTATGCGCTTGGATGGAGATCTCGTAGGGCGGTAAATGCGATGACAAGAAGGGCGATGCGGAAGACGGCGTATGCAAAGGACAAGATTATGATAAGAGACTGGACGAGCCATTCTGAGATGTAAACATCCGACTTCTCATACCCATGCAAAACCCCCATCGCAACCGGCGCAACCGCAACCGCAACAGCCGATATACGCCAAAGCAGCTGTTCGGTATGAGTCGGAAATTGGAAAACCCATGGGATGCAGTGGATGGTGCCGAAGAGAGCGGCGATTCCGTAGACGGCGATGTAAAGGTGGAGAGGGTCGTCGTGTAATCGGGAGGAGATTGGGATTGCTAGGTTGCTGTCGTCTTCATCTTTGAGGATTTCGAGGCATACATAGAAGATGTGCAATGGGATCCATAGTGGAAGGAGGAGAAGTCGGATGAGCATGCTGTAGGGTGTGTCACCAACAGGCGAGCCAATAGCATGGATATACTCCACAATCGCACCAGCCCCCTCCCAGCACGCCCCCCAGAACCCTGCCTTACCCCCATCAGTTTCCCCTGCCCCCGACTTCTCCGTCTGCCTCCAATACACCCTCACAGGATGTCTAACTCGCAGGGGCTTGTTCCACCATAGGAAGTACGTCCCAAAGTTCAGAATTGCGAAGCCAACAGTGATGATCTCTAGTTCCGTGATAGCCAGACCCTCGATGGCACGAGCGATGACCTGCATAATAAACCAGATGGTTTGGATGACGGCGATGGATTTGGTGATGAAGTCGGCATGGCTTTTGTCCTTGATCTCGTCTTCAGTGAGGGTGATGTATCCGTTGGCGACGAAGAATTCCAGAAGGCAGGATGCATCAGAAGGCTTGTCTATCGATTTTGATGGCTTCTCCTGTGCCCAATGTAAGTCCCAGAGCTCTGAATCGCTAGAATTCAAACTCACTGAGGTGTTATGTTCACCCTCCTCTGGAGTGCTGGCAGCCTCCACAATAAGAGGCATAGTTGAATGGCTGGGAGGTTGACTTGCTCGCTGTCGTTTGTAGCTGGGTGCTTCTTTCATGTGCTGATGATGTTCTGCAATCTCGTCCTCGTATCCATTATATCCCTGCTCCCACAAGGGCCCACGAAACTCCCCCTCGTCGAATAACACAAATCCTCCCATTATCACGAAAAATCCATGTGGCATCCCCCATCCATAATCTAAGAGGAAGACATTAGCTGGGGCATTGGAAATGACGGCGGACACGCACTCTTGAACTGTTCTCCGATCTTCTTCGCCTTCTCCCTTTGTCTCATCGCCCACAAAATCATAAACTCTGGTGCGAGAAGTGCAACAACCATCAGCTCAACGTTTTGATAGATCACGACTGCTGGATTCCATGGCTTTGCTTCTTTATCCTGTACTTTTGGAATGTTGGGGTGGATGGCTACCCACGTGCAGATGAAGATGACCGAGAGACAGCTCCAAAGGATTCCGGTGGTGGTGCGACACCCATTGATGTCGATGCATTCTCCAGTCACTGGATCGAAGGATGTGAGGTTAATGGAGGAGGCGGAGAGGCTGGAGGCGATGGGCCTCGCGAGTGCATAGAGGAGGAGCATGGAAGGGTGAGGAAGGGAGCCAGGATTCTGCGACCTTTATGCATGAAGGACATGGGTTGAGCGTGTTGTCTGTGTGTTGTACATGCCGGCGTCTTTTCTGACAGTTGGAACGGTGGACAGTCACTGCGGGGGAGCAGATGACAGCGAGTGAGGCGGACGCGGGTCTAAGAAGCTAAGAATAGCGGGCATCGACACGAGGCGAAGTGAGCGCCAAAATGTGATCATGGAAGAGAAGAACGTGGTACAGTCACGGCAAAAACTGATGTCAGTGTCACGTGAGATCAAGCCCTTTTCACCGATTTTTTAGAGGTATATCTCACCCTGAAGTTCTTCATCCAATGCAAAAGTTCAGAGGTTGGAATTTCTCATCTTCTCTTTGCTTGCGCACCAAAAATATGGAGAGAACCTGCAAGATACAAAAAGATACGGCGTGGATTTCCCTTTTTGGTAGTGACATCAGTTTTTGCCGTGACTGTAAGTACCTATGACCATTCGGTCTTTTCGGTTTGCCGGCCGAACCATGGTCTTCTTTCTCTCTTGCACAGTTACCATATAGTGTATCTTGGGTTGTATTGATTTGCAGATTGTCCTGCTGGCTTTGGGAATCATACCAAGCCGCAGATAGAAACATGGTTGATATCTTGGGTACCGATACTCTGGTGTTTCCTGGCTCAAAGGACTGTTCACTGAATCGCTTAACCAAAACGTGTCTTGGCGCCAACATGTACCTGAGGCAGTGCCTGCCAGGAATGGTGACGTCAGCAGAATATTTTCGCTTCCTTTGGTTTTCTCTTTCCTTCTCTCTGGGCTCTCCGCCGACCGTACGACTACAGATCACCCAGCTAATCGCAACACTAACCTCAAACACCAAAACTACACATCAATGCCCCTCGCTGCCTACTATACGACTCGCCCTTGGGATCCACTCCAAGACAAGCATCGCACTCCCTTCTATGCTATAGAATGCGACAATTCAGTCTCCATCCTCTTTAGCCTTTAGGATACTCTCCTCCCTTCCTCTACTCGGTACCTCTTCCTCCCACACGCTTGTCTAACACCAAGTCCTTGCGAGAAGGACATCCAGCCTACACCCCCACTGCGCTCCTCTCGATGCGACGCCTATTCCTCTGTGTGCCGCAGGTATGCATTATGCTACTACTGAGTCGTATGTGCTCATGCCCTTCCTCTTCTTCCGCTGTACTCACGCTGTCCTCATAGATACTCTCCAGATGCCTACACACCCCCTGACAGCTCACATAGCAGGGACCTCGTATTGGGACTTGTCGGAAATGGTCAGAGATGAGGCATAGACATGTCTCTGGTGAAGATGCCTAACGCCGTGTTGGATAGTCGAGACCTGCACTCTGTATGTGGCTCTTCCTTCATTTCCTTTTCCTATCCTTTCGATGCCTCCTTTCGTGTCCTTTCTCTAAAGATTGAAATGATCAAGGCTAACTCATTCTTCTTCTGTAGGACGTCTACACCACGCGTGAGAGACTCCTCCCATCTCCCAGTCCCATTACCTGTCATCGAAGCATGGTGACTGTCCAGAAGATACTCCGAGTCCCAGGCAAGTTCCCTGAACCTAGCTCGGAGTGTTTGCCGCTACTTCTTTTGCTTCCTCTTGGCTTTTGGGTGCTTCATTAACATCCAGTACCGAGTAGCCCCGTGCACCGTGCGCATCCTTCCCACCCTTTCGTTCTCTTCTTGCCTTTCTTGTCACCTCTCTTCTTACTCAAGTTTACGCTACCGCTTTCAGAGACCCACAACATCGTTTATACTTTGTTTCCAGGATGGAGATTGAGTTTGTTCCGCAGGCAAGGCGCGTATCCAAACCACTTCTAGATCGATATATGCTAATATCGTCACTCAGATAAACCAATATGCACCTGAAGACCACGACATCGATACAGAAGCTGCCAAATTTGAAACCACAGCTGCGTTGGTATCTTCTCAAGCTTATATGCGCACTCTTCGATTTGGAACTACACTATGAAACCGGCGATACAATTAACAGTTCCTACTGGGTTGTGTAAGTATGTTTCCGCGTACATGCTATACGCTGCTAACACTATTACTCCCTAGTGAACATTCGAGCTATAGATATTCATTTCGCCTTCGATACCCTGGTATCCGGAGACGACGAGGCGTTCCGCCGGTGCTTGTGCGATGGTTTCTTCGTTGCCCTCTTGTTGATGAGCAATCCATACCCTCGCATTGAAGGTAAGCCAATGCCGTTTTCGTTCCTTCTATAAAGCTTTTTTTACGCAGACGCTCACCTAGTACCCACTGCGATAGGCGACTCCCAGTACAAAAGAGGAAACTCCGTTTCTCATTTCTGTCCTGACGACAGGTATGTTGTCGCCATATTCCTCGTACACCCTTTACTCACGTATAACATATCCCGTAGAACTCAAGGAGTGGATGCGAATCAGGACAGTGTTTGTTCAACGTGCGTTTTAGCCCCGACAATCATACCGAGGCTCACGCTAATCAGATCGAACGGCCTAGCAAACGTTTTGGGCTCCCTCCCATGCTTCTCGAGCTCCAAGGTCGGAGTTCCTATATGGATAGTTTCTTTTCCAAGCTGAGGAGTTCGGCGAGACACCACTGGATCTCGGTCTTATACTCGGTCACCTGCTTCTGAATCCCGCTGGTATTGTTGCTTCGGTAAACGTAAGGTGAACGTTATTGATCCATACTCTTCTCGAATGCTAAAGGGTACAGATCTCAGAGATCTTCGCGAAGTCAGACCGTGTCTCTGTCACTTATCCACGCAAATGTTAGCCGAACGCTATGTTTTGGCACTTTGCTGTAAGGGATATATCACGGGAGTAGGTTTTGGATGTCGAGTTTAACTTGTGGAATGTGAGCATGCTTTCGAAGAGGTGCATGAGTTTAACTAGATGAAAAGAGATTGGATAGTGCTATAAGTGCGCAGATACGATGAGATCGTGCAAGTGCCATGTATAGACGAAAAAATCGACCGAAAGAGTTCGAAATCCAAAGGGATACAGATGTAGGATCTTTTCCCAATGTTCGAAACATCACTCGCGTGGTCGAGTAGATCGTATGTCCGCGACATGCTATATTCTATTCAACGCGTGAATTTTGATAACAGTGTTCTTTTCGATTCCTCTTCACCTTCCTTTCATGAAACTTGGCGTGTCAGAATGAAGTTGTAAGCGCTTTCTTTGAGGGTCTGAAGATTGGGCTTCGGTGAGAGAATCGATGAACTATCGCATATAACGGTCTTGACCGGTAGACCGTCCCACTGAGTTGAACGTTGAACATTTCGACTGCCAATTGCAGACTTTCAAGGATCTAGGATGAACTCGATATGATTGAGCATTCGTGTTAAATCCAGTGCTTGCCTGAACATGGCGTCATTAGATTTGGGGAAGGTGACCACTCACTACCGGTCACTTTCGCAAGGGAGCTCAGAACGGAGACGAGAATATACCATCCCACATATCAGAGTATCAAATAGATTGACGGATTTCCGAGATCTGTGCGTCTGGAAATGTCAAACGCGATCTTTCCTGCGCCGGTTGCTGAACGATGAGTACCTCTAGAGCCTCAGACACGAGATCGTAGAATCGATTTGTGTACATCAGCTATCAGTTCCGCCAGGATCCCAGTTTCTGGAATACCCAAGGCGAAAGAGAGTCTATGCATTATGGGGTACACGAAAACCCAAGGTATTCATTTGTTTCTTCAATCTTGTGAGATATTTTGAGTGGCTTGGATTGGTCGGGGGACTTGAGGGCGTTGAACGTTGACCATTCACAATGAATTTGGTACTGTAGATTAAAGCTATGTGATGGTCCTGGAGGATCAGCATCAAAGACTCGACTGGGTGAATATGCTGTTGCATGATTTTCAGCCAGAGCCTGAAGTGAATCGGTTCGCTTCTCTAGACATACACATTCTCTTCTGGGCGTCTAAAACCTTCGATCGTTGGAGTCTTCAATCACGACCAAGGCTACGCATGCCCTTGCCAAGCTTTCATTGGTGACTGCGCCAGCTGCAGTTGTGAAGCCTGAACATTGTATGCTCATTGTGTTCAGGTCATACCACCACACTAATTCACAATCATCGGTAATACATGTGCCACCACACCAGTAGCCGTATGCTTTCCATTTGGCAAAGCGGTGTTCTCCTCAGAGTTCAGCAGGATCATTCAGAATGTCTTTAGGTCAACGCGCTGTACATGGAAGGTAAGGAGGATAAACTGTTCTTATTCCAGGTTTTTCCACTGACACTCGGTGTATTCACGCCACAACATTCAGTATTCAAAACACCAGATGCTGGTATGGCGGCTCCGTTTCGTTTGTTCTTTGACTTCTCGGCATACTCTGTCCCAGCTTTCACGCACGAATGCAAGGTATAGATTCCTTCAGCCTCACCAATGCGGCTTCGTGAATCTTCACTTGTTCCTTCCGGTTTCCTTGTTGAATGAAAAATAGCCGCTCATTTATCGCCTTCTCTGCCACAAATTAAGTGCATTGGAAAGCTGTCACGGCTGGTGAGGACAACACTAGCCAAGGTATCGCTCCATTGGTGTATCACAGAATTAGGGGACCATCGTACGCCACAGCGTGTCAATGGTGCGTTTCGAAGTCGCAGCTGGTTGAAACCTTGAGCCAGATTACATCGAACTGGTCCAAGTTCGTCCACGTTCACTATGTCCAAATTTGGCGTTCTAGGGTGTATCACTGGCATGATCGTGCTGAAGGTATAATAAATCGCCGCAGTCTAATGATCAGCCATGAGTATTACAGGGCCGTGGAGTGTGTATTCATTGAGGTTGAACGGTGAATGCTCCATGATTACGGGATGTGATTTCTGTCCTTCACATCATTCACAATGAGATGAACCAGAGACAGTCTTGTAGCGTTTAGAGCCCTGTGGTCAGCTGTAGCTGCATTTCAGGTGAATTAGGACTTGTGTCTACGAACGAGGCCTTGATGCTTGATGCGGGGATTTTGCAATTATCGCAAGTGTTAAAGCACGGAGAACTCGTCAGATATACCGCACAAAAGTCGCTCAAGTGCATTGAGGCAGCGTGTGTCTAAATGGAAGCATCGGGTATGACAACCCCAGAACCGAGTTTGAACCCTGCAGGATCCTGGATTACAGACGCCCAACAGCAAGTCTGCACTGGCAAGATCGGTTCTGAATCAGGAATTTAAATGAATGCTATGAGTGCTGTCCCTTGAGTCCATCCGACGAAATGAAATAGAGGACCACGAGGAACCCCGGAGGTGCTTTTTCTTATGGGTTCTACACTTTAGTAAACTTGTGGCTTGCTGAGCCATATTCAACCTTCGCGCAATTGAAGTCCAATATGCGTGTCAGAAGTCGTCCGTTAGGTCGCTCGACATGAGGACGCCTCGCAATGCCATGATGTGTGATGTGACAACAGCCATGATAGTCCCAGAAGCAAGCTGCAGAGACCTGGGCGGCTGACGTGTAGCCAGCGCTGGGAAGAGCGATTGTGAATCAAGGATTAGCACTCAAGTTTCATAGCTCTAGTATTTCTCTTGAAAGCGGAAAGCCAGACAAATCCTGAATGAATCGAGCTCTTCGGAAGGGATAATGGTCGAGGGAAAGACATGCCAACAGAGGGATAAATGAAACAGCCGTGAATCGTGAGATGAAGGCCCCGAGTCGACCTCGTGATGGTGACAGAAGAAGCGTTGACATCGTGGGAAACGATGTCAACACCATTTTGCACCGCGACCACATCCTTCATAACTCATTGACATCTTCTCCATCTAATCCGAGACGACCCAAATGGATCCCAGTTCCTAAAGGTGCGTTGTTACCCTTACTGTTCTCTACTTCTTCCCTGGTTGAACCCTTTCATCTAGTGTTTTGGGGCGACTTCGCCCATCCCGGAGCTCTGAGCAGAGAAGGATTGTTATGGTCTTTCGCAGGCTGGAAGGGAAGGAAGCTCGCGCTGCACGTGGGATCTTGGGCTTACTGCTCGGGGCGTTGCCGCGTTGTGTCTTTTTGTCGTCTTCGAGGTTGTTGAGCTGACGAAGACGGTCTACAGGCTTTCTATTCATTGTAACTTGATGTCCATCCGTGTAGAATGCCTCAGGATTTCGAAGGTCGCGACCTGGGGCCATCCTGGTTAAGGAGAACATACGGAAGACTTGAGCCAGGGGTTTTGATGTTAGGCCGAATGAGAAGAGAGAAGGGCTAGAAGCTCCTACAAATCCCCACGTACGTCCTCTGTTTTCTCGGTTCAAAGGTAGCTAACACTGTCTCTTCAAGGTATCTTGTAAAGCGAAATATTAACGGTCTCTACTGTAACCTGCAAAGTCTGAAGGTCGCATGCTATATCCTCGCCGTCAGGATATTCCTCTCGGAGACTCTATTTGGAGGAGGTCTTCTCAGAGCAATACATAATCAGGGGAAAATCTTCGTCGCTTTCTTTTTGTACCAGTAACACGGAACATGATGAGTTCATAGCCATCACGCGAAGAACTAACACAATCGATTCATGTACCAGCTAAGTAGACACATGCATGCCTCAGCTTTGATTCAGACACCGTTAATCACGTTCAGAAGCGTAGAGTAAATGGATCGGTGCTCCCCGCTCAAATGATTCAACACTATGTCATCGGCAGTCGCTATCATAAATATACCGATCGTCAGGCTGAACGTGATACAAGCGAATGAGTTCTAGATAATCAATTCGGCAAGATGACGAAACAAACCCTGAATCCATAATACATGAGCTCGAGCGATAAGAAGAGCTGTTCCTCACGTACCTAGTTCTCGAAGTGTTCAACGACGATATTGCTCGGGAGACTGACTGTGAATGCCAAGATGAGCATGACGATCAAAACAGATAGAGCTTAATACTACATACCTCGATCAAAAACTCCGTACACGTGCCTTCAACGGGAAGACATGTCAATAAGATTGCATATCCCCAGGAAATGGTTGTAGCCGTGAGTTTACAGCTCATAGAGCCTTCATCAAAGCATATGGAGCATATGTACGATAAGGAATTGCAACTGCATCATTGTAACATTCGGCAACTTACCTGAACAGTACTGTACCGGAGTGAACGGAGACAACCGCTGAGGCCTGCGTTACACCTCCAAATGGTCAAAAGTTAACAACTGGGCTCTGCGTTACGCGTTACACGGGCATTTTTAACAACTTTTATCCTAAATATGGCCCATTTTAGTTGAGAAGTCAGGCAAATTCAATTGAATCAACCGGAAAACTCACATTGCAACCTAATTTCACCTCTTTTTTGCAGTTTTTGCCGGCTACCGGAGATTTAGCGCCCATGTAACGCTACTTTTCTTAACAACTCGGCCTCCGTTACTGCGTTACTGACCGGGTTCTAACAACTTTTTGGGGCAGCGTTACGCGTTACAGTTGTCTCCATTCACTCCGGTACAGTAGTCTTGTGTTACTGCACGGTGAGAAACCGCGCCAGAATTTTGATTAGCTAATCACGTCGGATATGAGCGTTGCCGGTTAACTGGTACAGCTGGCAAGCATGCCGGCGCGTCAGGCTTTCATCTTCACCACCACCTCGATACCTGTATTTATGAATATACCCTAATGCCTTCCCATATTAAATGGTGTTCCGACCAAGGTCGATTGTTCCTCAAGTCTGCCGTCACTCGTTGCATCAAATTCTGGCCCAACGGCCTTCGAGATTACCAGGAACAATGGATACCGCATGTGATGGACGGAGAAGACCTAGCACTGTTTACGGCCACCGGAGATGGAAAGTCAGCTTTCTTCTGTGTACCAATAGCTGTCCACAACGAAGTTGCAAAGAATCCGGAGCTGTACCCGGGAGTTTTGGTTAGGGAACGAGCAGTGGGGATAGTAGTGACGCCAACAAAAGGATTGTCAGAAAGTATTGTACGTATGCCATTCCTTGACTTGTAATCATTCATTTATGCTCTTTTAGATCCTAGAACTCAAAAAATTCGGAATAGAAGGCCTCTCATACTGTCGAGAAACAATCACAACGTTCCGGAAGAATCACGTTGACTTCATTTCCCAGATCTCCGAGTGTAATACCTGGCAGGTCATTTGCATCGACCCAGAACATCTCCAGGACGAAGAATGGAAGAAAATCATGAAGAATCACACTTTCCTTTCCCATCTCACCTTCTTTTGCAATGAAGAAGCACATCTTAACCGTGCATGGGGCCAGCGGTTCCGTCCAGCTTTCAGAAGCATTGGATCAACTGCTCGTGCCTTTCTTCCCGACCATGTCGCCGTTATCGCACTGTCGGCCACTTGTGCACCTGGGCCTTCAACTACCGCCGTTCTACAGTCTCTCGGCCTCACTGGTAGCACATTTCATCTGGTTCGACGTTCGAATGAACGGCCGAATATTCATCTCATTATCGAACCTCTTAAACGCGTTCCTGGCGTTTCTAAATTCTCGCAGCTCATGCCGTACCTCAACAGTGGTTGTAAAACCATCATCCACGTCGAAAGTATTGCCGATGCATACAAAATCTACGAGTTCTTGTGGGACCTCATACCCGACAGCTATAATTGTTTACGGCGGATGCGAATGTACCACAGCATCCTCTCCAATGAGTACAACCGTCGCACTATCGAGCTAATTGACCTCGATCCATTCCTCCAGCTCGTTATCGCTACCGTCGGCTTTGCGAATGGTATCAACTGTCGGAGTATCCTTGACAGTATTTCATGGAACTTTCCGGCAGATTTGGACACATTTTGGCAACAGAAGGGCCGGTGTCGGGATATCGTTGATGCGATCTCCCGAGGTGTTGCGATTGTTTTGCCGAAGGTGTTAAAGCGGGCTGATGCGGTAGCGGAAGGTGCGCGTTCTCAAGTATATTTAATCCTCTTTGTACTAACAGTATCCTAGTCTACAACTCAACAGGGAGTGTTACCGTCACTACACCACTCACGATGCTGCGTTCTTCGAAGAAGAAGACGAAACAAGACACCGTCATGGACGAAGGGAAGGCGCTGATCCTTGCTGAACGGCATTGCCTCACTGCCATCATCAACACGTACTACAAGAATGAGCCTCTCGAGACCAGCCAGCTGTCATGCCATGACGCTCTACATGCAGTATACTGCAAACCTTGCGCAGATCGTCATGGCGTTCAGTATCATTTTGGCAGCTTTCCTCTCCCTGCTGATGTTCCTTTCCTTGAATGGCTTTTGCCTCCGATGTCTGCAGTTGCTTCGAAGCCGCAGAAATCAAGATTCACCCTTGGTCAAAAGGAGCGTTCACAGGTATCCCGGTTTCTTCTAGACTTTCAGAAGCGAGTCTGGGACTCGACTATGCAATCGACCTCAGATCCAGGATTACGGTTCTTTCCGCCAGCCTATTTCCTTTCCACACCTCTCATCAACAAGATTCTTGATTCATTCCTCAAGATCCAAACCCTAGAAGATCTACGCACTATCGTCATTGATAATCATGCATTCTCTTATATTTCTCCACATCTTGATCGACTTCACGAACTTGTGTCTGAGTTCCAACTGAATATAGCTAATCAACGCAATGAAGAAAAGCGCATACGAGAGAGGTCAAGAAAGAAGAAAGCTAATGAAGATCCAGTACTTGACGACCTCGACGTAGATATGATCCCTGAGCCCTCACGACCCTCTTCTCCCGCCGAATCAGTCACTATGCCAACAGAGTCTATCGAGAAGGAGAATGTACCACCGCTTGCAACTCAAAGGAGGAAACGTGCACGACCTAAGCCTCAACAGTCACTTGCCGAAGCATCTGCAGCTATGGGCCCTGTCAGAACAAGCAGGCGGCGACAAGCTCAAGGGTATGAAGTACCTGATGTCTTCAAGCTCCCTGCATCTAGTCTGACAAACAAGCTCCATCGTCATCAGATAAGCGGTTGCCACTTGTTTCCTCGTTGTCGGTGAGTTCATCGCTGCTCTCGCTACGTTCCCCGTAATCAGTACCTGGCTGACTTGCATCCTCTTCACCTTCATTGTCGCCGCTATCAGAGCTCGAGCTGTTGGACGTGGGTTCAGAATCGGTGTTAGATTCAACGTCAGAGTCGCTGCTTTCCGTGTCATGTAGAGTAGTTTCATGACCAGAAGGAGTGGGAATATGATCTGGCATGTTAATATCATTGCAATTGTGATTACCTTCAGCCTTCTTCTTTTCGGCTTCTACGGTGGTCCCTATCGGACAAAAACCAAATTTAGTCCGCGAACCGTCAGTATATGCGTGATCCGCCGCGATTCGCTGATTAACGGTTGGATCCTTTTGTATCTGCCGTCTTGAGGTAAACGAAAACCGGCGAATCACCGGAGCGTCGAATCGACGAGTATAAATTCCTTTTTCAAGTGGTCTGTATCTGTTGATCCCCCGGAAACTGCGTACTCGACGGTTCAGTACAATCCGGGGATTTGCCGGGATACGGCGAATCCCTTACCTTGCCTTGACGAAAATGAAAACCGCCGGAAAACGGCGGAAAATGGCGGATCGATGTATTTCCGGGAGTCGGTCAAAGCAATCCGAGTCGGATTTCAAATACAATTGTGGCGTAGAGTACTAGTACAACGACAATGACAATAGCAAATACAACAAGAAAGCGTGATAACACAACGAAAGCGTCGGCGAGCATCGATATCAAGAAAGCGAAAATCCGGGACAGAGGGAACAGCTACATTTGAGCTCTCGTTTCGGCGTTGAACTTCTCGATCGTCGGTAGGATAGTGGTCTCCCAAGCGTCTTTGTTCAGGCAGCTGATGTTGTAACTTTTTTGTAAAAGTAGGTGGCAGTTATCACAACGACTTTTGCAATAATTTGTGATAAGGGTTTTTGCAAAAGCAGAGGACAAGTAATACAGGCAGATAGGTGGTACTGTCCGCTTTGGGTGCTTCTAAATTGGGAAGGATGATTCCCACACCTTCTGGAAAGGGAACAGGCCGCTTTTTTGAGATCTGGAGATATTCCCACACTGATTTTGGCATCCCAAAATGGAAGGTGCTCTTTCCATGATGTAACAGTGCGCTTTTTGGGGGCTTTTTTTGTGGAAAAATTATTCCCACACCTCCTGACATCATCTGGGTGCCTCCCTACTCCGCTTTTGGCTTCCCAAAATGGAAGGTAGCCTTACCTCATCATTTTTCACCTGGAATCAATGGATTGGGGGGCTATTGGGGCATGCTGGGGGGCTATAAAAATCGCATTTTTGAGGGAATATGTTCCAATATGTTCCAAAAGCATGCCCCTGCAATTGGGGGGCAGGGGAATGCAAAAAAAGCGGTCCAAATATGGTAATTCAGGAAAATGGCCTATTGGATCTTGGGCTACAGGGCAGATATTGACATGGGGTAAGTTGGAGGACCTAGATACATTAAATACAAGCCTGGGGACACCCAATAGTACACAGATTAGTGGGATAATGGTGCTTGAATATGAAAAATACTGAAAATCTCCGAAATTAGGGGAATAAAATTACAGGATGGGATGTAGTGCAGCTAGGGCTTAGATATTGTGAATCAGAGATGATATATATGTCCCCTTGCTTCGTTTACAATCCTGGAGAGCTGCCTATTTTTCCAGATTTATTACAGCTAAATTCGCTTTTTTTGGACATTGGTAATACTATACCACAGGGAATAATTTGAATGGGCTAATTCTTGTTCATAACCCACTTTGGGGTGTATAGATGACGAGTATATACTTGCCCAAGCACTCCTGTATGTGCAACACCTTGTTCAATCCAATGTATTGTACAGTTATGTAACACAGGCAGTAATACATGAATAGCACCTCAGGGAAGCATCCCAGCACCAAGGGGAGTTCAGAATTGAGTTCAGGCACCCAAAATACACTTTCCTACCATGAAAGCACATTTTTTGAACATATCTGTATGTAGCTACATAAAAAATACATAAAAAATCGCATTTTTAGAGGTTTTTTTGTACTGGAGCATGGGGATTGCTCCTAAAATCACCAAAAATGAATGAGAGACAGTTCACTATGCATAGAACAGGAATATCAATTGCCTCCATGAATCCCATGACAGGAACTCATATGCCAGATGCATCAATTCCTGCACAATTACAGAAAACATGTACCATGGATGTAGTATTGCAAGGAGTGATCTGGGGGCTTGGGGAACCTCAAAATCGAATTCAGTATACTCGTCATCTATACACCCCAAAGTGGGTTATGAACAAGAATTAGCCCATTCAAATTATTCCCTGTGGTATAGTATTACCAATGTCCAAAAAAAGCGAATTTAGCTGTAATAAATCTGGAAAAATAGGCAGCTCTCCAGGATTGTAAACGAAGCAAGGGGACATATATATCATCTCTGATTCACAATATCTAAGCCCTAGCTGCACTACATCCCATCCTGTAATTTTATTCCCCTAATTTCGGAGATTTTCAGTATTTTTCATATTCAAGCACCATTATCCCACTAATCTGTGTACTATTGGGTGTCCCCAGGCTTGTATTTAATGTATCTAGGTCCTCCAACTTACCCCATGTCAATATCTGCCCTGTAGCCCAAGATCCAATAGGCCATTTTCCTGAATTACCATATTTGGACCGCTTTTTTTGCATTCCCCTGCCCCCCAATTGCAGGGGCATGCTTTTGGAACATATTGGAACATATTCCCTCAAAAATGCGATTTTTATAGCCCCCCAGCATGCCCCAATAGCCCCCCAATCCATTGATTCCAGGTGAAAAATGATGAGGTAAGGCTACCTTCCATTTTGGGAAGCCAAAAGCGGAGTAGGGAGGCACCCAGATGATGTCAGGAGGTGTGGGAATAATTTTTCCACAAAAAAAGCCCCCAAAAAGCGCACTGTTACATCATGGAAAGAGCACCTTCCATTTTGGGATGCCAAAATCAGTGTGGGAATATCTCCAGATCTCAAAAAAGCGGCCTGTTCCCTTTCCAGAAGGTGTGGGAATCATCCTTCCCAATTTAGAAGCACCCAAAGCGGACAGTACCACCTATCTGCCTGTATTACTTGTCCTCTGCTTTTGCAAAAACCCTTATCACAAATTATTGCAAAAGTCGTTGTGATAACTGCCAACTATATTTGTAAAAGTATAGGTACATCTGGTGAAAGGTGAATACAAAATGGGCAATAGTGTGGCACGCGTTCGAACCCGTTTGCCTCGAAGTCCAGATGAACCAGTCGTTCTTAAACAACTCGGTAAGCCAAAGAATAGTCAGTAGGAGCTCGGTAGACTCACCGACCCGGTGCGACGCCTGAACGTCATGTCTGCCGTACCATTCATGACGAAATTCCTGACATTTGTCGTCCCATTCCTTCATTCGAACCTTTAACGGCCGGCTCGTTCGACCGATCTTGAACAGGTATCCGTCGTCCGTCGCGCCCTCAAGCCGATACGCGTAGATCGTCCCCTCTTCCTCTGCAGGACTGAAGGAGGTCAACCTCTTGGCAGCCAATTTGATTTTGGCCACCTACAACCAGGGAAAAGTCAAAAACTACTTCTGAACACAAGTTTCTACTCACCAGCATTGAGAAAGTGTCCCTCATCTTGAAGAAAAGCCAAGTTCTAGAGATTGAGCTGTTTTGATGGTGAAGGTATTGGGACAAGCTCAGAAATTGTAAAATTCCCGGGCTTCAGTGTGCAGAAATGAACAAGGGAGACGACCTACCTGAGTTTTCAACGGTGCTGAATGCATCTATCAACTCCCTGAAGCCTCCTAGAGCCTCCCTAAAAAATCTGTGGATGCACTCCTCCTGCCCTGGTTGAAATTTTCACCCTGCAGCAGGAGATCAGCAAGAGGCTTCAGGGGAAAAGGGAGAAGACCAACCTTTGTTTTTGAGGCTCCTGAATCCAGCCATGAACTCCCTGAAGCTCCCTGGAGCCTCCCTGAAGATTCTGTAGATGCACTCCTCCTGCCTTGGTTCACATTTTTACCCCACATGAGCCCAAAAATTAGAACACCCCGATGAGCTAGGACATGGCAATCCCATGTTTCCAAGGGCGCTGATTCCGAATATCGATATCCGGTATAGCGCCCGAGCGCTCGTTTCGTCAGTCTGAGCACCGAACATCATGTCTACCCCATATGAGCCCAAAAATTAAAACGCCCCGACGAGCTAGGACATGGCAATCCCATGTTTCCGAGGGCACTGATTCTGAATATCGATATCCGGTAAGCGCCCGAGCGCTTGTTTCGTGAGTTTGAGCACCGAACATCATGTCTACCCCCATATGAGGCCGAACATTAAAACGCCCCGACGAGCTACGACATGGCGATCCCATGTCTTCGAGAGCACTGATTCCGAACATCGATATCCGATAAGCGCTTGTGCGCTCGTTTTCGTCCTATCGCGAGTTTGAGCTGAATTCCGCGGAGAACGACCGGCGTAGCGCACGGATGCTCGTGCGCGACTCCTCGCTGGGTCGAAATCTACTCCAGATAAACGCTACCTAGCGTCCGACATTGAAGCAAGTCAAACCGTCGTTTTCGGACGTGATTTGGTATTCTCAGCAAAGAAAAGTAGGAGTCTCAATGTTTTCACCTCATTGACAAACATCGCAGAGATATATCACGGTGCTCATGCGATCAAGTGAATGTTGCATAAGAACCGCAACAAGTCCCATATTATCGTATCGTCCGAAAGACACGTCAGTAGGTCGAATTCGCGCAGTCTTATGCACCGTTATTTGCGCATGGGTGTTACAAAACGGTGTCAATAACAACAAAAGCGGTGGTGGGTCGGCCCAGACCTGAACGCATCTCTGAAGAAGGTTTCAGTTCAACGAAGGAGAGGGCTATTCTGTGTAACTGACCAGACACCGTTCACAATTGCCCGCACAAACAATCTGCCAATCCCCAGTTCAAATTCTCCCAAGACTTCCCAGAACCTGTCACCTTCAATCAGATTCGCAAATACGTTCACCAGTAAACCACCTACAAAACAGACCATGGATCCTCTCTTTCCCAAACCCAATAAATCAGAACTACCTCCCAACCGAAACCAGGATTTACCCCTCTGCTGCTCCGAAACCAAAGTCAAGGTACCTGTAAACTTCATTTAGAATCTGACTGAGATATGTTCACCACCGCGATGGTAATTTACCTGTAAACACATCATGGTTCATACTGCACTTGAATACGGCCTAACAGAACACCAGAGTCCTGTTATCCCTCTGGCACTGACACCAAAGTCAGCAACTTTCATTTAGAATCTACATTCACCACCGTGATCGTAACTCACCTCCAATCACATCACTCAGCTCTAAATATGACCTAACAGAACACCAGAGTTCTGTTACCCCTCTGCACTGACACCAAAGTCAGGGCACAGAGGAGACGAATGCGAGGTGAAGGATGCAAGGTGAGTGAAGGATGTTTAGAGAAGGACTAGGACTTACGTCAATTGATACTGGAGGTTTAGCCGCTTAGGCACGTGGTCTTCCAAAACATTTCTCCTTCCCACTACCACCTCCGTACATGATTTGCGACTTTGGTGTCGTATACTCCCCTGAACCAGGGCAACTCTGGTGTTGCTACTGTTAGACTCCACGCCTCACATTCTTTTTCACCCATCTCGCTTGCCTTGGTATGAGAATCCACGTTTTCGTTGCTGATTCCCCTCTTACACCAGTCAACAGACCATTTAACCGTTTTAACAAGATGTGATACGAACTCATATCAAAGACTCTAGTAAACTGTACGAGATAGTCCATTTCCCCGCCGCTCCTCACTAACCCTATTGTAGATCATAACACCCTTGTTCATAACCTGTCATGCATACTGTACAACATTACTAAACACGAAACGGACTTTGAAACGCTACTGCCTCCTCGTCCGTGTCGTGATCATGGTACTCGAACGACCCTCCCACCTCCTGTTTCTTGCTGTAGTACAACCAATCTATAGTCAACCCCTTCTCTCTCAACGACCGCACTCGGTCTGCCAGTGGTCGACTCCTCGGAAAGGTTATTGACCTCCCCCATACCTTTCTGATACGCATCGGTTCAGCACATCTCTCTGCCAAACCCAAGGCCTCCTCACACACGTTGGAGATGCATTGTTCGTGTGCATGTGTCAGGTCCAACCGAATTTCTGATAAATTGGGACATAGTGGACTGTCCCCGTGAAGCGTTGCTAGTGCCGAAAGCGTCTCACGCATGATTTCCGGCGGGATCAGGCCCATTTTGAGGGAGGCGAGCGAGGGAAGGTGAATGAGAATATCGACAATGGCACCAGTAGTGAGTCCTGCCAAGTTGATACATACCGACTGCAAACTCAAGCAGTGCGGTGCCAGTATGAACTCAAATGGCCACTCTTCTATCATCTTCGTGTTTGTCCGACCACAGCTTGCCTCGAAGATCCTCAGTTGTCCGGTGACTAACGAAGATCCGAGCACCTTCAAAGACCGCTTCACGCCAGCAGTCCCTACGAACCTGATCTCCAAAAACAGCTCCTCCAGGCTTGGAAAGATGCACTGTGGCACTCTCTCGTAATCGGAATCCAGGTCCCGCAACGTGATACGGAGTGAGCGAAGGCAAGGAACACCAGAGGAGAGCATCTGCAACGCTTTCGAGCCACGAGTGCCCCCCAGTTCGCTTGCCACAACCTCCGTCAAGACACTCCATGGAATAGGCAGGCATACTAAGTCGAAGTCGCCCCTCAGTGTCAAAGATCGAAGTGCTGGAGATCGCAAACAGGAATCGATGTCGTAAATCCTCTCCCCGTTGTACTCCAAGTATGACATCGGTTCTGGGCTCTCCAGAAGCGTGAAAGACTCCAAAATTCTGAGGTCCCCACAATCGCCAAAAATGTCGCGAAGGTATGTCGGCGCCCTCAGCGTTAGGCAACGCACGTGGGTTGCGTGGAAGACGATGAGCCTTGTGAAATCATGTTGTAGGGAGACAAAGCCGTCCCAGTCATCCTCCGTTCGTGGAAAGCTCCCCGCGAAGAAAGTTACTGTGAGAGGAACTCTGCCCGACCGAGCCAACCAGCACTCCAGTCTCCCCTTCTTCTTCTCCATCACTTTGCGAAATTCCTCATACAACTCTTCACTAGCATCCTCTGTACTCCAACGACTTCCTGGAAGATTGATGTAGATGTGTTCCCATAACCTCGTTGTGGCCATCGCTACTCCACGCCATTTGCGACACACGCCTCCCAATACCAGAGGTACATCTGGTCCTTGCATCGAACAATAGCCGAATATCTCCCCCAAGACATCCCCATTGGCACGATCCACCGCTACTCCAAGCAGTCTCTGGTCTCCACTCGAAGAACTGTGTTGCGAACTCTGCCGCAGCTGGTCCCGTCATTTGGACAATCTCGAAATCTCTTCTTCAATCGCTTGAACAATCAACTCCTGTTCAGTGTTCCCTACAGAAGTCCTCAGTCTCTGCATTGCAGTGAACCGCAAAGTATATGAACCAGCAGGTTGCATCGTCTATCAATGTGAGGAAGGCAATGGTCAACGCGGTGAACAGCCAATGTAGTACCTCGCGAGGAAAATCGATGCGATCCTGTCGCACGCACAAAAAGACCTGTGCGAGCAGCGCGACTCGGAATAACAATCTGGAGAATCATTTAGGGAGATTGAGGGCCAGAGACCGCTGTAAGTGTTCAACCCCAAATTTGCCTCTGTTTTGACATATTCTAACTAAATCTAGTAGATGAATTTGAGGCTGTTACAAGGATGTACCGACAACCCTAGGGGGTCTAGAATCGATAAGGGACCTCAAACCATTCTTCATTCTCAACGGCGGCAGCATCCTTTCGGATGCAATCCACTAATGCCGCCAGCAACCAATCATTCGCAGCCCTGCGATTGAGTAAGGTATCTGATAGCTCTGCATCCAGCTCGATGTTCAACACTCTGTTCCAATCATCTTCCTCCGAAGGTCCAAAATAAATACGAGATTCACAGAGAACGTCTTCCAAGTTATGCACGTACACCTATACTGCGGCTAAGCCCGAGAAGCAGGAGTTTGAGTGATTCACGAACCTTCAAGGGAAATGTGACTGGCTCGTCCAACCAGGACGCGGCAGACAAAAACACTCCACAGCGACGTTGAGACTCGTCCCATTCTGCTGGAAAATTGATCCATTCCCAGCTTGACTCAAAAGAACCCTTGCCCCGGAGAAATTGGACGAGGATACGTCTCAGCCTATCCACATCCACCTGGGTGTATTCATTGTCATACAAAACTTGGAATTCCAGCCCCTCAGCGATGGTGGCTGCGTTGAAGGAGGGCGACCTGTTTGCGAGTATAAGTTCCGACAATGGCAATAGCTGGTTACAAGACTACGCACGGGATGGTGTTTCCGTCGACAGGCAGTTGACGAACGTTCTGTACCAGACTCGAAATCTGCATTATGCTCACATAACCCAACGAGGAGGCATGCCTTTTTATATACATCCAGGTTGGAAATACCGTCCAAATAGACACAAATTTAGGTTGCTATAATTCTACTTACCCTGTGGCCAATGACTATCTGTTACTATAAAATAGATCCCTCACTGTACAACTTTTTTTCTACTATTCCCATGTTACCCTGAACTGAGCGCCAGGACAAGCACTCCAAAGTCTTAGTATTAGCCGTAAGCCTCAAATAAACCCTATTTGTCCAAGAGTAGGGTTGAGTCACGTGCTGTGAATTATCTTTCCCATTCAAGACCCAATACCACCCAGTCTCGATCCACCCACTCAACTCTCAAGATATTTTCAGTGAGCGACTTTGGCGTCGCAGGGAGCTGTTATCGTAAGTATGGCAACTCTGGTGTTGCCATACTCTGCGCACGGAGCCTTTTCTCCGCTTTTTGTAGGCTGACAAGGGTCAACGTTTCAACACCATTCCGCATCCGTCTGTGAGCGACTTTGGGAGCTCCTTATCGTAGGTATGGCAACTCTGGTGTTGTCATACTCTGCGCACGGAGCCTTTTCTGAAGGGGTCAACGTTTCAACACGAATCCGCATCCGATCTCTCAAGACAATCCCAAGAAACTCGCCCTCAAATTCGTTTTCCAAAGGTACGAGGCTTCTTATTTTATCCAGGAATATGTATTCACATACGCACGCCCTCAAGTTCATCTGTTGGCATACTCGCTTTGCTCCGACTTTTCTATGCACTCCATCTGATCTCCCAAGAAACTGGCCCCCAATTTCATTTTCCAAAGGTACGAGACTTCTTATCTTAAACACGAATATGTCCTCAAATTTGCACACGATCCGATAGTCGCTCGCGGTCCGATGTCTGATTCAGTATCGAAGGAGGCAGATACTGGGACCAAAGGGGCCTCTTTCGGGTCGGTACGGCTGAATGTTCCACCACGGCTTTGGAATCAGGTACGAATATCTTCTTTTATCCGCAATTTATTCTCAATCCCACTGCCACAGTACCGACAACGCTACTGGATGTTTCGTCCTAGAGGCGGTCTAGCCTTCATGGCATCCTAATTCCACACAAGTACATCTGTGTTAACACCTGTGAACCGCACTATCTAGACATGGAAATGATACGGATCCTCATCACCGGTGTAGAAGTGCGCGTACTCGAACTCCCCTTCCACTCCTTACGTCCGATACATCCAATCCAACTTCATCCCCTTTTCCCGTAACACTTCATCTCACAATCGAGCTCCTCTACTGTAATATAACACCGCCCCCCTCAATACACGTGTCCCTATCCTCTGCCGGGATATACCTTTGGCTCATCCATGTATTCCCCCTGGGTGTAGTTGTCACAGCATCCACGGTCTGAGGTTACCGTGCGCGGGCCTGGTGAACCTCCATTTGCCAGTAACAGTGCTTTGGACATGGGGTCCACCGTAAAACGAGACTAGAGCAAGAATTTTTCGGTTCTTGTTTGATCAATGCAACCATGGTGTACTACAGGGTATACTCACCCGCACAGCCGCCGTGAATGCTTTGTTTTCCTGTACATCCGCATCAATAAATTTTCAACACACCAATACAGGATTTTAACGCACTTGCCAGTGTTTTGAACAATGAGAGAGATCTCGGGAATTCATACTGAGAGAAGAGCGTAAAGAAAGCAACAACCCCTAATCCCACATCTAACTGGTGATCCAGAACAAAGCTGCCCTTGCGATCATTGGACGTTATCGCCCTGTTTTGTTTCAGAACGTCCCAGCCTTCACAGCCGCCTGTGTAGTACCTTTGTAAAGGACCTCGTTTTCTTAACGAGAGGTCCTTTACAAAGGACAGGGTTTAACTCTAGGTTGACTCAAGGGCATTACATGCCGGGGGGCCCTTCCCAACGGCACCTCTGCCGAAACACTCAAAAATGAGGCTTACAGCTATATTAGGCAGGTAAATATATTTTACTCAAATGTTTACCTATCTTGGTGCCGGATAAACCAATATCTTGAACTGCCGGGCCTCAAGATCCAAATTTCCGTATTAGCACAAAGTACCCACTCCAACAATCCTGTCAATACAGACTTGTAGAAGACCTATAACTCAAGATCGTTTCCTACTCCTTCGAGAACTCGATCCAGAAGATTGCGATACTCGGGGATTTTGCCTATTTGATGACTTGACAGTGGTTAATATAGTTGCAGGGGAACACTTGGATGTAGAGGTTGCATTTGGTTTTGTTCGGCATCGTTTTGAGGATTCTGGGGCAGCAGAAGGGTGTGAGTCATCATGCTGCTTTCGCTTGGACAGAGGTGCTGATACAGAAGATGTATTATCTGGGGAAGGTGATGGCGAGTCCTCAGGAAGCCTAACAAACTCGTATTATCAGGCGATATCAGAAAAGGTAGAGGAAGATAGACGCTTACGGGTGGAGTAAAAGGCCAGCAAGAAGCAGGTGAATACACTTCGCTGCCTCAAACCAAAATCCAACTCTATCTCCAGGACCACGGACGTCGCACCACCAACGGAGAGCAACCAAAAAGAGTACGAATCCTGACGTTCCTGGACAGACTAAGGAATCGGGATCGCCTTCTGCTGAAGCACCAACTGGAAGCACTCGACCCATTTCGTCTTTCTGCATCCATTCCGGTACACAATTTTCTAACCAAGTCCAAAACTGGTCTCGTATCTTCTCCAACTTGACTTCGTTTGGAGTCTTCACAAGTCGGGTTCGATGTGCCTTGAACCAATATCTCAGTCCATCAACGCGGTGCTCTGAAGGCAGTGGGTTGTTCCTCGACTGTAATCCACAAATAGACACAGTCGACAAAGGCTTTTGGCCTCTCTTCGCAGCCTTCAGGAAGCTCTAGCAAGAACCTGGCATATTGCTGGATCCATTCAACAGAACATGCC
Source organism: Paramarasmius palmivorus (assembly GCA_037176845.1). Lineage (NCBI taxonomy): Eukaryota > Fungi > Basidiomycota > Agaricomycetes > Agaricales > Marasmiaceae > Paramarasmius > Paramarasmius palmivorus. The sequence continues at coordinate 78,356 of JAYKXP010000089.1, read as the reverse complement.
TCAATGGGATAGTTCGCATCTCCAATTCCACCTGTATTAACATCAGACCAGGCAGAACGGAATTCTGCATCCACCGTGTCCTCATGCAATTCGTCTTGAATCTCCAGAGGTGCTGACGGGGATTCGAGAGAAGGTGAAGATGGAGACGGTGAAGGTGAAGATGGAGAAGGGGGTGCCGATGGGGGAGAAGATGCTGGGGGAGGTTGAGAAGGCATTGGTGTTGGAGAAACTTCTGGAGAAGGCTCCAGAGATTCAGACGGTTGTGACTGTGCTGGAGATTTCTGGGAAGGGACAGCGGAAGGAAGATCTGGCTTGTGTGCATCCACCGAGCCATCTGAGCTGTTGTCAGGAGTTGTTGACGTAGATGGGCGAATGCCGCTATTATCGTCATCTGCATTTTCCGTCACAAAAGGCCCTGCTTCATCGAGCTGAGGAGCTGGGGATTCCTCGTTGTTACTGGTAGTCTGAATGATACAAGTCAGGATAAAACTAAATAGAAATACAATATAAACATACCTTATTGAGACGTGCTGACTTCCTTGTAGCTGGTATCCTCCTTCCATTCGACTTCTCTTGGGCTTTGCTCTTTTTCTTGAGCTTCGGCTTTGAGAGTTGGAAAGGCGACTCTTCTGGAGGAATCTGTGCAAGAAGGTCTTCCAATATAGCCCTGTTTCTTGTAATGTTCGAAGCCCGTTCCTCTTCGTAGTCACAGGTTGGCGAATGGCGAGGTAAGCATACAATAGCTCCACCCGGTCGACTCTTGGCTACACTGCCACCTGCTTCGTTCGGATTCTCCTCGTCACCTTCCTCCTCAGAATCCTCAGAATCCGAGGTCTCTTCCTCAGAATCCGAGGTCTCTTCCTCAGAGTCCGAAGTCTCGCCCTCAGAATCCTTGTCAGACCTGGCCTTGGCAGGACGTGCTTTTCGGAGTGTCTTAGTGGAAGACGACATTGCATCCGAGCCATCCTTTGAGATAGTGGTTGAGTCCACATTCGCCAAATCAGTAACGTCGGTTGCACTGGTGCCGGCCAATTTGTCGTTTGCTTGGTTGGTTTCGAACTGGTGAACGGCACGGGTCCATGCGCACCATTTCCTGCCATAATCCTTATATTCGTCGACCCGATATTGATCCCACTCAGGAGCACCTTCTGGGACCGAGAAGAGCCTTCGTTCAATAGTCAGAAAGGTAAAAAAGCAGCAAACATAACTAAACTCACGTAAGAAAATCGTACTTCTCTTGGTTCCCATCTAACCCTTTGAATCGTCCAGCAGTGAACATCACATTAAGCCCAGTATACTTCCGTATAAGGTGGAGGAAAGGATGAATGACGCGAGTCAGATTTGCACGGCAGCTATAACGTCCGTTAGTTTTATAATTCAGCAATGCAAAGACTGTATGACTTACATGGCTTGGTCGTCCAGTGTGCAAGATCCCCCTGCTTTACGGGCCTCCATGATTTCATGGTATTCTTCGAGGAGAAGTCCATGCGCATCGTCGATTTCTTTCTCCAGTTCGGTAACCTCCGTCTCTGGCATATCCTCAATAATGTCCTTCGCAGCTTGCATTCGACTAGGTAGACGGTCTGTACGACATGTCTCTTTTGAACGCTCTTCGACTTGCTTCTTGTATTTCGGATGGGTAGCGACATGGTGACGAAGTTGAGGCCGACGAGGACGGTCAGGTACCTCATTTAGGTCGCGTAGAAAGGACTCGAACAAATTATTTGAGTCCTTGTCAACAACCGACTCCTGATAGCGAAACCAGTTCTGAGCTATCTGTATGATTTCAGTCATATTGTAGAAGATATATTAACAAAGACTTACCACCAACAATCGGTTTTCATCTGTACGGTCCTTCCTTCGCTGTTCTGCTTTGAGCCGGTTCTTCTTCTGTTTGGAAGTCATGGCATTTCGTTCTTCCTTAGTGAGAGGAGGGAGCGGCTCTAACGTGTCTGGTGGCAGAGGATAGTCTGACAAGGGAAACTTCTCAAGAAGCTCGGCCATGAACTTCGGCCAAAATGCTTTACACGCCTGTCCACGTTTAGGGAGGGACAGAAATGTATCCAAAGATGTTTCCATGAACGCGAGACGTGCGCCTTTGAAATAGCTCTTGCATCCACGTGTCTCCTTGCTGGTCTCCTTGCTGCTCGCCTTGCCTGACTTGACTTTGCGTGATTTCTGGGTCGTCTTGACTTTAGCCGACTTTGTCCTACCCATATCGACTAGAGGATAATCAGGAAAATAACAAGAAACAAAGGACAGTTGTGGCTTACAAGAGATTTCCAGGAGCGAAGTATGCCAAAAAAGGGGAGCGAGCAGAGGTCTGTGAAATAGTTATAAATGGGAAAGATGACACCATTAGTAGACAGACGCTCACCGGAATTTTCCCTTGTCGGATTTGGAAACTGTAGCCCTGACTGCAGCGGAGAGGTCTCCTAGGTCGAATTAGGAAGTTGAGGACCCTGACTGCAGCGGCCAATGTCGCCGATGAGACGTTCGTTCCACGGAACATTTCCTGTAATATACATGTAAGTCACATTTTTCATTTCATTTCAAGGCAGGCATACAACTTTTCGACAAGATAGCTAACGGTTGCTGGTATGTAGACGAATATAAGCACGTCGTGCTACATTCGCTGATTTCGCCAAAAACATATCTGCATCTTGGAGAAGTCGTCGTTTCTCCCACATATCCCAATACGCCTTTTTCCTTGAGGCCAGTCAGTGTTTGCAAAAAAAAAAACAAGTAAAATGGATCGACTCACAGACGTTTAAACGATACTTCCTCATTGGGGGTTACCACAAAAAAATTCCATTCAGCCCAAGGTGGAGAAACTGCGTTACCGTTGTCGTTATTTTCGACTGAGCCCCATGTCTGATTTGGATTAGCACGCTGGAAGTTGAGTGATACGTTGTTGTTGTGTAGACTTGTAGCTCCAATCATCATATGGCACTTTTCGTGAACGACCCGAGGGTTTCTGAGTACGGCGGCGCTCATGGTTTCATGGTCGCTTTGAGTGCGGTGACGGAACCATAATTCTGGTATGCCGATCTCACCGCTAAAGACATTCGGATACAGTTTCTTCATCTCGTAGGCAACGATGCGTGCCTTAAGCTGTGACAAATGTTCTTCGGCTTCCTCATATGCCTCACACTCGTTGAACTCCTTTTCCTGCTGAGCTATACCGATAGCAGTGGAATGCACCTCCAGACACTTCGACCTGAAGAAATTGATAGCTTCGTCGAGTGTCTCGAGCTGCTCCATCACGATATGGCTGGGCTCCGGGTCGTTGGCTGGAAACGCAGCTTGAACGTCTCTGAATTAGGGTGAGCAAATCAATTCTTAAGCTAATGCGGAGATACTTACTCAAAGCAGCGATAAATCCCTTCAGTAAACCTTGGAGGTACGAGCGAGTCCATCACCACATAGAACCGTTTGTCGGGCTGGCGGTTGGTAATGTGCAGTACTGGTGCACACGCGTGTTTCTCCCAAGTATAATTGACCTCCGAGATGAAGTTGACACTTTGTACTGCGTCGAGAACTGTGTCGATATCCCAGTTCTTCTGGAGTGGCTCGAAAATCTTTGAGTAATCGTCCATAGACATGATGGTGATAGGCCGAAGATACTTGATGTGAGAAACGAGGCTGATATTGAACCTAATCAGCATGGGCTGATTCTGTGAAAAGCACAAATGTTGAAACGTAAGCTAAAGGAGTCTGCCCCCAACTATACGTCGTTCTCAATCAGCATAGGACCCAGGATACTACGTTCGACGACACCTCCCCACTCTGCCCTCCAAAACCAACGATTTTCGTCTACGATGTGGGATGTCACTATGGTCGAAGGGAAGAGGCTGGGACAGTAGGTGGCGGAGAAGAGAATAAGAGCGCTGAAATAGATTGAGAATTAGTGTGGGTTCCTTGAGCTTTGTAGTATAGGACGTACTCCAACTCATTCCTCAGCCTGGTTTGTTGAATCTATTGGAGAGGATGTTGAGGCTTGTATCCTGGCACCAACAAAGTAAACCATGGGTGGAAGAGAGATACAAGAACCAACTTACTTCTTGTGTGCCCTACGCTCTCGCTGTTTCTGAGCCAACCGTCCAGCATTCTGACTGCGCCATCTCGCCTGTACATCCCTAATCTCCTGCTTTTTCACCTCCTGCTCCTCTGTCGACATATTGCTAACCTCACTTCTCCTTCAATAACCTTGAAGACGCGAGTACTGTTTTTTGGACTCCTTATTCCTGAAGGAAGGTTAGTGACGGTTGGAGAGATGATACGGCGGCACTCACTGAGCATAATGCTTTGCTGTGCTAATTCGATTTTGCCATCGACGACGCCCAACCTTTCGAGCTGCCAGAATACGTGGTAGTTTCTCCTGAAACTCCTTGTCTCCTGAATGCTTTCCTGCACGAGCAAGGAGAAAGTCGACCTCCGCTTGACCAGTAAGGTCGAACCTCTGTGTCTCGTCGAGTTTTTGAGAGAGCCGAGAGGAATACATTGAGTTGGGGTCAATGGGTGTAATGATGATGGGTGTTGCAGTAGAAGGTGTACGGCGCTTACTTCCGCCGCGGCCAAAAGTGAACTCGCGCAACTGTAAACTTGAGCATCAACGATGTACGCTATATCAATGACAATTTCAACTGATTAATGAACGTTCTCAGCGATACAATATAAATACCTATGCCCAAGTCACATCCTGTACAGAGGATGGTTCGATTTATTCGTTTCACAACTTTCCAGAATTTTGTTACGATCTCAGTCGGCTGGCTTTGATTGGGTATTATGAACGAATCTGTATTTTGTAAACGAACAAAAGCTACATCTATGCAAATTGGGCTTGCAATTCCTCGATTGACGAAAACAAATTAATTCCCCGGAACCAGTTCTCATGCTTTCCCTTTGCCTGTTTGACTGCCTCCTCAGTTTTCATAAATGCATCCTCGAGCTGGAACCCATGTTCAACCCATCTGAAAAGACCACCTGCTGAATAAGTCGTGAAAGAGAACCGCTCTTCTTCGTCTTGTATCGCGGTGTTGAAATGGCAGCAGACGGCAGATGGGATAAAGATGATCGTTCCGGGAGGAAACTCGATCATGAGCTTCAAATCCCAAAGTACAAGGTGACCCCCTTTAACGTGGTCGTATGTCCCAAGTGCACAGATGCCGCACCATCCAAACGCGAGGTTCTTGCTATCGCGATGGGGCAGACATACTGTCTTTGGACCAAAATTGACGGTAAAAGCTGCAAAAGGGGAGTTGGAGAAAGGGCGGAAGAGTTGATTGTCGGATCCAAGGAGGAGAGCCATGATTTGAACATAGTAGAAGAAGAGTTGGGGTGCCCAAGTCAAAAAGATTGCTAGGATAACTGGTAAGAGCTACAAGAATGCATTCTATGGGGCGAAACTTACACGACATGAAGCCTACGATGCGAACAAAAGACCGATGGAATCATATGGTGTCCATTACCTTACGGTTGCCGATACCTAGGTCACTGAGCACCATAGGTTTCTGACAACGTATCATGAGTCAGAGCGAAGATGATAGCCGTGCGTACTTACCTGTTGTCCATTTCCCATTGAAATCCCAAAATGCAGTGCGCTGACATCACCGCGCGTACGTGTTTTCGAGTAGTCTGGAGGTCTAAACCGGCACTGGGGACGAAGTTGTCTGAGAAGGTCGGCTGCTTCCTTGCAAGTGACTGCCCAAGTTGGGTCCTTATGTGGACCTGGTACAACGATAGCCATGATCTTCCCGGTATCGCAGCACGGTATATAGCGCGTAACTCTGACATGCAGGATTAGCTCGGAAATGAAGAAACGTAACCATGCGGCTTACCCAGGTTCAGACTTCAGGAGAGTAAAACTGTCATCACCGTTGTGAACGAGATCCTCGAGGCAATACTGCTGTATCTCGGGCAACGGTGCATTAACGCCGACGTAGCCAGTTGATGCTGAGGAAGTTTTGAGGTTTACAGGGTCGAAGTTGGATGTCGGGGCTGCAAACTCGAAGATGCGAGGGTGCGGGTGGTGTTCCTGGAGAGCGTGCTCATCACTGCATAAAGTAGCCCACTGGAGCTTTCTCTTCTTGGCGCGAGTTTCATGACTATGTTTCTTGTCGCTCTTTGGACGTCGTTTTCGCTTGGGTTTTCGGTCGGACTGAGAGGAAGGCATAGGCTCCGCATTTGGCGGATCATCGTTGGTTGGAGTTTCAATCTGAAAAGGCGGTGATGGCGGTATATCGGGGTCCAGTGCAGGAGGTGCTGGTGAAGGTGCTGGTGAAGGTGGTCGAGAAGCAGTTGGGCTCGAGGGCGGTGTCGTTAGAGGAGATCCCAAGGGATCAGGGTTGTCGCGAGCAATGGCTTGGAATATTAGACTGTCCAATGGAACGTCGACCTTGATCAAGTAGGGGGAATAGTCGGAACCACTACGAGTCTATTTGTATAGCGTCAGTTGGCAAACTATCATTAGTCCATCAAGTAAACACGTACCGTCCTAGAGCTGAATAAATTCCTGAGGGATTCTGTGGAAAGTAACGGAGAGTTAAGGAAGTTAGCATGCTTGTATAAACGACTAGATGACGTGTGGTGGAAAATTGAAGTAAATGTAATGGCACTGTTCCCTGTCCGAGTACTGCGCCTATCAAAAAGAATGTATATACGATCCTCAACGCAATCGTTGAGCTTGATGAACGATACCCCGAGCAGTTCACTCTCCAGTATGTGAGGCACTATTCCCTGTCGAGTACTGTGCCGATGGGAAAGACAAACAGCTCAAGGACAACACCAAGTCATCGAACGCGTAAAGAAGAACAAGAGGATTTGAAATGAATGAAGTACGAATGCTTACCAGGCAGAGCATTCATCGTTGGCAGTGGCATTGGTAAGGGGTCTGGGTGGTCGTGATTCGTGGAAGAACTTGGCGAGACGCGTCTGTAATCTTGAGAGCAACAAAACAAAACAAATGCATGTGACTTTGTTGAGCGCTTTCCAGCGCTTTTATCCTTGCTCCTTACCTCCCACCATGTCCAGTAGGAAGCGTGCAAGGCTCAACGTCAGTATTCCGGAACTCACATTCTTGACCAACGACAACATCCTTCGCGTTTCTAGCGTCAGCGCTGATGGTCGACGGACCAACGAGCGACACATTCCCTTCAAGCCGATACCTCCATCCCCTACCAAAACTTCCACGAAGGCCCAGGTCGAGAACTTCGCTGGATTGCAAGAATGTTCCATCACGAATGGTGACTTTACCATGGCCGATGACGATGAATACCTGGAAAATGGACGTCGTCGCTGGGAAGCAGCTGTAAGTGACAAACGGCGCCGTTGAGTGTATAACGATTGACATACCCTTCTATTCCAGGACAATCCTCTAGACGACTTCAAACCGCGTGCCTTTGAATATCTAGAAGAACTACTTTGCGTTGAAGGACGTGGGGGTGTCGATACGCTATGTTTATGTGGAAGCAGAGACGGCGTGGCTTATCGGTGTCAGGATTGCAGTGAAGCTCGCATGTCTTGCAAGACTTGCGTATTGGGTCAACATGGGTGTAGGCTGTTTCATTTTATAGAGGTGCGTGTTCTTCTTATCCAGATGCTGTTGAAATTGACGCGTTATTAGAAGTGGAATGGTTCGTTTTTCAAAAGGACAACGTTGAAGTCATTGGGCCTCAAGCTACAACTTGGTCACCCGAATGGTCACATCTGTGTGATGCCTCGACAGGCACGCTCGGGATTTGTTGTCGTGGACATCGACTCTTTGCAGGAGGTTGACGTATACTTCTGCATGTGCCAACCACAAGAGGTCGTCGGTGATCATTGGCAACAGCTCATGCGATATGAGCTCTTTCCTGCAACGTCAACTCAGCCCCATACTGCATTTACATTCCGACTTCTACGCTTCTTTCATACACTTACGCTGCAAGGGAAGATCAACATCTACGATTACTATATCTTGATAGAAAACCGTATGGATGGTGCGAAGATAGCCCCGCAAAAGGTAATGTATCGATTCAGCACAACCATAACGTTCTGCTTTTGACGCACAATAGGACAGGTATGAAGCGTTTCGACGAGTTGTACGGGAATGGAGGTATTTGAAGATGCTCAAACGAGGAGGAGCTGGCATCAAATTCCACTCGCTGGTGGACATCCAACGTGGTGAGCTGGCACCTCGTTGCCCTGCGTGTCCCATCCCTGGGGTCAATCTGCCTGACGATTGGCAACTGGCCCCTGCTTCCAAAAGGTTTTTCCACACCTTTCTTTCCCCAACACCTTGCTGACCTACAGTTCAAGCTTCATCTATCGCAAGTTTATCTCCGTCGACGTGTGCTTCCGCCTCAAACGCCGCAAGATCTCAAGCGAACAGTCGGATCCTGGTCTAGCTACCGGGCTAGCATACTTCGTGCCACAAGACCAGTATCAACCTTTCCAAAAAGCTGTTGGGGATCAGAAGGAGGTTAGTCGGTGTATCTTGAATTCTGTCAACTGTGATACAAGCCTGATGTTATCCAACAGACTGACCGTTGTACTGGTGGTAGGTTGGCTGCCATTGAACAAGCCAACGTCAAGTTCAACAAGGGGTATGCGACGACTGGTGTCGTCCTCTGTTTGTGTGCTCGACATGAAGTAGTTGAACCGAACGGTGCCGTTGATCTCGACAAAGGGGAGAAGTGTGTATTTTTTTAAGTCCTATTCTGAAACTTTACTTACATGCCTCTTTGCAGATATGCGCTAACGGATTACGCCATTTCTGCCTCACAATCCCTGTCCGACAAATCTCTCTTCCGCGTATTGTCTTACAATATTGCATGCCAGTATCGTAAGAACTTCTTCAACCGCCTTCCGAATCTACCAGAGGCGATCAGGATAGACACTGACAAGAAGCTTTGGACATTTGCTGTGCCCAAGCTTCATATTCGTGGTCATGGTTTGGATTGCCAACAAAATTTTTCCTTGCATTTATTACGTGGAGTGGGGCAGAGTGATGGTGAAGGTAGCGAGCGGCACTGGGGAAACGAGGGCCCAATCGCCACCAGTACTCAGGAAATGGGTCCTGGTCATCGAAGGGATACCATAGATGATCATTTCCTAAGCTGGACCCATAGAAAGAGGGTTGGTCTTGGTACGTCATGATTGTTTACACTGATTCCCGAGACCGATTAGCTGATGTTTCTACAGGGCATTTCCTTCTTATTCGCCGTAAAGCTGCTGTCAAGCAAGAACGTATCCATGCCCAGGAGTTCCTCAAACTCTCAAAGTCTCAGGCGCCCAGTGTAGAGGAGTGGACCAAAATGGTTGACAATTGGGAAAATGGTGTTTCGGAAGAGAACCCATACATCTTGCCCGATATAGGATCGACCAAGGAGGAGGTTCGCTTGAGATTTGCAGAAGAAGAAGCAGAACAAGCTCATCTTGGAGTTCTTGCTTTGCACGAGGTTTCACCGAGTGCTTTTATGCAACTCGGCCTAGAATTGGAAGAAGCACAGTATGCTGGGTATCCCCTGTACTAGCTTCTTTGATACTGATTTTCTATCAATAGGCGGGTACTAGCCCTTGATGTGGCGTCCGAGAATTGGAACACGGCAAAGCAGAAAACTGAACTGATAACTCGTCGCGCTCAAATTCAGCGCTCAATTGGACGTCTCCGTACTCTTCAGCACATCTACACCCCACTTGCCCTTTCGTCCGCCACATCCACTCATGAAACTACCGACGTTGTCAAGTCTGAATCAATCCCCCTCATGCTTCCCTCCAGTCTTGACCCGAAGGTGTTGTCACAACCTGAGATGACATCATGGGTTGACATGGAGCTCCAGTTTCGGCGGGGCCAGATGCGTAGTTCCATCCATGAAGTACACGTATGCTTGAGCATCCGAAGCAGATTGCACAGGAAGCATGCATTCGACACTTGCGGTCAGAAAGAATCCAAGAAAGCTCGTGAAAAAATGGCGAAGAACGATGGATTGCTGGAAGAAGCTGCACTGAAGTTCCGAGCAGCCTGGAGTGCGACAAAGGTGCTGTTAGGTGGCCGGGAGGATTTGGTTGGATACCCCTACCTCAAGGACTCGGACATCCGCATGATAGAGGAACCGGATATGACAACTACAGGCAACAAGCGCAGGGTGAAGGGCTCCCAGTTCCGAGAATACGAAACGGCATTGCTTGTTGAAGGCGAATCACGGAAAACGACGTCCTGGCTTTGGAATTTGTTTGATTCCAGCGAAGATTCTAAAGCCATCCAAGAAGCCACCCGAGTAGAGTGGATGAAAGCGCGAGCAAGGGATCTTCGATGGAAGGAAGAACTGGAGCTCATCAACGAAGAGATGCGTCGGACTTTGCTCACTCTGGAATACGAGGCCCAGGAGTGGGTTTCTTGGGTTGCGAAGGAGAACGATTCACGGCCTGAGGGTGAAGGGGTCACAGCATATGCTTTACGCCAGGCTGCGATTCGAAGAGGGCTGGCCAGGAAATTCCAGGTGCTGTGGAACGAGGACCGTGATTCTGGTGATTTGCTCGATGGGCCTTGCCAGACTTCGTTCAGTGATGACAAATCGGACGATGAGGAATAGTGAGTTGATACTTTATATTGGCTACATTTTACTGTACATCTAGGCCGTTTCAATGCTTTTTTATAGTCTCCAGACCACCTGTATGTATAGCTCAGAACCAAGGACAATACGACGACCTTTGCAAAGGACCCAAGGTGCCGGATAATGGGAAGTAAGTGGTGCAATATCCGGAAAAACGGTCAAAATAAAGACAATATACTGGTACTCATTTGGTATCCATATATAGTCATCTATAGGGCTGCCAAAGGTGCCAGGGAGCAGAAAACCCTCGCCGAGCAGTCCATAAACTAAGATGCCTTTAAACGCTGTCCTTTGTAAAGGGGTCATGGTTGACTCAACCATGTCCTTTGCAAAGGTACTACACCGGCGGGTGGCTCGTCCCTAAAACACATCTGTTAGTCAATGAGATAACACTAGAGATTTGACCCACCTGGTAATACAGCATGACAAAGTCGCTATCCGATTTGACGGTCACAGCTCAAGGCATAGGAGATGCCGAACTTGAAGAGCAGGCTGCAGTCACCAAAGCACGGCATGACCAATATGGATAACGAAGGCTGAATGTAGGCAGACATTATATAGACACACGCAGAGGGAATGTTAAATCACGACTTACTCAAGTGAATTCAGAAACCAAACCAGGTAGACACAAGAATGATATCAAGTAAAGCAACAGCATAGTGGAAGGAATTGAAAGACCAGAGTATGCGACCACAACAAGTGCCAGTTCAAAGAACGCACACAGACCACGCACTTTCACATCACATGTCACGAATTTCCGGTGAAAAATGTATTCATAACTGACACTGACGGAGATAAAAAGATAGTCAAGTAAACCACAGGTATGAGACTTGGCTTGAAGCTTAACAGGCCCCTGTGGTTTGTAGGCTGAGGTAGCCACCATGTCAATAAGGCTATCATCATCAGTGGGGAATGGAACATCCAACTCGGAGTCCCTATTCACAGAACCAAAGTACTTATTTGTCAGGCCGCTTTAGCTAGTTTTTTAGATGCCAGAATTCTTAAAGATACCCAATACAGTGCTGTTTGGAACTCAATGCGAGTCAATATATTGTATTCTAAGACCATTGATATCAATGCGTCATTAAGATTCAAAACACCTGATAGTTTATCTTCTGAATGCTTCTCGTTTCAGATTCTGGAGATAATCAGAGTCTCATGGCCCACGGAGAATGTGGCGCATCTACATACTCTTTGTGTCGCAAATGGCTAGGCACCAAGTTGACAGATGTGGTCACTGATGTTTGCAGTGGCCTTGGGGTCCAGTCACCTTGTATAACAGTAATATAGTATGGTAATCTTCATCTCAGTTGAATGTATGTCACGGTAAAGACGGAATTGATGCTGGACAGTGGTATTTCAAAAAGATATCAGGAACAGTGTTTCTTGCACATTTGTCTGTCATTTTGCGAGTCCATAACTTGTGAGTGGCATAACATTAAGGAATCATATTCGGGTGGTGAGATCAGCAACATTACTTCAATGCTATTTGCTATGCACCATATATTGCCGTTGTCAAGGTCAACTTGAGTGAAGCAAAAAAAATATCACCTCGTCGAGCATTGAACACCGTACCTTAGGCTACATTATCAACCTTGCACAACACAGTGGAGACCATTGTGCCATCGTTACCATGCCGAGCAGGGTAACTCAGTAAACTATCTGATCTTGTATGTTAAGTATGTTCCGACTATGGCTCCTTATTCGGACGAGAAGCACGGATTTCTATGAGTTATGAGGTGTGAAAGTGTCAAAAATTATTTTCACGTTGCGCTCCAGTCTTTTCTGTCCATTCCTAGCAAAGTGGGCGGCCCGGACCCCCGGGACCTTTCTGGTTGACTCTGAACACCGCAGTTCCACTCTATATATTTGAGTATTATATTTATGGAGCCTCAAATGTCCGAGAAATAAAAAAACTTGCTGAGCAAGGCATGGATAAGTTTTCGTCAATACGGCGATAAATCCAAAAATGGACTGTGTCCGGGTATCACGTTGCCCAATCGTTTTTAACTACATAGTACTACATCGACCGACGGTCTTGTGAATACATAGTCATTGATTTGGAGTTGATGAAATATGTACATATAGCTGCGTGTGCATGTATAATCTCAACAAAGATGTGTAGTCTACACTAAAGTACCAATAACTCACGGGAAGCCGGCAACTCACATTAAAATACGCGGCACTTGTAGGACTGTCCGGGGTCCTATTGCCATGTTTGTTAACTGTACCGAGGTAGACACGTCCTAACTGAGCATGACAGTCCAGCCTTCCATAGACTTTCGATACTCGGAGGACTGTCTACGCAGCTACCGTTCGTTGCGAAGATAATGGCAAAGAGTTTTTATATGTGCAGCACAGTGAGCCTAACACTGTCTAGGTGAGGATACTCTCGTTCCTTACTTCTGTCATCTCTAACTCTACATCCATAAAGGTCTACCAGCAAGATTTCGAGGCCTTTTCTGTTGTCAAGTGACCACCAGGTACTACTTGAACCTTCCGCCGCATGGCAAGGGTGCACTTGTTGGAGCATTTCGGGTACATCAACTGGAACACTATACTGGTGCTGGTTCTCCACGATGGTAAGACCACGACTCTAATCTCATGCTGAAAAGATTGTGCTAACTTTCATTAAATCATCCAGTGCCCATCCCGGTATCATATATTATGAGGCCACTTTTCGTCGGGAATTATACTTTTTACAGCGAATTGTACTTTTCCTGCGTACTTTCGAGGGAAATCTTACTTGAGATACCCTGAACGTACATGGCAATACCTTGTTTTACATGTACCTATGGTCAACTTCATCACTGAACTCTGATACAGATTGCCTGTGTGACATATCATCTCCGCTACTGAGACATAAACTACAATGTGTGTAGTGGTCTTCTGTGTGTTATACGATAGTTTTGAAAAGCTACTTGGTGTTTGTTACTGGTCATCTCGGTATTTTATGCAAATACATTGCTGATTGTCATTCGGCTTGTCCTACTTTCATGGCCTGTGAGGGAGGGGGAAAAAAGATCTGATGTACTAGAATTGTCCGACACAAAACATTCCTCACCATTGGTTTGTACCAGACGATATGGCCGCTGTACCAGCTGCACAGTACCTTGTGCCTGATAACCGAGTGTCTTGTACCGGATAGCCGAGATGAAATACCATGGTCAGGGAGACCATGTAATGCATTTATCCGGCGCTTAAGTATGTGCGCTCAATTCAATCCTCCCAGTTTCTCGGCTCACAGCATCTGAATTCTCTATGGTAAATGCTAATGCAGGTTACAGGACTAATACAGCAAGCTAAAACAGACTTGGAGCCATCAACCTGACTGCTGAAAGTACATTAACCCAGAGATTAACCACATCCTGTCGTTCCGGGCTCTGTGGACAGTTTTGAAGTGTGGTTTGAAGTGATTCGACTTGCTCCTCGGAGAGTGCACAGGTAGGTGGATCACATGTCACGTTAGATAGATCTGGAGGTGGCCCTTGTCGACCTATCCATGATGTTGCACCATCTGTTGCGTAGTTCTGCCGAAGTGATGCAAGCAATCTCGTATCATGCAAGCCTTCCCAGTCAATCCCAAACACCTCCAACTCTTCCTCTGTCATCGGGACAGAGTCTAACGATGTACCACGGTAACCATGGACAAGCATATCGAAACCAAAGAAGTCGTGGGGACTTCAATTAGGGCCATTAGCGATTTTCAGCTTATGATGATTCCAGGAGTCGGCCCAGAATGTAAGGTGGTTGTTGATAACGGGAAGAAAGAGCCATTGGAGAAGCCATATGTGGTTTCGATTTGATATGATTAGCCCAAATGAGAGTTCTAGTAGTGTGAACATCTCGTCCCATGTCGCACCAACTCCCACCTTGACATCAACCCATAGCCTCTCAATGTGAGTATTGTGGACGGACCTTTTTGCTGATTTTAGATATCTGTCAAGTATGCAAAAGAAGCCAATCACCGCCCCCATATGTAAGATCCACGCCCTTGTCCTCTGCATAGCTCCATAAATGCAGCGACAAAGATATTTTCGGTACCATGATCTCCTCGCATGCGTGAGGGAATCCCATAAATACTTGCTGCTGTGAGGAACAACAAGAGCACAGTTTGTGCTCGATTGTTGTCACTGGCACGGATCCCAGTAATAAGCCTGGAGTATCCGTCGATGAACGCGTGAATTATTATGCCCCATCTAATGAGACCTAGTCCAAATAGCTCATAAATCAGCACCCACTTCTGTTGTAGTTCATGTAACTTCCGAAGACTTACTGTGATGCCCATTGTGATGCCAGAGAAAGTTAGGTCCTGGCACACTGTATCCCCTTCTTTGAATCGTAATTCTAGCGAATGCTCGATGAACAGGATCAATCCTGATTAATGACAGGCGGATCCTTTCCAAAGGCACGATAAGGCCCAAGCGCCGCAGCATTCCGTCCAATGCACGTATACCTGCTCTAGGAAAGTGTGACCGAAGTCTGAAGTTGAGTCCATCAAGGTCATTGTCTGATATATCCGATAGATAGCCGGGTCGAGTCCGCACAGATGGAGCAGCTGCATGCTCAACATCACTGGGCAGTCGTGTTGGAGGAGGGAAATTGGGGTCAAGCATTTCATCAATCTCTTCAGGTGGTTCATCATGATGATGCCGATCAGGAAAGGGATTGTGTCCTGGCTGAGCAATACCCAAATCAAGTAAAGCCTGCCGAACTGTCATCCGTCCAACGCCTAGGAAGCGGCTGATCCCTGAAACGCTACGATGCGACCAAGCTCATCTCAAAAAATGGGGGTTAATAATTGTTTTTGGACGTCCTCTACCACCAGAGTGAAGTTGCTGAACTATAGCAGGTGCTCCATGCTGAGTAGCAGTGACAGCTCGTTCATACATTGCTCCTAGATCTATGATCATCTTTTCTAGATTCATGTGTAGCAGCTGGAGTTCATTTGGGTCGTCAAAGACATCCGAAAACTGAAGAAAAGATTAAGAGATCATCCAGTTGTAGTGGTGTTGCACATACCCTTTCGATAATCTTTCCAAATTCTTGGACTTCTTCACAAAGCTTTTGGATGTGAAAAGCATCAACTTCTATCCGAGATATCTCATGGATCGCATGACTAAATTGATGATAATATGTTCAAAATGCATTGAGGAGGATATGATGATCCGAGTCAGAGCTCATGTCTCGTCAAAGCAAGGGGACTGTCCACAGTGATGGTGATTCAGATAGGACATAAAAGGATCGACACATCATCTCCGTCACCTCGTGGCAAGGCGCTAAAGAGCATGCGCCGGTTCTGGACAGTTTGGGTCCGCTTAAAAACTGCTTCTTTTGAACCATCATTGTAATCCCCATTCGATGGACTATAAATCATGGCAGGGTTTCGGGTTTCGACAAATTTCTGGACTCTTTCTTCAACTCCCATTAATTGCTACTATTTATCGACAGACACTCGGTGACACTCGACACTCTTTTACTACTTTCTTGCTTGCTGTGACGGCGGCGCTTCAGAGACTGTCAGTAAGACATCAAAGAAGCAAAGCGTTATGTCGCAGCTTTCCAATCCAAGAGTCCCTCAGCGAACGGATAGCTTGAATGAGCGTATGTAACCTATATCAAGTTCCAGCTTACGCTGCTGTCACTAACACTTATTGTCGTAGTGACACCACGCAGTTCGACCATTCACATAATTTATTGTCTCATTCCATGAGCCAGTATTGGAGCATGGTCTTATCTCCCAAATGTCCATTCCAGGACCATACTTTCGGGTGAAGAAAAGCAGGGAGTCTAAAGAAGTCTGCCTCCCCATCCAAATGGCCCTCTTTGCCGCTTGACATTGCAGCCACACGCTAGGAAAGCAGGCAATAACCCGTTTCCTGGATGAAGTCATTCAGGGGAAAACTGGAGGAGAGGTTGAAGTCGCTACCGTCTCTCTTCCCGACGAGATCATTGATCCTGAAAAGCCTGTCACGCGCTTCGAAGGCTTTTGGCCCATTGGGTTGCTCAACACTCTACTTCCTCAAGATTTCGTCCCCCCAGAGGATCCCTTTGCCTTTCCCATTTTCAATCCTAGTCCTCAAGAAGATCCCCTACTTCTTCCCATGCCTCTTTCACATCCAACTGCAAAGAAATATCTTGCCCGACATTCTTTATCTTCATTTTCAGACTCCTCTAATGAGCAGTCCTTGCATTATATCATTATTCTTGGTGGCCAGAAGTTTCAGGCTCCAAATCGGAGTGTACTTGACACTTCTGCATTATCATCGGTCACAGGCTGTGTGTCCGAACTACGGCAACAATTGATGATTTATCCCGGCAACGACTTCCCTTCCACCTCATTAATCACCCCTCCCATTTCGAGAACCTCCTCTTTGAACAACACTGACTGGGCAAGTCAGTATTCACCTAACTTCCCTATCACCACCGCTGTCGATTCAATTCCTCAGACAGCGATCAGACCTTGGACGGCTTTTGAAGATTCCTATGCAAATAGTAGATGGGTGGATGATTTGGCGTGGAGCCGCTCAGACGAAGGGGGCTATCATGCGTTGGGATCTAATATGACACATTGGCCCTGTCCAAGTCTAGGAAATGACGAGCTGTCTTCACTTCCACCTCCTCCTTTTCACATTACCTACAATCCAACCGAGTACAATTCCGGAGGCAATTCCAGTCAGGAAGTGGCGCCACTTTACCTTCCCATAGTTCCCGTGGTGAGCACATCCTTAATACTATTATACTACCAATGACTGACCATTGGAACCAATACCAGGACGGTAATGCTAGTCTTCTTGGCTCTTCAAATCATATCATTCCATCTTCCCACACATGCACGACTCTCCTTTCCGAGATTGTACCTCATCCGTTAGTGTGCAGCGAGCACATGTCCATTCAGGCTACTGTCAGAGCGATTGTTGGGCCTGAACTTTATGAAAAGGCGAGGTGCATACGTCACCCTCCATCGGGTCCTAGCCAAAGAATTTGGCTTAATTTTTATTGGGCGCTTAGTGTTTGCCACATACTTGGGTGGCTACATCTAGACGGGTCAATGAACCGCGGCAATGCTCGGATCCGCCTCAAAGATGGTAAAGAGTATCCTGTCCCTGAAATTCTCTTCGGTGATTCTCTACTCGGATGGTCCCAGGATAGTTGGAAAGACAAAACGAACATCCATACCTGGGCGTACCACTTGGTACAAGAATATCAGTGGAATGATATAAAATATCATACGGAGGATCCAATAGGTACGTTGTTGGGCTATCTCAACCGTCTCAGTTGCTCATTCGTAATTGAATAGAGGCAATAATGTTGCCTAATTGGCCAGGTGAAGCATATTACAAGATGTGGTCCCGAATTCAAGCAATTTGGGGTCACAATGGCTGTCTCGCACAAGGTCAACCAATTTACGATGAAGACACAGTTAAAGCCGGGAAAATCCGTTTAAAGGATCTCAAGGTTATGGCGAAGGCTATGGCCAAATCAGAGGATTTCGCACTCATGAATTTCCTAGTAAAGGTGGAAACATGATTCAGTTTTGTTATTCTGTTCTATAGTTCATATCATAAATTATAATTACCGAAACATTGTTTTAATTATTTAGATACTGCAGCTTTTCCAATATAAAAAGCAAATCTCCATTATTGACTTCGTCGTTGAGACACGCTCTCCACCACGTAACAGTCCTATCCCCCAACAACACCTCTCCTCTACCGTCCTATTTCATCTTCAAGATGGGTTATTAGGATGTGTCTTAGCCTCTGATTCATATCGTTCGTCCGCTGGGTGCACATCCAGTCATTTACCACATCTCCGTCAGACCAGAGCGGGTCTTTTGCAATCCAGAGTCCATCATCTCTGTTGTTCTTTGAGGTAATTCACTCCCAGATGCCACACCCTTGACGATCCTTTGCTTAGTACTATGTTCTGGTAAGTTACGGTTTACGAGTTTGCTCACCGGGTAGTTGACAATGTATGATGTGTCCAGCTATGTTCGAAACGATCTCACATCCACGATCAAGATTAAGATAGTCTTCTCCTATGGTAGATGTCCACATAACAGATTGAAGACTGGGAATACGTGAAATGCTGTTCACGAGGTCACGGATGAAGCACTAGTTGACATCCGGGGTCAGAACATGTCGTCAAGTGGTATCGAGATGATTAAAGTGCTCACCATGTCCCAAAGAAACTCCATTCCACTCCATATCTTATCAGTAGTGCCGCTTCGTGTGGGGTTACAAAGTACCACAAGCTCCCTTAAGCCAACCCAGTCACTCCGTCCTCTAGGCGCGTTGGAGCACCAGTATGGACACCAATTTCGACTTCTCGGAGGCACTAGAGAAACTCAGCAATATTCCGGAATTTGACTTGGAACACGAACGAGACCTGAACGACGAAGATCCTGAACAAATCCTTGAAGGTACGTCGTCATGTCTAAACTGAATCTTCCTGAAGCTGATCACCATCTGTGCTGCAGGCGCTGTTGAAGCTGTCGCCGAATCTAGCGATGCAATCACACGACCTGAAGTATTCGCAGCATACTGTAGTTTGCTGAAACATGCGGATGCGGTGGCAGGGGGCGTGATGAGCAAACTCCTGGATTCTGTCTCTTCCGGCCTACAGGCTGAGTTCGAAAGTACACTCAGCGATGTCACTAACGACAATCGACAAACGTTCGAATACCACAAGAAGGCGCTGGAAATGTACGCGTTGATATTGCAGTGGTCTGCATTTGTTGCAGAGAAGGTGAAGAGCGGGAATGGGGATGAGGGAATCTCGGCAGCTCCTGCTCCGAAAGCACGACGTGGACGGGGAGGGAAGGCAGCTGGCTCCGGGAGAGGTGGCGGACGGTCGGGGAAGAAGCAACAGGAAGAGTGGAGTTGGGTCAGCCATATATCACCCTTGCTCACGATGATCGGCAAAGGGTGAGGCGTCTACCTTCTCAGCGTCTGTGGACGACATCTGCTGAGCGGGAGAAGTTCATCAGGTACGTCTTTGATACGGTATCTCATTCAGCAGACACTAAAAATGTGTAGTTGCATCACCCGGCCAGCCTATCACGTCGCAGAGAACGAGCAATACATGAAGTCGAACGAAATCAAGCGAGCTTTCTGCTTCGTGATATGTCATGCTGTAAAGCATCACGGCCATGCACCAGCGGCCCAGATTCTCTTCATGCAGCGCCTTCAATACTACGAACATTTTGCAATACCCCTTGCGGAATGCATTTCACTATTGGCAAACGAGTACGAACACCACCAACTTGGCGACGAAATTATTCGTGAAATATCGCACAAAACCTTCAGCAGCCAGGATAGTAAAACGCCAAAAGCATTTGCTGCATTTCTAATCAAGTTGTCGCAACAACACCCTCGTATGCTACTCAAGCAGATCAGTCTTTTGTTGAATCTTCTGGACTCCGAAGTAAGCCTCTTGATATATGGTGTAATCATCCACTCAACATGTTCCAAGGTCTATCAAATCCGCCAGGCCATCGTTGAAGTGATAGGGGATATTATACAACACCTGGACGGTTCTCTGGAAGACAGTGCGAACGATTCCAAGCAGATTCAGAAACAGATCAAAGGACTATATGACTTACTGTTGGAGCGAATGCAAGATATCTCCCCGTACGTTCGTCAACGAGTACTCGGTGTACTCATTCGTCTGTGTACGATCAAGAGGAAATTCCCGAAGCAACGACTACGGGCCACAAACGCCGCGGTGGTCGCGCTGGACGACAAAAGCTATAATCCCCGCAAAGGTGCCATCAATCTACTCATCCAGCTAATGCGAACACATCCCTATGGATTTGAACACGGAGGAATACTCAATTTGGAGGTCTTCGAAACTGCGCTTGAAACCGTCAAGAGTGAGCTTGAAAAGATCGAAGCTCTAGTAGGAAAGGCAATGGAGATTGGTCAAGGTGAAGGCGAAGGCGGAGGAGAGGAAGAGGAAGAACAGCAAGGCTCCAAGAGGAAAAGGTATGGACATACTTTGATTATTGCAGGGCGGCGTTTTGTTAACCCGTGAGTAGAGCTCGTACCGAAGACGATATGGAGGTCGACGACGACGAACAGCCGACCGATGACGAAGGTGAAGAGGAGGAGCAAGAGCAAGATAGCATCATGGATGATGATGATGATGATGATGGCGCTGCCAGTCCAAAGCCCAAGAAGAAGAAACCATCCAAGCTTAAACCTCGAAAGTCGCAGCTCAATGTCTCCGCCTTGGACGCTGAAGCGGCGATCGCACAGCTGGAGGGAAGAAAGATGGAGCAACTTCGTCTGCAGAGGAAATATTATTCCGAAGCCGTCAACTTCATTAAACAAATCGAAGGAGCCATGAAGAAGATGGAGGAATTACTGGGATCGTCCACGAAGACAGACGTACTAGAAGCCATGGAGTTTTTCAAGGTTGCGAATGAATATCAGATGCCTTCTGCAGATGTGAGTGTGTTCCTTCAATCGGGAGGTAACGTCAGTTCACGCTCCCTACTTTTCAGCGTGGTTTAAGGAAAATGCTGCACCTGATTTGGAGGAAAGACCACAGTACCACGTCTGAAGATGGCAAAGAGCTGAAAGGAGTTCGAGTTCGACTACTCGAATGTTATCGAAACATCTATTTTGAGCCGATTGAAGGTCTCGAGCCTCATGCTCAGGTCAATCGAATCGCCAAAAACATGATTGAGTGAGTCTACTAGTAATTTGATGTCGTCTCCTTATGCTGACCCTGTTCAGACGTACCTATGATGCAACACTTGCTGAACTTACCAGCTTAGAGGAGATGCTGCGCACCTTGATGGACGAAGGTCAAATCCATCCAGATATCATAAACAAGTTGTGGCAAGTCTTTAGTAGTAAGTCCGTTTTTTTTTCGCGGTCATACTTTCTAACCTCTGTGATCAGGCCAAAACAAGGACATGGAGAAGCCCCAGCGAAGGGGAGCTATCATCGTTTTAGGAATGTTGGCGTTGGCGAAGCGAAGCGTTCTAACGGATAAAGTTGAAACTATGCTCTTAGTCGGACTGGGTGCCCTCGGCAAGGTAATCGCGTTTTCATAGCGGTGTAGACACTATACTCATCCTATGTCAGAAAGATCTCACTCTTGCGCGATATACATGCGTAGCATTACAACGCCTGAACGGTAGCGCGAAGAAAGTCAAAGGTAACCTAACATGCTTCTGAAATCTACCTTCGAGATTAACGTTTGCATTAGGTTCGCTAATCGATAAGACGGTGCGCTTCGAAATGGACAGTGGTGTGTTCGACAAGCTCCAAAAAATCATAGAGCATCCTTTCAGGTCAAAAGAGTGGTTTGGTCTTGCTGAACAAGCGATCAACACTATTTATGCTCTCGGCCGACAGCCTGACGTCCTTTGCAACACAATAATCAAGAACCTTACCAAACGTGTGTTTGGTCCCCGTTCAAAGCCTGCGACAGATGAAACTCCGACGGTAGATGACCCTGACGCCATGGATCAGGATCAGCCAGGAGATGCATCGCAGAGTTCTATGGTTCCTCCGAGCCAAGCAGACTCACAGGATGGTGGGCAGCAGAAGCATCTTGGCGACGCATTTGAATTGAGTCAGCTTCTATTCGTCGTTGGACATGTGGCGATCAAGCACATTGCGTACCTTGAGCTTGTGGAGCGCGAATGGAAAAGGCAAAAGGAGGAAAAGCAAGCCGGTGAGTTGAGTCTCTTCCTTGAACCTTACAGCTCACTAACATTCATTGATTGCAGCCGAGAAAGCCGCTCGCGGTGGTGCTCAACAGTCGAACAAGGATGGAGAAGAACTAGATCAAGTAGCGGGTAGCGCTGAAGATGAAATCGGAGAACGGGTTCAAGAGATCCGTGAGCACGAGATGTTGTCTGGACCAGATTCACTACTCGCAGTCTACGGACCGATGTTAGTGCACATCTGCGGAAGTCCTCAGAAGTTCAAAGTGAGTATCTGGTACTTTTTCATTTGGGCTCCAGCCTCAATACCCATGGTCAGAACCCCACGTTGCGCGCCGCCGCCACTCTGTCATTAAGCAAATTCCTTTGCGTCAGCTCAACGTTCTGTGATAGCAACCATCGATTATTGTTCAAGATTTTGGAGATTTCGAAGAACGCGAGTATTAGGAGTAACATCGTTATCGCCTTAGGCGACGTCGCCGTTTCCTTCAGCAATATCATCGACGAGAACAGTAACGAGCTTTACAAGGGCCTCAAAGACAAGGACTTGACAGTGAAGAAGAACACTCTGATGGTACTCACCCATCTTATCCTGAACGGAATGGTCAAGGTCAAAGGCCAACTGGGAGAATTGGCCAAATGCCTTGACGAGGATGAAGACCCTCGAATCGTTGATCTTGCCAGATTATTCTTCGACGAACTCTCGACCAAAGATAACGCGATTTACAACAATTTACCGGATAGTAAGTCTTCGTATAACTGTGCTGACTCTATACTGAACATTTGTGTCAAGTTATCAGCCATCTTTCCACTGGAGAGCACGCTGTTAGCGAAGAGACTTTCCAACACACGATGAAATACATCTTCAAATATGTGGAAAAGGTGCAAAATGTTTGTGCTCGGAAGCCGTCTTTCTCATCCCTTGTAATAGGACAAACAAGCCGAAAACATTGTTGAGAAACTATGTCAGAGGTTCCGTCTCACTGACGACGAACGCCAATGGCGGGATATTGCCTACTGTTTATCGTTGATTCCATACAAATCCGAACGATCCATCAAGAAACTCGTGGAAAGTTTACCGCATTACCAGGATAAGCTCCACGTCCCTGGTCTCCATGAAAGGTTCTCTGAGATTCTAACCAAGGTAGCTGTTCCATTTTCCGACCTCAGAGGTCCCCTGACTGAAATTCGCCTTCCCAGGCAAGACAACAAAAGTTCATTGGCAAGGAAAATGTTAATAGCGAGCTGCAAGAGTTTGAGAAGGTTCGTTCCCTGATCGAATACCTTAAGCATTATTCTAATAGTGTCCATCTTGGATAGGTGCTTGAGGACCAGAAGCGCCAGGGCGAAGATGACTTGGCACTGGAAAAGCGAGTGCAAGAACGGAAAGCTGCACGACAGAAACGTGCAAAGCGAAGTGAGTCGTGGAATAAAATTTCTCTTGTCTTGTCTCAACCTTTTCCCAGACGCTAAGAAAAAGGCGGCGAAAGCGGAAGAGGACGATGGATAGATCCTACTTCTGATCACGCACACATATATTATCTGTCTTTCACTTACCTGTAACCTCTACGTGTATCATATGTCTAGCGTGCTGTAGTATATCTTACTGGAGTCTATAAGTACGACTCACAACTTGAATATTGGGCTCGATGTTGGGTGTAAATTACCGTCAGTCGGTGCAGGGATGGGGTTGTTAGTTTTCAATCGGTCACCATGCACCAAAGATACAGGACAAACAAGATACATAGATTGGTTTTCACGGTAAATTACAGGCTTATTTGATATCCAAAATAGCTTCGAGCAATGGAGACCTGTTGGAGATCTCCACGTCTGGCTAGGGACGACGCCCTACGCTCCACCAAAAAAAAAAGATCTCCCCACGTTGAAGTAGCAGTGGCACGTTCGTTCCCCTTGAAAGTCACTACCGGCGCCTGATGGAAGCGGTCATCGATACACTCACAGTGAGTGTCCTACTCAAGCAGATCCGGTACCCTTGTGTGGGTCCCGGAAGCCTTCCATAACGATGAGCTGCATAACATCGATTTCTGCTGAGAAATTCCTCCTTGTGCTACCTGTCAGGCCCCACCAAGAGAATTCCCCCTCGATGTCTGCTTCAAGCATGATGGTAGTCACCAAGCTGTAGAAGCACTCCGGAAGGTCAGGATTTGGGAACGCAAACTGCACTCGATACTGCCAGGAGGAGCGGTTCATTGTAGGGGCTAGGGACGAATAGTCGGCCCAACCATTGTCCTTGGCTGTCTTCAAGTCGGTAAAGGTTGTCATAATAACTTTCGCGAGTGCTGCAATGTCCACTGCACTTAAGGGGATACTCAGGACGGCGCTCAGAAAATCGACGATCTTGTTAACCATCATTTCCAACGTCGCAGTTTGTTAGTTAATGGTATTGCTCTGGAACTTTTCCAGTGTCAGGTCATCGCCTGTATGGGGTTCATGATTAGCACATATCCAGGAGTGGATAATACAATCAGCTTGCCTTGATACTGGTTGATGCCTTCGTCCAGAAATTTCTGCCACTCGAACGATTTCGGGTCGGCGAGTTTGACAAAGTGCGCCGCGAAACTGTTGACCTCCGAGGCGGTCCTAACGAGGTTAGGCGGAAGCTTGGAGAATTGGTCAAAATAGACTGGTTCTGTGGAGTAACGAGTACAGGAAATTGGCGTGCTTTTGCTTTTGCAACATGTGAATGTATAACCTACCTTCGCCGGACATGTTTGACAAGTAATTCGTAGTTCGTGCGACTTGAAGGAGAGTGGTGGTTGGTACCGATCTAGAGAACTTAGACAGGTTAGCCTTTTATAGTTTACGTGTGGGCCTTGTTCGGGTTTGAATTGGTAACATTTTATTCAAGCAGGGTCACGGTGCTACAGCGTAACCCTTGCTGCGTGTTGTCTGAATGGCCTCCGAAATTAACAAAATGCATGCATTGACGTTGCAGTGTCCATGTCAAATCCCGATCTTTTCGTTGTTTTCTTTGCGGCAGGTACTAGTAGTACTGAGGAGGTACAACATGGACGCTGTGAACCGAACTGGCATGGATTTAATAGGAATCTTGAAGGAATTTCTGTGCATTGTTCTAGTGAGATATCAAAATAGAAAAGCAGCTCGTCGAATGGAGAACAAAAAAGAAGGCACTCATCTTGGATTCAGTTATCCTAGCAATCTGTTTGAAATAAGACCCTTATACGTCAAAATTTCCGCAAACGGTGAAATAATAGTGCCGAATAGTATTCTGCAGCGACGTTTGCATACTCGCGTCCAATTCCAGGATCTCATGGGCTTGAGTTCAAATGACAGTTGAAGGGTACAAAGGTTTCGGGAGCAATGAGCAAAAAGCGCAGATGAGAACTTTTTCCCTTTACTAGACTCGTGATCCGCCACGTGGCTATGCTCGCACTCTGCCAATTCTGTGCCGTCCCTTCCAGGTTACGAGGACCGACGACGGCGGTTAGTAGCAAGCCGGTGATGTCTATCAGAATACTCGCGTTTGGTCTCATTGACATCTGAATATTGAATCCCTGCACCCTTTCCGGCGGCGCCGGAAACTTATGGTATGTACCAATCTCATTACTCCGAGTCTTTGTTACTTGATCACTCAAACTTTGGGCTCCTACTAGTACATGATTCTCTCTTGTCAATGAACATGATGCCGCACCCCATAGCTGGCACGCAGCAAGCAGCTGTACATAATCAAACTCAAACTGCCAGTCTCCTATTTCACTCCGACTCGGTTACTATCTCTGTTTCAGGCACTATGACTTAGCGGACCTCGACAAATCCCAGTTTTGTACCTATGCTGATCATTGCTCTTTAAGTTCTTAAGCGCTTGGGCCCTGGGCCTATGCACACTAGCGAAAATATGCAAGCGATGCTTCTATCAGTACGCCATAATTTCCACTGCTGATCAGCGCTCAGCAACCAGAATCTCTGCAGTCACTGCGATCCGCACTTTGTTGTTTTTCTTCGTGCAAGCACGCGAGGATCAGCACAGTAATACTCGATTTCGCAATAAAGTACAGTGTTACAAATTCATCTTCAAAGTAGTTTCGAACTTTGCGGCACAGCGGTGGAATCTCTTTCCCAAGCGACCTGTTGGACGTCACTTCGACTTCTTCGACGACTTGTTGAAAGTCATTCACTTCTTTCCACTGCCTTCGAAGTCTACTTCAACTGTCAATCTATTGCTAAAGAAGTCGGAGGGGACGTCAACACACCATGATGGTTAAACAGGTTTGAGTGGGTCCTTGAAACCCTGAAGAACAATGAGCTCCATGGCGTCGATAGCCGCCGAGAAGTTCTTCCTCGTGCTGCTTTGCAAACCCCACCAAGACGACTCCTCCTGGATATCTGCCTCGAGCTTGATGGTAGTCACCAGGCTGTAAAAGAAGTTCGGGAGGTCTGGGTTCGGGAACGCAAACTGTACTCGATATTGCCAGGAGGAGTTGTGCGAGGAGCTAGACTTCGAAAAGTCGGCCCAACCATTGTCCTTGGCTGTCTTCAAGTCGGTAAAGGTCGTTTCGATGTTCTTCGCCAGCGCCGCAATGTCCTGTTCACCTAACGCGACACTGAGGACCACTTTCAGAAAATCGACGATTTTGTCAACCATAGTCTGCACCGTCGCAGTCTGTTGATTGATGGTGTTACTCTGGAACTTGTCCATCGACAAATCGCTGCCTATTTGAAGTTTATTATGGACATTTGTTCGAAAAATGTGGTGCAATCAACTTGCCTGGGTACTTGTTTATGCCCTCATCTAAGAACCTCTGCCACTGGAACGACTTTGGTTCCTCGAGGTTGACGAAGTGCGCTGCAAACTTGGTGACCTCTATGGCAGTGATGACGAGGTTTGGAGGCAGCTTGGAAAATTGGTCGAAGTAGACTGTATCTGTAGAGCCGTGAGTACAGCCGACCTGAAAGTCTTGTCAATGCGACGGCATACCTTCGCCGGACATGTTGAGAGTGATGATTCTGTACTTTGAATGACTCGAGAGTGGCAGTCAACGATGGGTTGATGAGCATGCAAGACCCAGACGGAACAGGTTTTATAGTTTTCAGATGATCCTTGTTTGGTTGGGACTTGGAGTAGTGTGTTTGGGCGATCAAAGTCACTCAAACCTTACAAAGAGGAAGTACGTATTGAATTTCACGAAACGTGCACCTTTGCTGCATGTCGAAGTAGCCCCAAAATTCCGACACGACTCGGAATTGACGATGTTGTTGCGGTGTCAGAGTGGACCCGAAATGGCTCTCCTTTCCAGAAAAACGCAAGATGGGTACCGTTCGACAATAGAAACTTGCGAAAGCGCAGTATTATGACGTTGCGTTCTGATGAGCTCTAAGCCTGGCAGCCGGAATATTGTACAAATCGATGTCGAAATACCTCGGATACAGCTACTGAAGTACCTTATGTCGCGTTCCCAGAATCCCAAGTTGTTTTCAAGTGTCGATAGTTCATCCGAATGACAGCTCCAGACCCGGTGTTCAAATTTCCCCGATCGATGATTGATAGTTCGTTGGCAGTGCCGAATAGTAGGTCCAACGTGCTTTGGAATCATGGAGTCCTCCTTCTCTTCGCCGTTCAGAAAGGCAACCTTTCCCCGGAGTTCCAGGCAACCTGTCATTTCTATAATAGCATCCGATTTTGCGGGCTTTCATGAACTTGAGCTTCATGACAAGGGTCCTTGGAACACGGAAAAGAGTAACTGCTTCTTCCAGATTATCCGAATAGGTGGGAGGCCGAGCCTCCGACCCTCCGAACTCCGAACTCCGAGCTCCGAGCCCAGGTTGGGAGTCCGAGCATCGTCTGGGAGTCCGAGCATGCAGTAGGAATCCGAACATAAGTGTAGGATTCCGAGCATAGATATTTTACTCTTTGTAATTTTTTTTGCTACTTGAAATGCCTGTTAAAAGCTTCGTCAAGATGGTGACCGACGTGTTTTCTGATTGTTGCACTGAAAGTAAGATAAGAAAGATAAGATAACATTGTATCTTCTACATGACACCAACCATCGCAGAACTTGCCGCCAGCCTGGCACAAAGAGCCTCACATATTCTTCATAACCCAAATCACCGCTTTCATTTCCCATATGTTCTCGAATCCGTCCCAACATCCTGATGGTCTACCCCTCAGCCAACATTAGACGAACCGCCTGTTATCCTGGATCAGAATGCGCGTACCTTCCTTCAGAGAACATGCAATTTCGAAGCTGTAGAAGACATTGAAGCTTGCTGGGATGCGCTGAAAGACGTCATCTGGCATGAGATGAAATGGTTAGGCGGGTTTGGGGGGGATGGATGATCGCGCACTACATACAAACTTTAGAGATGCAGGCCAGTCCTCATTCCGTATGTATTCAGACTGTTTCTGGTTTCTATTTTTTCCTAACTATCACTTTAGCCTCACCCACAAGTCTATGGCCACCCACTTTGGTTTGCATTAACCCTGACTGCCCATATGTGAAAGAGAACAAGCCATACAAGCTGCAAACGAGCATCGGAACTAAAAGGCTACATCTACACCATTGCCATGGACCTCTACCTATTCGTTATCATCACATTCAAATGTGAAGGTGCGTTCTCCTCTCTTTGGCTTTCTCCTGTCCTCAAATTCCTCTTCAGCATGCCGAATGCCGCGACATCGTATCTTCCAGACTACTTTGTCCTAGCAGCAAAGACGCAGGCTCCGCTATTATTACTACAACTCGCAGTCCCTTCCTTCTTTGCAGGACGATTCCACCGTTCTATTATACCACTATTCCCAGAAGTTCATTTCAAGTTTCAGTGCAACGATTCATCGAGACACAGCTCATGAGGCACTGGAGATTAACCATGAAGGCGAAGTAAGAATACTACATTCAACCCAACCATATTCATCTCACTGACACTTGCTACACACGTGTATCTGGATCCAATATCGCCTCTATCTACTCACAGACCTATACCAACAATTTTGTGCTCCCCCCCGTCTGGCCCATTTTTTAAAGCCGCTTCTCACTGCCGAGCATGTGTACGATGGTTTTCAAGATCCTTTCACTGTTGGAGTTCTACTAGGGCCCCTCTTCCTTACTTGGGTTGTTCCTGATCGATTCATGCTGACGTTTTACTGTCGCAATGGCCCGAGTTAACAAGTTATTCAATGCATTGGCAGCCAGAAAATCAACCACCGTTGCATTGGGGTTGAGTATCGCGAGTACGAGGAGAAGGGACGGGACTCGTCAAAAGGTGTTTTGTTACATATGTGGTTCTGTGATGGTAGGTAACCTATGGACTGTCCCACTTGTGGCGTAGCTGGTTGCACAAGAGAACCTTGCGCCCTAGGAACATGGTTTTGTGACTCGCCGAAGACGGAACCATTCTAATGCAGCTTTGTCGGGTTTTTTTGGGTTTCCCAAAAAAACCGTGAAGAAGCTGGCTTTCGAACCGCCACTGAGCCGACACACCGGTAATTGGAGGAGAAAGTATACCCAGGAAGGCCAAAAGCTGCTTTCAGTTGGAGCAGCTATCAGAGAGCATCAACGAGGATAGGAGGCTCGCGGAGGCTAGAGATAGCGCTCGGTTGAAATGCTGAGCTTGGACATTCTCGGAAAATTATGGGCTTTTCGATGGAAAGGGGCAAGCACAGGAGTCGCGGACAAGAATCTTCTGTGCTCAGTTTGCTCGCCAGAAACGCACAACTGAGCAATACATTTTGGTTGCATGTGGCATGATCCATGCCCGTCAAAGTTTCTTCATTCAGAAGCATCTCTCTTGTAGCAGTACGTCTTGGTTTTTTTTTTCCGCTATGAACACTGATTACCAAATCATTGCCTCCTCAGATCCTGTTCTACCTCAGTTCTTGGACGCCGCATTCCCAACTTTTTGTCTTTGACGCGAACTGCATACTCTCGGCTCAAGTGCGTATCACAAGGACAAGTCTTACGGGACATCTTCCAAAAGTGGGTCTTCCTGTTGATGTCTTCCACGTCAAGTCCATGCACTGTTTCCGACCGGACAATTCTGCCAGACAAATTGCAATCCGTCAATTTCAGGAGCTTCTCAAGGAAGAGGTCAGTCCTGGTACTCTCTATACCTCAATCGCTGAACAGAAGAAGCCGTGGATTGGCAAGTTTCTACCTGTGGTCAAGGGAGAGGGGTGCAGTGTTCTACGCAATTCTTTCTGAACATAATGGTCTTTCGACATAACGAATAGCGCAGAAGGAGAAGCCAGAAGGACGGATGGAACCTGGCTATTGGCAGCTCGTTAATACCACTTTGTTTTCGGTTGAATGATGAAATAACTAATACTATGACTGCTCTCAGTGTACAAAGCACTCTACTGTGGCGTAGTTGAGCATGTGTGGGTTCGGCGTGAGATCAGAGTTGGCCGCGCTTAGAGATATTCACTCAAGCTTGTCTCAAGAGGGGTAAATCACTTCTATAACGTCGAAGTTCTAGGAAAAAGTACACCTGTTATATAGATGCGTAAATAGGGTTGTCCTTGCTTCTATAAGCTAGGAAATAAGGCGCCAAGGGGCTATGTGAACTGATCTTGGTTCGATCTAAACTGCCTCGCAGTGATCTGACTCTCTCTAAGGTAAAACTACAGCACAACTGCCGAAAAACAGCCACCAAAACTGTCTTCTATAAAGCACGCAAGCAAGAAGCTCAGCCACCAAAACCGAGCCTTCTTACGATGCTAAAGTGTAACCCAACTGGTTAAAACACTTCCAGGAAACGGCCACCAAGACCTGAACTCTAATAAAGTTTCACTAATAGGAGAAGTGTAGAGCAATACACAAAGCCAACAACTTGGTCTTTATCGCGACCTCTCAAGTTCTTGTCTGCAGTAAGATCTCAACTAGTCTTCTCAATAAGGCTTGGCCTGATTGGGTAAGAGTTCTGATCGGACAATAGTAATCTATTCGTACGATAACCACATTACAACGCGTAACGTGCAATGTGTGGGGGCAGAATCCTCTGCGGTCCCCCGTACATTTGGTGTCCTTTTTATACTGTCCAAGGTGAATTAAACTGAATAATAGGTAATTCTGAGTCGGATAACTGCGGAACGAGACGGAAAAGAGATGAAACAGAGTCGGGAGAGAGATACAACGAGAAAATATACATATCAGGGAAATCTATTAGTCACAACGTCATATATGGCGCAAATAGCGTGACGAGCGAGTAGTAACACTCTGTTTTAAGGTACAGGAGTTGAAGCCTGGCCGACGGTTAGGTGTTTTAGCCTTTATAAAATTTTCTTTTCCATGCGCCAAACGCTTTTCCACCAATCGGAGGCCTGGCAGGGTCCTCCCGAGCTCCTCATCGCTCAACACCGTTCCTCCACATAACGCCGCCTCTAAATTTTCTTATCCACTCCATGTGGACGTGTTCCACATATAGGTATATCAGAGGGAATCCGCTTACGCCACCGTAACAACGGTTTGAACAGCTTTTGCCTCCGCTCCGATCAATAGGTTCCACTTCGGCCGACAGGTCTCTAGACCCTTGCCGTATCCGGCATCGGTGATTTTCCGATCAGTTTCCCCCTCTGCCATCAGTCCCGAGTGATGCCCGAGCCAGTATAACTCGAGCAGAGCAGTTCTGGGTGTATGAAGGGGTAAAATTAACTTGTAAGAATCACTTGTGCGTCCGGTAGGTGATCTAGGTGTAGTCCGTAGTGAAATTCACTTAAGACCTTCTCCCTACAGTTTTCAGGAGGTGATTGTACTTCGACAACACTGGTAGAAGTAAAAGTGGTGGCCAGATAC
Organism: Paramarasmius palmivorus; assembly: GCA_037176845.1. Taxonomy (NCBI): domain Eukaryota; kingdom Fungi; phylum Basidiomycota; class Agaricomycetes; order Agaricales; family Marasmiaceae; genus Paramarasmius; species Paramarasmius palmivorus. The sequence continues at coordinate 46,311 of JAYKXP010000089.1, read as the reverse complement.
CCATGTGGGGCGTACCATGTACCGGATCCACTAATATAACCACCTAAACACCTTCCGTCAATGTACTAGCTATTCAGGCTTCATACTAGTCCTTCTATAACCATTATGTGTTTTATGCAACAATAATAAAGTGCAAAACTAGCGTTTTTGCGTTCGAAAAAGAAGTGATTAAGTCAGGCGTATCATCTCCCCCAAACAAAATGAAGGATTGTCCTCATCAGTGAATTCCTTGGATCTCAAGAACTAAGGAGCTTTACGACACGTGGACGACCACCGTTGTAAAGAGTAAATCCAGGGGATCCATGGGTACTACACACTCGTAGGGGACAGGCATTGGGGGCGCGCAGATTCATCCATCAAAGTTATCTCCGAAGGTTGCGTAACCGCTTAGATCGCCGTTTCGGCTTGTGACCGATCAGGAGCGTCTAGTTCCCAACCAGTTGCTTCTACCGCAAAGGGCGGAGAAGTCCTCCATTGCCTTTCTAGAGTAGGCCGAACTCTAAATGTGATATGAGTTGAGACATATAAGTCGTTGGGTCGGGTACTTAGTGAATTTTCATTCTTTCTTTCCCCCCACCACACATCCGATCCAGGTATGCTATCCCCTGTTTCTTTCGTGCAGCTCCCCCTACAACCTGCTAACTCGTGTTTATAGTCTATTTCACATCCACTCTCAATTATGGACGCACTCAAAAAGTCGACGACTGGACGATCTCTCAATCTCTCGCATCTTTCAAGTGATAGAGCGGGTCCACCCATTTAATCAACAACATTTATCAAGTTTCTGCCTCCAAAGACAAGTCTTCACTGGAGACGCATTTCTTGCACGCCGGAAATCTCCGTGGTGAGTCTCCACGCGCTTCTTTCTTTCTTTTCTTTTTGCTAACCTTGGCTGTTTATAGGCGTTCTCTCCACCAATTTCACAATTACAAAAGCTTTCCCTAGGGAGGGCTATGGAAGTTACTCGTGACACTGGCGCATTGGCGTCTACAGTCGGATCCTCTCTCCCTGGCATCGCAGCCCTTACAAGCTACCTCCCTAACGCCAAAACCTGATCGAACAGTGGAAGAGAAAATACGACATCCAGGTGCGTATCTCTTTCTATTATTTCTTTTAACGGCCTTATTGACGATCTTCTATTAGGTTCTGCCATTCCGGATTCCATCTTCCCTCGGCTGGTTACTTCAATAACAAGTACGCCGGCAAAGACGTTCACCAAGACGACGATTCGCTACTTTTCCAGGCCAGCCGGTAAATCGACTCCAGTCACACCACCAATCCCCGTGCTTACTACGCAAACTTCAGCTATGCCCGGACCCGCGCACAAGCAGGTCATTAGGGACAGCAAAGGTCGTAGAATCATTCCACACAGGACGATAGCGACGACGACGACAACGACGAGGACGACAACGAGGAGACGCGAGGAGGACGCCAGTGGCGACTTGAGAACGATGAACTCGAGGACGATCAGGAAAGCTCAGGCTATCAGCCTTAGTACCTCCACCAAAAGTCCATTTCTGCTCGTACCACTCGTTCCGCTTCGCGAGCGTTCCCTCAACCTGTACCCTGTTAAAACGCTGAGCTTCGCAAACGCAAAGCTGACGCTTGCCAACCGTTGAAGTTTCCATCTTAGTTTTTCTTTGTTTCCTCTAGCTCATAACCGTTAACAGTTTGCCTTCTCATCATCAGACCGTTTCCGACTCTCGTCCTATCAAGAGGCGCGGTGCTGAGAAGATGGTGGCTGAGTCCAAACAAGCCTGCCGACCTCTACTGTCGGGTCCGATACCGGTCCCAAGCCTGTAGATCCGGTCTCGTCTGTGTCACTAGTCGGTCACTGTTATGGTGTGTATCCTATTTATCTTCTAAGTGATTTCACTTCCCTAATAGCTTCCTTTCTAGCGTCGTCGTTCAGATCAGGTAAGCCTTTCTCTTCCAACACTGACGAATCTTCCGACGATGTGGTCAGCCAAAGGTGCGTGAATTCACCTTGCTCTTTTATTTCAGTTACTAATCCGAGTGTTTTTACCCTTATGTAGGTTGGTCCCGCTTCTCGCGTCAAACCTTCTCTCTGAAGCCGATTTTGAGGATTCCTCATCCAACGACTACAAGGATGGGTCTGATCACGATGTTCGACCTTCCAAGGTAAAGTGTACTCTCCCCTATTTCGAAGCTGGGTAGCTTTACTAACTGTCTCTTTTAGAAGGCCAAGACTTCTCGTGATGCTCCGACCAAGGCAGAGGTATCACTAGTCTGTTTCCTTCCTGTTCCTAGGTTTATTAACCTGGTCGTTTACTAGGTGTCGGCTCCTTCCACCTCTTCTGGTCCTCGTACCAAGAGTGTTAGCAAGGGCAAGTCCAAGGCCGTCGAGAGCGATACCATCGTAAGTGATATAGGTTCATTCTCAAGTGATTTCACTTTAATAACCACCTCCTTTCTTAGGAGATCGAGGACGACGACGACGACGACAAAGCAGAGCCCTATCCAGCGCATCCTGTCTCAATCGACAACGTGGACTTGGAGGTTCTGGTCGAAGCCGGCAAACGTGGCGTTGGTCCTCGTGAAGATCCTTTGATCATCGACCGTCTCAACAACATGTTGGGGCGTCGAGAACATGTCAAAACCCTCAAGAGTAAGTGAATTCACTCTCTTCGTTTCTATACTTTTGTTTCTCAACCCAGTGATCTCACTTAGAGCTCAACTACATGCTGCACGTCAACAGCGACGCAGACTTGTCTCTGGTCAGGGTCTTGACTGCCTTGACAGCTCAACCCCTCGTAAGTGGTTCCTTAGTGATCTCACTTAAGTTATAGCTTCTAATTGTTTCTTTCTTTCCCACAGGACGTCCGCCAAAGCGAGAAAACACCCTGCACTCAGTGCGACAACCTCAGACAGAGGTGCAAGCCTGCAGCCGGTGCGAGCATCAAGTGTGCTCCTTGTCGTCAAACCTTTGAACGATGCTCTTTCTCTGCTTGGTAGTGGGATTACATTAAGAGCAAGGTCCAAGGCTTCGGCAAGGGGTTGACCAGTCCCATGGGTAAGTTTACTAGTTATTCAACTTCTTATTCGGTTCTAATATCTTGTTTTATCGGTGATTTAGGTCTCCTCTTCCAAGCAAACAGTATTTTGGAATCGATGCGAGAGTTCGACATGTTGAATGACCAGATTAGCAGCCTACTCCGTCTTCGCGACGAGATCGAGGTGTGTCTCAAAGATCGTCAACAACTCCTCCATGAAAGTGGATCTGCCGACCCTCGCATCCTTCTCAAGCACTTGTTCTGGGAAAACAACTTCACCGCTAGCGACTCGAAATCCAGGTATGTGCCACATTTGGTTAGACCATTGATGAACTCTGTCCTCTTACTAAGGAGGAATTAGAGTTAGTTCGTCCTTTCAGCTCTGATCCACTCACTTGCTCCATGGATGATCTTCGGGTACTAGTCAAGAACACCACCATCGACATTACTGGACTCAACTCTAAGGAGTATCATTTGGACAGGTTGGACATGTTCATGCCTCCCAACTCTCATGTCCTGCAGAAGTTCGTTGAAAGGATCATCGAGAACCCCATCAGTACACCACTGTGGTCACTTCCTTCTGTTAATCCAGTAAGTGATTTTACTTTCGTTTGTCCTCTTAGCACTAATTTAACTTCACCAACAGGCACCACACGTCGAGGACAAGGTTGTTGGCCCCTCCAAGCGGTCTGCTCTCGTCGACCACGATTCTGACCACGAGATGGACCCTCCAACTGCCGCCAGCGGTAGTAAAGGTGGTGAAATCACCGTCGAGGTTGTTCCCCCGACTCCAGAGCCTATGGTCGTCGACTCTCCTGCCGTCAAAGTCGGTGCAGAGAAGACAGTCCCAGCCCCATCGCATTCAAGTGGGTTGGCTCAGCCGACCTTGTACGGATTTTGTAAAGGCGGTCGTTAACTTAACGAAGACACCTTTACAAAGGCTGCGGTCTAATGCTAGGTTCACAAATGCTTAAAAGCCTCCCGCACCCCGGCACCTGCGGCATTGATGCCGCGCACTACAAAATGAGGCTACCAACCCATTCCAGACATTTTTACCTTTTTTTCCGGGGTTAATCCCTTTTAGGACAAAAAACGAGTGAAATATTAGGTACTCTATCGACTTACACAAGTGAAAATCATCAAGAAGGCACCAAAAACCAATGAAAGGCATCCAGACATCCCAGCACCTATCTACGGCTCCTCCTGTTTGAACGACGAGAATCACGAGTGCTTGATTGAGAAGCTGGTCCAGGTCGTTTCCTAGCTGCAGGCGTCGTAGGTGTTGCCAGCTTCCGTTTCGGCAACGGTGACCTCTCTGAAGAGTCGTCGCTCGAGGAATCAGGAAAACTAAGAAGTTCGAATAAGTTACAGGCACCCAAACATCAGAAAAAACACTTACGGGGCTACCAAAAGACCGGAAAGCAAAGAATGAACAACACTTCACTGCTTCCATCCAGAATCCAGAGTCCTCCGTAGCACCGCCGCAGTCGCACCACCATCGAAGAGCGATGAGAAGGAGGACAAAGCCAGGACATTTCCAGGGCACATAAGAGCTTCAACGTTACCATTGGTAGATGGCGCCCCTTGGGAGTAACCGGCCCTTCTGATTCCTTCTCCATCCACGTAGGCGCACAGTCTGCCAGCCATCTCCAGAATGACCACGGATTCCCTCCAAGTTAACGTCAGTGGTGGCTTAACCATCTTTGTCCTGTGTGCCTTGAACCAATAGGCAAGCCCATCAACTCTATACCTGTGGGGCAACGCACAGTGTTCGAGCTTCAAGCCCACCTCTCCTCCACTGAAATCCAAAGATAGATACAATCAACGAACTCCTTCGGCCGTTCCTCCAAGTCGAAGTCAGGCGGTATAGCCATCAGGAACTCAGCGTAGTCCTGAACCCAAGAGATCTCGCATGCTTCGAAAGGATATCCCGCATCCGCAATATTTCCGGTTTTAATTTCGGCCCAGAGCTTGCGAAACGTGTTGTCAATCTCGGCATCATCACCTTCACCGTTCACACTAACATCTAGAGAAGGCCGATGCAGTAGCCGGCAGGTTTGACTCTGGCAAGAGATAAAACGACCCATCATTCGTAACTGCTGGTGGAACATTGTCATGGTTCACACCGGCATCGGGAGTAGTTGGTGCTGTAGCGAGCGAGTTCAACTCCAGCAAAGGATGAGAAGGGGACGAGTCCTTTGCTGGAGCAACTGCTGGTGGAATAGAAGGTGGATTTGCAGTGGAATGAGGTGCAGTTGGTGGTGGCGAGGTACATGAAGATGTATTTGCCGTTTGTGAAGGGGGTGAATTGGCTGTTGCTCTAGGTGGCAAAGAAGACGTAGAGATAGTCGTGCTCTCTTCGTCAAGCTGCCTTGTATCCGGAACCAGTACCTAGATGTAAATCATATGTGAGCAAGACAAAATTGAGATAAATTCTTGAAGACATACATTAGAGATTCGTTTCGACCTTCTCAATACCTCAGGCCGTTTCTCCCTAACCTTCACCTTTCTAGCCTTCTTTGTTTGAGGCCTGGAGGGCCAATCCTCCTGGGGGATAGATTCGAAGAGTTTCGCGAGTACAGCATTGTTGGCTTTGATGTTCCTGATTCGTTGGTCATCGTATTCAGATGTTGGGTTGTCAGGGACTCGGAGTTGGAATGTGGGTGGTCGCTTGTTTATGACATTCGAAGCACCGGTATCAATGTTCGGGTCTTCGCCATCCAATTCGTCCATTTCGTCCATCTCATCCGACTCGTCCAACTCTTCCTCGGTCTCGTCCGAATCCGAATCCGAATCCGAATCGTCATTTTTGCGACGAGCTTTTCTAGCATGCTTTCTGGAGACATCACTTGGGCCAGGAATAGAAGTAGAGGCGGCATTTGGAGTTGACGAGGATTCAGGATTATCGGCACTTTGGTTGTCCTGAAACGTGCGCACGGCACGTACCCATGAACACCATCTCCGTCCAAAGTCCCTGTACTCGTCGGTGCGATATATATCCCATTCGGGCGCACCTTCTGGTACTGAGAACAGGCTAAAGGTCGGCTATTAGAAAGGGTAGTATGTAATCATTAACATACTCACGAGACGAAGTCATATTTCTCCTGATTGTCCATTACTCCTTTGAAACGGCCAACAGTGAGCATGACGTTTAGGCCCGTGTATTTCCGAATCTGATGTAGGAACGGTTGGAGGACACGAGGTAGATTAGCTCGACAGCTATAAGAGAGCGCGTTAGAAAGGAATTTGACGTTGAACAATCAAATAAAATACTTACACTGCCTGCTGTTCATCTGAGATGTCGCCATCTTCCACCTCCATGTTTTCTTTCGCTTCGTTGTACTCCTCCAGAAGCGCCTGGTATTCCTCCTCAAGCTCGTTCTCTAGACTGGCTTTTTCCTCCTCCGATAGCTCTTGGATCACCTTCAAGGCAGCATCCATTCGGCAATTCAAACGATTTCGCTTTCCGGTCTCTTGAGATTTCTCGGTAACGCGTGTTATATATGAGGGATGGGTGGCAACGAATTGGCGAAGTTGTCGTCGGCGGGGTCGCTGAACATTTTCGTTCAATTCAGAGAGGTAGCACTCGAAAAGGTTTGCCTTATCCTTTTCGCCTAATTGCTCTTGGTAAACGAACCACTGTTTGACAAACTAGAGAAAGACATCAGGCTAGGGCTAAAGCTGGAAATGAACGACACCCACCACCAGTAAACGGTTTTCGTCACTACGGTCCTTTCTTCGTCCTTCCTGTTTATGTCGTCTCTCTTTCTCGCTAGGTGATAGAGCCGCACGTTCTTCGGGAGTCAGCGGCTGAAGCGGCTTCATGGTGTCAGGTGGTAAGGGGTAGTCGGCAAGAGGATACAGTGCGAGGAATTTAGGCATGAAACTAGCAAAGAATGCTGAACGTTCCCTGCTTCGTTTCCCCAACTTCAAGAATGTTGGCAGGGCGTCTTTCAAAGTTCGAAGACGGTCGCCGGTAAAATGGCCTTTGTTGCCGCGTGCCTCCATGGTCTGAGGCGTTTTGGCCTTCCCATGTGGCGTCGCGGCCTTCTTAGTGACTTTGATCTTCTGGGTGGTAGTCCGAGCCATGCTTATCAGAAACAATTAGTCGAGCTAGTCAAAAAAGAAAGTGTAAGTGTACTCACAAGATGGTTTGTGCAAAGTAGACGCGTCTGATAATGTAGCAAGAAAGGCAGCTGACAATGGCCTGACATGACAAACGAATTTCCCATGACATGATCCAGGACTGCAGATCGGAGAGACGGAGATCGTAGGCCATTTCGAACGGCACATATTGAGGCACCCTGACTACCAAGAACAGCGGCTAAGTCAGTGTCAAGCGAGCATAGTGAGGCAACTCTTTCACATACTGGGGGCTTCTACATCTCGAGCTATGGCCACATGTTTGGTGAGATAGGTTGGATGTATAGGTGCTTGGGATTCTGTACAGCAAATTAGCATTGGATTTGACTTGGGATTGGATGATGTTGACATACACAAGAAACATTGTCAAGACGTCGGTTACAAGAAGGCGGTGTAAAACATATGTCTATCTATTTCTGGAATGTGTAATCATGTACGCGCAACGAGCCTGGATATTGGATCTAGCGAGGAATAAATCTGCTTCCTTCAGCTGCCGACGAAGATCCCATAGAGCCTGATAGGCCGGCTTCCTGTAACGACGAAACGGTATGAGATAAGGCAACTTGTTATGGGGAAACAGCCTACATTTCACAATGCATTTCCTCTTTCTCCGGTGTTACGACCCAATAATTCCACCCTTCCCAAGGAAGAATAGGCTCGACATCTTCAGTAATGCCAGGGGGGATATCTCCTACGCGAGGTTTGTTGTTGGCAAGTTGGTAAGCCTCCGAAACTCGATTGTTGTGGTAGCTGGTTGCCTTTACAATGACGAGAACTTTCTCCTGCCGATCACATGGATTCATGGCTCGTGGCGCTTGAAGCCCTTTGTGATTGACCCAACTCCTCGGGTATCCAGGCTTTTGTTGGACGATAAGAGGGAAGGCACTCTGTAGCTCTATACCGAACATACGAGCCTTCAACTCTCTCAACGTACGCAGGGTGCTCTCCTTGGCCTGGTCGAAGCGTATGTCGTTCCCTTCCTGAACAGCATTGATCGCGTCCTCGTGTACCGTTGGGCAGCTCCCCTTGAAGTTATCGACTGCCTCATTCAAGTCGGAGAACTCCATCATGAACAGTTCCTCCATGTCGACAGATCCATTGGGTAACACCTGAATCTGCTAGCTCAACTAGTTGTTTCAAGGTAATAGCCAGTCAACTTGAACAGTCATCTGTAGTAACTCACAGTGGAGGCCCTACAGTGGTAAGATGTCAGGCAGGACTTTGACAGTCAAGCCCAACTCCTGCCAGTCAGGCCGGCCCATGTCTCAGTCACGTAGGCAATGCCGGTGGACGGAGGAGGCAGACCGGAGTGACATCATCCACAGTCAAAATTTTTCGACACTTTGGGTGGTCGAACACGGAACATAAGGGTAAACCTAACGGATACCTAACAAATGCTACCGCGCTAACCAATACGCCATGCATCCGATAAATATACATGAACATATACACCCCTCATAGCGTTCACACAAGGTTCCAACAAGCAAAACCCGGCTAGCCTGTTCAGCTAGCCCCTTTCTTTTATTCTCAATTTATATTGTACCTTCTGTACATATGACAAGTAGCTACCACATCACAGAACAAGACTGTGTACATAGCTTAATTTTCAACGAATTTATCGAGCTCCTGGAAAGTGTAATGTACCTCATTCAATGCCTCCCGATAAATATCAAAATGACGGGACGTCGTCTGTCTCTCCCGATATGTGTCTCCTGTGAGAGACGATACACCTTCTCTCCACCATACCAATGCAGCAACAAGCGATACGATACCATTAACCCCTCCAACGGCAATAGCCGACCAGTCCGTGCCATCCCTCGCCATCATTCCAGTTTCAGGATCGCGACGGCGCCACTCAGGGGAACATTCGGAAAGCCAATCCATGTAAGACTCGCCATAAAGGGCGAGGTTGTTGATAGAGGAACGGAATTGTGCAGGCCTTGCGGTTCCAATCCACTGTGCGACCGGATCTGGGCGGCGAACAGTCGTAAGCTTCGAGGGACCGCCTTGCAGCTTCTTCCAGCCCATCTTGCCATCAATGGACAACCAGAGCGCCACCGTGTCATGGAGCTTCTGGTCCATTCCAATCCCATTGCACATCTGTACGGTGCGCTGGGCATAATCTGCCGCACCAGAAGGGCATTCGACAGTAAAGGATGTGTCGACGAGGTCGTCGTACTCGGAAGAAAGTCCAATCGATGAGGCAGAGGCAGCTGGAGGTGGAGGTGTCGAGGTCGTGTTGTGAGGCATAGGTACCTCGACGTAAGGCACAAACTTCGTCTTGTTAGTTGGACGAGGCGCCGGACCAGGCTTCATACGAGTACTGCGGTATCCGTTCTTGGCCTTCTTGACAGTGGAAGCAGCTGAATCCTGCCCTTTGGCACGCTTCCGACTCGGAGCTGCCAGTTGTTCATCCTCTGATGAACCCAGCTCTACTAGATCCGGGGTGGCAGTCCCTGACCTAACAGACGCTGGTGGTAGAGTGGGTGAAGATGCACCAGAAGCCAGCGTTGGCTCTGGTGAAGAGCGGTCGACTATGGGAATGGGTCCAGGGGAAGAACGGTCGGATGGAGGCGGCGGCGACATGCGAGGTGACATACGAGGAGGCGATTTTCGGCGAGAATTCATGTCAGTCGACCCCAAGGTGGAATTATTGGATGGTGGGGTGGCCTTTAGAACCGATGATTGGCGTAAGGGACCAGTAAGAACAGCGCGAGTTTGCGTTGTCTTTTTGGCGCTGGTTGCTGGTAGAGAACGACTTGGTGCTGGTTTGGAGATCTGGGGCACATTGGATACTGTAGCCGGAGTAGAAGGCTTCGCCACCACGCTTGCCTTTTCTTTGGGGGCGTCAGCTGCATTGGCAGGAGATGGAGCTGGCGTTCCCGATGGAATAGCAGACGGTGCAAAAGCACCTTGGTTCGGTTCTGTGATCGATGCGGGAGCGGGTGATTGTTGGACTGGGGCGTCGACACGATGAAGCGTAGTATTGTCGGCGATGTCCAAGTGTGCGAGAGAAGGTGTGGGTGTGTTCAATGCACGCGATTGACATTTGGCGACACCTGAGGACCGTGAAAAAGGTTAATCTCAATCAATACACTAGAAGAAAGGCAGCGCACTATAACATTGCTTGAGGAACTGGCCAAAAGGTGCCACGATATGCCCTTGATACTCGTCACGCAATGCTTGGCCGAAATTGAGAGGAACTGGACCAGTGGTCACTCCACAATTCACACTGTAAGGGATCAAGATCAGCTGTATGTTTGAATTGAGTACCAGAGACAAAGACTTTACCTGATAACGTTCAGACGTCCGCCATCAGCGGGCTCAGGTCCTCCAGCGATGAATGTTACTTTCCAGCCGGTACGCTCTGCGACACCCTCGAGGAAGGGCGTGACAAATGAAGGCAAAGTTTCGATGCATCTGTAAGTCATCATGCATCAGTATCGGAACGCTACAAGAAAACCACGACAAACTCACGCTTGACGATCAGCAGGAGCTGTGGAGACCGGGGCTATCACTGAATCCTGCCATTGGCGCACCCTTTCTCTATGCTCTTCTTCCGCTACCTGCCTCCATTGATCACGCTCTTTGTCGTTAAGTTTGTTAAACTCGTCGGAGACGACGGTTTGTCGAACCTTGACGAAAGCATTTTCACCTAGGAAAGACAGGCGTCAGTGATGGAACTGTCAGAATGATGATGGTTACATACCAGCACGAGTCGCCTTCCCCTTCCCCTTCCCCTTCCCTTTTCCTGGAGCGCTATCCTTCCCCGTTTCCGTCTCTTTCTCAGTATCCTTTTTCGCTAACGCCTCCTTAATCTTCTCTTGAACTTGTGGGCCAATTTCGTCTTGTTTGTGTTTCATCCAAACGTTGGCTGCAGAACGCTGGCGCCCAGGACGGTCGACGGGAACCCCAGAGAGTTTGGCGAGATAGACAGCCCAGGGATCGAACTCTCCGGCATCCTTGGGGGTCGTTTTGGCGACATGATAGTTCATCCAACGACGAATTTGCTGCAAGGAACCAGTCAGTCACAACACGTGCCATGACATAATCTGTGACATACCGCAATCCGCCCGTCTATAACCTTCAAGATCGCTTTGTGAGCCAGCAACGCCTTCCGAAAGGCTTCCTCGGGCTGGTCCGGCAGGTGCTCAGGTGGGACGATTTCTTCATCCGGATCATCGTCATTGACGCTTTCCAGATGCTCCTTGCTGGGCTCCTCGCTGTGGGGAAGGTTCGCAGGATAACGCTTGAAATAACGACGCGTGAGCTCGATGAGGAAATCGGTACCACGGCCTTCTTTCAGTGCCTTCGCGTATGCTGGGATATTCTCCTCGAGGAAGGCTTTGCGGGAACCTTTGAAAGCGCTGGGAGACATGATATAGAATGGGAGAGAAGCAGAAGTCGCAAGAGAAGTCGGGATCGCAAGTGGGAGCGAAGACAAGGTAAGTGAGGGATTTCTTTCCGTGTTTTATAGCATAATTACCACCAGCCAGTCGCGTCTAACAGACATTCACTGGCAATTTCCAAATACAGTTTTTTTACGCCCTCAATTGCTAAACCGGGCGTTACGTGCCCCAAGAGTTTGCTTTACCAATGGCAAGTACTACTCCCTCAGAGGCCTGTTACGACGACTATCTTACCATCCTGCCAGTCATACGGTTTTTCCCTGCTAAGATCTTGTTGTCGTCGTCGCTCAATCGCATATCTCTGCACTTTCAAATCAATGTCGCACCCTCATTGGACACCATATATCCGTGTCCTCACCCTTCTCCTCTCGGAATTATCCTCACCCTTTCAGCTGCGTGGTCTCACCGAAATGCCTGCCGTCCTCACTTTTTAACCCGAATTTCCACACCGTTTCGAGGCGCGCCGCCACCTTCTAGAATTTCTTGATTTCGTCTGCGCCATCGATAATGCAATCACCCCAAAATCTCTGCATCGCCCGATTTAGTCGCTACGGACAGAGGGTCTCTCACGATCCTTTCTTTCTTTCTTACTCCCACTATGACTGGCGTCGAGAAATCTGCTGCCACCTCCAAACACCCTCAAAACACTCGCCCACCAAGCCCTATTGATCGTCGTGAAGGCTCTTTCCTGATTGGCGGTACGATACTTTTTTTTATCTCTGCTCTTGTACTCACGCAGCTTGGTAGAAGGACAGCCCCAACAAATCCCTCGCACTTACACCTACACCGAGCATGAACCTGGCCGAGGTACGGGACGTTCTTGCTTCGTTCCTTCATCTACTGACATTTCCTTTATTTAGGCATCACTACCGTCAAAATGACGATGGAAGAATATGACGGTAAGTAGTAGCATCGTCGTCTTTCATGTTACGTCTCAGCTAAAAAAAAAATTATCAGGCCTAGTCGTAACCAATATCACCAAGGTTCAACGCAAGCACCCCGACGCCGTAGCCCTCGGAAACACCACCACCGGACCTGTAGACGATTCCGACTCAGACTCGGATTCCGACTTCGGCGAGATTCCCTCGCCAAACAGCCTCATTCCTTTCAATGCCGACCGCTACTATGTCGTGTTTCGAGGTACCACAGTTGGCATCTTTGGACGGTACGAGCAGAACATCATCTTATCACCCTTGCTTATTTTTTTTTAGGAACGAAGAAGCCCTGGGCTACGTTGAGGGCGTTAGTGGTGCTAAGCACCACAGCTACAAGACCTGGAACGAGGCTCTGTTGGAATACTCCCGCGCGTATCACCACAAGAAAGCAGGCTGGGAGCTCCAGGTCTTGAGTGGACCTCTTCGCATTGAAGATGAGGACCCAGCCATTGTTGCTGGCCTCAAATTCATGTCGTCCAAGGGCAGCAAATAGATAGAACCCAAACGTAGCGATAGACGTAGTATAGCCAACATATGTAGTCGCCTCATATCTTCAATCTGATAAGGTTTTTGCCCTGTAATTGCCCCGGTCAGAGTCCCGACGCCTCATATAAATACAGGCTTTCATGCCCAAGAAAACAGAACACTCTTCCCTCATCTAGACATGGCTACCGTAAAAGTTCATCGCAAGTATGTGCTGCTGAGCAACACAGAGCGTAGCGGCGTGACTAAAGAGATGTAAGTCGAGCTCTGCAAATCTAGGTCAATGGCTAATTCGTCGTAAAAGGCCGTTTCGCGTTGGTGGCCTTCACACCCGTCCGCTTCCCATTGCAATTCAACTAAACAACACAAATCAAGCCGTATGGATTTTCAGCCATCTCCAAATACCTGTGGAGAAGAACAAGCAATCCAACAGCGTCACTATAGCGTCTGTAATACGCAAGCTTCCCTTGTGGCCCAAAATTTGCCAGTACATTAATCGCGACGTACGCTTCGTCGTTGATGTTAGAATGGGGACCAAATCAGGCGTTTATTGCGATCCGTGCGTGTATTATAACATACAAAGTATCTAACAGCTTCTAAGACTCTTCTATTGACAGTCGTGAGGCCTTCCAAACTCTCGACAGCGAGAAACCTCGATTCCAGCGGGCGTTTATTTTCACCAACTTCGGCGATGCCTTGATTTCCAACATACTCGGCGGCGACAATCCCCCTGATTACAGATGGGATTTTCATCCATACGAATTCCCGGAGTCTGCTGCTCGGATCAGGGCTCATGTTCTAGATCCTGAGCACAATCCAGACCCTAACACCATTCCAGACCTCGACACCAATCCAGGCCCCGACGTTTCTGTTCCAAAGTCGGACGTCGGAAAGTCGGACGTCGGCCAGTCGGACTTGGGTCGGTTGGAGCATGAGGAGCTCATAGCCGTCGCGCTGGCGCTGGAAGCTCGTGATCCTTGGGTGGAGAAATATTTGGCCGCCATTGAAGTACCAGAAGACAGGTACTCGTCTATCGAACTCAGGTTTGAGTTGTCCGACAGTCGGGAACATTTCATTACCGAGATGCAAAGTATGCATGGGAAGGGGAGCGATGCTTGGGATATGCTGTATAGCTTGTTCGCGGGTGAGCTTGTTGCGAAGGTTAGCGCAAAATAAAGATATTGAATTGTACATAGTTTCCATGTTGTATGTACTTTTACAACATCTAAACTCAATCCCTACCATGCCAACAACTTTTTGACGATGTCGAATGAGTGTACTCGTCACAGCAGACAATGATAGGCATTGTCCCTCTCTCGAGCGCTCGCCTGTAGACCCGCTCGTCGTCCAGAGATAATCCATCCCTGACCATTCTACGGAAGCATCGGTAAGCCTTATTCCAGCAATACCTTCGTAGATCAGCCCCGCGTAAAGGGTAATGCGGGTGAGTCTCGGGAATCTGCCAATCCTCAGATCTTCAGACATGGCACAAAGAGCAACGGAGACCAATAAAACTTACGATTGTAGGACTCCATGGTTCTTTATTCAGCACTTGCTTCCTTAGCTGTGCTCTTCTATCCTAAAGTCATACGGTTAGAATATATCCTCGTATGCGCACTATGAACTTGACTTACCCTCAACCACTTGGGGAAATAGTTCTGGCGCATCATTGTAGCAAAGAAAAGGCGATCGCAGCGGATCTCTTGTGTCGATGGCCGATAAAGATGGGGGCGCAATATATCTGATTCGGCCGACGAGGATTATGGATGAACCGAAAAGATGTCGATACTTCGTAGATACTATGAATCTTGTGAGGATCCTACTCCTGTAGTAATAGCAGCACTCACCTGTATTAATGCTCCAGCATCGACCATACAGACCTGATTCACTTGCGACACTTCGAGTGGACAGTCAAATCGCACCCAAGTCCGCCCATTTTCCGGCATTTTGAAATTCATGCTATGTGCTGCGTGGTCAGGAATCTGAACTCTGGATCCGTTGCTACAGAGAGATCCAGTGGATTGGCGCACCTTCGGGTGTTCGACCAAGCCGGGCTGACAAGGGAAGGGGCTTGTACAAGGGAAGTGGCTTGTACAACATTGGTTAGAACTACACGACAGCAAACTCAAAACAAAACTGAAAGCAGATAGACGAGGTAGATATCTAGAAAAGATCCGGCTCATTGTTCGTTTCTCCGTCTAACCAACGACGTAAGGATACCTTTTGGAACAATAGCTCGCACCGGCTGCCCTGTTTGAGGAGTTCGCTGGTTTGAACGGCCAGTTCCAGATCGTCAAGGCATCCAATGACTCGACGGATCCTTTGCCGCAGCTTGTCAGCCTTGGGCCATTCGGCGAGCAATTCTGTAGTTTCATTCTCGAGGAGAGCTGATGAGATACGATCAATGGCCGTGATATATGTACTGAGAACGTCTTGCGGAAAGCCCACTGGACAACGCCCAGTACGGTCGTCGGAGGAATACCACGCTACCACCCGTTCATACATTCGGTCCAAGTAGGCTGAGACTCGACCTTGCATTTCCCGGTTGAAGCCGTTTTCCACATTGCGGAGTCTCCATAATGGCGAGCTGAGCAGTGTCTCAGTTCGTTAGGTTGCATAAACAGATAGAAAAGGAACCAGAACGCACTCTTCGTTGCGGATCTCCTGTGCCTCCTTCAACTGCTTCTCATGTTTTGTCTGCTCCTGCGACTTGCATACCCCCCTACGAACTTTACGGATATCGGCCCTGTACATCTACCTTAGCAGGCTTGTTCAATAGAGACAATATAAGACATACTCGTTACGAGATATCGTTTCTTTAGCCTCTTTACGTCGCAAGCGCTTGCGAGCCAGGATTTGAGTACGATTTCTGCTGAACGATAAGCTGCCAGTAGCGATGGATGAGGACAACTTACTTTGAGTAATGTCTGGCTGATTTGGCACGCTCAGCTTCGAGTTTGGCTTGCTTAGTGCAGTATTTTTTAACACGAGGCATGACGAAGGTGATGGTCGAGTTGAGAATGAAATAGGCGCTTGATACGTGCAGAACGCCCACTGTATCAACATGGCTTGGCGCCCATAGAACACCCCACTGAATACACACCTCTACCTACACATAGAGGGACAAATGATTCAAATATAAACTCCAAATATAAGCCCATTGTATTGATTATTTTGTTCCAAGACAATTCCCCTCTACGGTAAGACTGCATGAAAGATTCGTTCATGACATTTGGATTCCTTATATCACTTTCGAGTAGGGTACCACTCATATAACAGTGTGGTCTCACCTTTTCAATCATCACCATATTATAATGACAGCTATATTTACATGCCAGTATAGCGTATGTAGAGCCACTATACCCAATACCAAATTGTTCGAGCACAGTGAGCAAATGAATATCTGTGCCACCCTGCCAGGAACCAAGATTCCATTGTTTGCACTATCTTTCAGTGCGACTTAAATACCATATGCATAGAATAGTGACCTCAGATAGTTTTCATGAATACAGATGGGATGAATAGTGCAAATGAGATGTATTGGTACTCTAATTGCCGACATAGAGTGGACCTGCAGATGCGAACGGCTAGGTATACACGTACATTACACTGCAACTAAACATCCAGCCCTTCAGTTACCAGCATTCGAGTTGCGGTCGCTCATGACATTGAGGCAAAGCTCGACATCATCGTAATCACTGTCCGTGTCGAAAGACTCCGTTTCGACCATGTCCGAAGTGTCGAACTCCATGTCGTCATCCACAGAACTGGGATTATCAGAAACGAGGAACTCTCCAGAGTAGGAGCCCGCCTCTGACAAGGAATCTGATGAGGAATCACCATAGTCCTCAAACCCCAGCACGTCCTCCTCATCGCTGTATTGTTCCATGACCAAGATCTCCGGCTCAGATTCCGATTCCGACTCTTCGCTTTCGTAGTCCTGACGAATGTTGCTCGAATATTCAGCCTGTGCGGTAACTAGAACTCTTCGCCTTCGACGTAAACGCCTCTGGATCTTGTGGTTCCGATTTCTGCAGCGGTTTCGTAAGGGCTAGACACGACGTGAGTATAGCTATGGAAAGAAAGGTATTTTTTCACCTACCACTACTAGCCCATTTCTCGCAGATGGCCGACACCAACAGTGTCGTCGACGTCGCTACAGTCATGAGGTGAGTTAAGACAGTCTTCTCGCTTTTGTGATGTATGACTTACTCGCATACGGGACATAGTCGTGGTTGCGGAAGAGGAAAGGCAGATAAAAATTTTGATGCAATTGTAACACGTGGTGCTGCTGGGCGTCAGTTTCAATTTGGTTCAACGGAGGAGATTGCACGCCTACTTCCCATACCCAGCCCAAATCCTCAAATTCTCAGCAGCTGGAGCAGGGCTGGCATCAGCAGGGGGAAGTTGAGGGCATAATCAGCAGGCTACGTACCTGAAGGTGGTGGTAAAAGGCCAACACGCATTGTTTAATTCAATTGCCGGGGACTGTTGCGAGGTAAACTTGCGGCCCAAGGGTGCTAGAAGTCACTATCATCCACCAGGGTCGGGTTTCTAGCGATTGTTAAGCAGGAATCTTCCATCGCAACTTAAGGCATGGTTCCTGGGAACATTGAGGTTTTGCTGGTATATACTCGTGTTATTATCACTCACCAGGGGGTCTCCTTGTCGGTGAAAATCCACCCCAAAGGCCGTTCGACAGCATTAATAGTCGCCTCCGGCTCCATGCAATTTTCTGGGGTAAGAGCGGTTGAAGGAAAGAACGAGGCGATTGGTTGACTGCTTCTGAGTCTCCTGTCAATGAAACTAGTTCAAAGGTATAGATAGCTGGGTGATAACGCACGAGTAGCTGCAAGGAATTGTGCTGGTCGCTGAAGCGCTGACGTCCTGAAGTTCAAGGTCGGAACACAAGGAGCACGTGGGAGAAAAAAGGAAGGAAAAAAAAAACGCGGCAGATCCGGGTATGTTTCCGGCCCTTGGTTCCTGTCATCACCCTTCATCTTTAGACGCGTATAGAAATGCGACATGGATCTGCAGCCTCTCAGACCGTTGCTTCTTCACCCTCATCATCCATAGACGACTTGAGATGCGAAATCAAGGCTTTAAGACGCGAGATGGAGAAAAAGGAGCTAAAGATGACGCGTACGGTAAGACTAATCTTCAAAATCAAGAGCACTGACTTATGGTGTATTGACAGATCGCAGAGCTCAGGAGAGGCCTGGCGCGCGCAGATAGAAGACGCGACTCAGTGAACAAAATCTTGCTGTCTAGCATGAAGGAAAACGGTTCTTTGAAATCGATGTTGGAGATTCTGGTGCGTGACATGCTCTTTCTCTACCTTTTTGTGCTTATACGTTGTTCATAGATCCCAATAAAACTGGTGAAAGGAGCAATCATGTGTAAAATCTGCCACGAGGCCATGTCAGATGCAGTGGTGTACGGCTTCTCACCTTTATCATCAACAAGTGAATACTTACGTCGCTTTGACTTATTTAGCATACAAATCTGTGGACATTCGTTCTGCCAGACTTGCCTCCAGCGATGGTGCGGCACGAAACAGGAATGCCCGACCTGTCGAAAGGAGATCGATGATCTTCCTGTCACGAACTATGCCCTCCGAGATGTCGAAGAGCTCCTTACTAACATGACCACGAACTTTCAATGAGGATCTCGTGCTGGAGACCGGGTGTTGTCCATGTTCATACGTAGCTCACGGAACCTGCAATCATAATGTATTTTAACTATCCTAACGATCCCCGAGGCTTGAATTAAAAAAAATGAGGCTTGAATTAAAAAAAATGAAGCGCGCACTACAGCCGACTGTGCCCCGTGACACATTGAGAGCCGCAATATTGCCGCCAAACAATGTTTGGACGCGACTTCCACCTCTAGTTACATGGCAGGTCTATTGGTGTAAAAGGTAGGCCTTGATCTTGGATGGTTCGCTAGGAAACATTCTGATTTGTTAATAGATGTGTTTTGGTCCCTTGGAGGATTGAACCAGATTCCATGTGATCGGACCGACACCTCAATGTCGCAGCGAGCGACCTTACCATTACTCCAAAGACACCTGCGAAACCATCAAGCTGATCTGTACAGGACCGTCATAGACTCTCGACATGGACGGACTCACGAGCTCGCTTCATTTTTCTTACACCCACCATGCAAAGAAAACGCCCTCGCAAAGTCATAACCGGAGTCATTCGGCAAAGAGTTACCTCGGGGGTCGAAGACGACTTTGATATCGTGAAATCACGAGAACTTGAAGTCGATGGACGGGGCCATTCAAGAGTCATTCATAGCTCTCCTGGGAAGCGAAACGCAACTTGGACACGAGATACAGAATGGCATGTCGAGGACAAACAAGACTTCGCGTTAGATCCGACTTCGGAATGGTACGATTTGGCTGTTCAAGGAAGCATTTTCGACGGAGATGGTGTTCTGGGAGTGGGAGATGGGCAAAGAAAAGGAAAAAAACGTCCAAAGACGAAACGCTCGGTGAGTTACTTTTTGAACCTGGTACCTCATTGACTAACCTGTTGATTAGCGCCGCCCGAATATATACTGGAAGGAAAATTATCGCCAGGCATTTGTGACGGAACTGTTGAGGGGAGCAGGCAGAGGAGACGCGCGAGGGCAGGAAGCTTGTTCGGTGTGTCGTGGGCCTTCGATTGACACCATCATGGGAGACGAACTGGAGAGTAGTCTGTACCGCTGTCGGGACTGCCTGCTGGGAGATATGGTCTGTCGGAAGTGCTGCGTCAAGCGCCATGAGTGTTCGCCGCTGCATGTCATCGAGGTACGTTCATACTACAACTACGAAGTATACTTACTCACTCAACATTTCAGCGATGGAATGGAGAATACTTTGAACATGTCACACTAAAAGAACTGGGCCTCTCCTTCCAACTCAACCACCAAAGCCTATTCTGTCCCAAACCCCTTGATTGTCATACCAAGCTCCGTATACTTCACACCAATGGCATCCACGACATTGCCCTCAAGTTTTGTGGCTGTGGGAATCAAATCCCTCAGTACCAGCAGCTCCTACGTCGAGGGTTCTACCCCGCAACCGTCCACGAAGGAAGAATCAAGACATGCGCGACTTTCCAGTACCTCGAAGCTTTATCCCTGCAAACGCTCACCACTAAGAGCGGCACCTACGACTTTTACCGTGCTCTGGAGAAGCTTACGGATGGAGCAGGGATCCTGAAGATAGAGTCGAGGTATCGCCCGCTGCGAATGATCCTGCGACAGTGGAAGCATCTTAAACTTATCATTCGCTCGGGCTATGGCCATTCTCCTGACCCGATCACCGATGAGACACTTCATGAAGGATGTTTGACGATCAAGTGTCCTTCGTGTCCACATCCAGGCATTAATCTTATGCCTGGTTGGGAGCAGGAAGCCAATATGCGAAGGTAAGCCTCTAATCTTGTCAGGCATAGTTAGAAAGCTAACAGGATACCTCCATAGGTTTCTGTACATGCTCTGCATTTGCCTCGATGCAAATTTTCGCCTCAAGTTGCAGCTAGTTTCCTCTTACTCTCGTGACCCGCCGTTGACTAATGGTGCTGGATACTTTATCGAGCGCCAAAAGTACCTCACATGGACTGCTCCGAATCAAGCAGATGAGGTAGGCATTTACTCTGTTCATAACACACTGTTTACTAATGTCTTTGGTGTAGATTAGCTCTTGCGTCACATTGAACGCTCTAGCGAAGCAAAATACAAAATTTTCGAAAGGTCTTCGATATACGGGTGTCGGCGGTGCTTGCTGTGCGAGGACAGATATGATTTTAGCAATGGGGAACCTTACCAAGGGTGAAAGGTGTGTATGTCGGCTGATTTTAGGTTGTCCTCGTTGCTAAACCGTAACCTTTTGGCTAGATATTGCAATATGGATGCCGTCTTCTCCCGGGCGATCCAGGCTTTCCTCTTGCTGAGGTACCTTTTGGTATGCTATGATATATGCTGCCAATGGTTTATCAACCTCTTCAGTCGCATGAAGTCATGGCCTGGAGGTGAAGAAACGAAAATCAACAAGGATTGGATGACGGTTTTTCCGGCGATAGGCAAGCTTCATGAACCGAGCCATCAACAGGATCGAACCCACAAACAATTTTCTCTCAACTTCGTCAAGGGTGCGGGCTTCTGCGACGGTGAAGGAATGGAACGTATCTGGGGAGTTCATAATCCGTTGAGCAACTCTACGAAAACAATGGGTCCTGGTGCTCGCCAAGATAGTCTCGAAGCTAGCTTCGATTTCTGGAATTTCTTGAAATATATTGGGATGGGTAAGTGGGGTATTTTTGGTGGTATAGCTCGTCTAACCAGGATTGACACAGGGACGTCACTGCGAACTCGTTATCAGGACGCGCTGGCAGACCGTAATAAACAAATGGCTGCACACGAAGGGTTGACGAGTAACCTGCCCAGCGATCTGGTTTCGAAGTGGAAGAAAATGGTTGACGACTGGCAGGATGCATCTTTTCCGAAGGAGACGGTCGAGAATCCGTTCGTTATCGACGAGGAATGTAAGTGGTGCTTGTTTGGAATGGTGCGCAAAGAACTGATTTACGATTGCCGGTAGTCATGAGCCAGGAGGAAGCTCTGAAAGAGTTGGAGGAAGAGGAGGAGGAGCGTATACGTGGAGGAGGAGTGAAATATAACGAGACAAGTGCAGCAGGAGTGGTGAAGATGGCACTCGACATTCAAGATACCCAGTACGCTCAAAGTACACGGTGGTGATAGAAGCATGCTAATTTAGGTTTCACAGAGCGAAACTGGTGGAGGATATTGTCGATACAGGAGAGAAAACCATGCGCCAAATTTCCAAGATTGCTGAACGTCGCAACGCGCTATGTCGCCGCATTTCCGCCTACGAGAAGCTGAGAGCCATCTACATGCCTGGATTGGTCCAGTACCTCGAAGATGCGAATCTTACCCACTTCCCCGACGATATACCCCCCGAGAAGACGAAACTTTGGCTTCCTTCCGAGCTCCCTCAGGACCAAGTGGAACAAATCTGCGTTCCAGAGATGAAGCATGCGGAAGCTAAGCTACAGACCGCTAGGTGCTATGATTCTCTCGATGGGCTGCGGCACACGCTACGTGTGAAGAGTCGTATGATGTTGTTCAAGAACACAAATGTGCGAGGCCAAAGGGATTCTGGAAGATCACGAGAGGTCATCAATCGTGTTGTCGCAAGAGCAAGAGCCTTCGCGTCTCGTTATAGGGTTGCCAGGGCGGCGTACATGACGCTGAACGGCGGTGGAGAGTGGGAGAAGATCCTCCGGGTCTTACACAACGATGACATTCGTAGTCTTCGTGATCCGGCCCTGGTGAAGGTGGGCAAAGGACGTCAAGGCACGAATGAGGAAGATGATTCTGCCGCTGCCGAGATCGACCTTGTTATCCGCCCCCAAACTGCCCCCGAGCTAGGAGAACTAGATTTGATTCCTTGCGATCGCATGGAATGGGAACACCGCACTGTTCATGGTACTGGCGAAACGCGAAAAGAAATGTCGTGGATTTGGACGATTGCATCTCGAATCAACCTCGAAGACGGGGCCGACGAAAACGACAACGAATGCTTGCGAGCCGAGTGGTGTAAAAGTTACGCTAGAGTTCAGCGAGCTACAGAGGAGGTGGACATGGTCAGAGAGGAGATGAGGCGAACTACAGTGTTCCTGGAATGGCGGGCGAAGCAGTGGGAAGAGGCGATTCAAAATGTACAGTCGGTTCGCGGAAGCACTCGTGAGGGGATGGTGGCGTATGCTCGAAAGCAAGCATGGGTTCAGCGGGAACTGTATCGGCAATTCATTGGGAAATGGCAACAACCCTTGGCGGAAGAGGAGCTGGTGCACATGAGATCCCAAAGCGCCGCCAAGAGTATTGGAATCGACGAACCAATGGACGACGAGGCGGAAGAGGGAGATGCAGAGGAAGGGGGAGAGGTAGTATATCAGGAATTTGAGCTGGGTAATTATTCAGAGGAAGAGGACGATGAGGACGGCCAGGATGATTGGGAGTAGATCACATGCAATGTATTCTCGGCGCTTGTTTGAGCTTTATTACGCAAATTTAATGTTAGTAGAACAGAAGTTGTTGCTTGAGGGTTTATATCGGCCTAATGGCCTAGTTGGTATGCGGATGCAGTGAAGCATGAAGGTCGGGCGTTCAAGCCAGCGTGGTTTTTGGTCATTTACAATGCTGAATTCTTTCTCCGCCGTCCGCCCGGACGGAAGAACAAGGAGCTCCGGAGTCATTGTAGATGGATTGCCTCTTTAGGAAGTCCCACTGCCTTGACTGGTAACCCAGCTTTCCTTGCCGTGGTTGATGTTTCCAGTCATGAGTACCAACTACCAGCCAACTGAGAGTTGCCATGGTGTACTGTTTCATACACCTGGCTGTTACCATATATCAACTGTTGTTCTAGCAGCCTAGGCTGTGGGTAACGCTGACCGAACGTCTCTATACGCGATGTCAATGCACAAGTTCTGCCGGCAACGTCGTTTCACTTACTCAATAGATTCATAGATTCCTTCAATAAACCTCGGCGGCCATGCGTAGTCCATTACGACGAAAAATGTATTGCTAGGGTTGTCGGATCCATGTTGAGAACTCGGAATGACACGCGGCTCGCAGTAGTGAGCCTTGCAGATATAGTGAGCCACTCCAACAAAGTTGATTGACTGTACGGCATCTATCGCCTTGTCGAAGGTCCAGACAATCTTCTCAGGATGAAAAAGATTCGAGAAATCGGTAGTAGAGTCTTCAGGTATAGCAGGCATGGGATTGGGATTGGGGGGCATTGTTGGAATATGGGAACGGTCAAACGCAACGCCTTGATCGTAATATAGCCTGGACCCTGGTGGGAATGGAACCATACTGAGAACGATTACGATGACCCAGAAAGGACGACTCACGCATGAATCGCTAAGCCCCTTCAATTCAACGAATACGACGTAAAGATATGTCCTCACCACCAGCTTCCCCCAGTATGCCTAGACTTGAAGAAATTGGGCCCGACCTGTTGGAGAACAATGGATCCTTGAGCTTGCCAAAGAATACGCCGCTCAGAAGGGACTATGCAAACCAGGTTGAAGCGTAAGTTCAATGTATGTATACACGATGAAGAGCATCTAAAATGGCATAGCATTATCCAAAAAGCTATCGAATCAAGCTCCGTCCTCAATTCATCGGCAGAAATTCAAGTTGGCGTTTCATTCGACGTGGGTTGCTCATGCCGTTGTGACCAACGAAATTGAAGTGAGAGGGGAAAGGATGGTGGTCAATTGGAGTCCGGAGCGAGAGGAGATGGAATAGGTGTGCAAGTGCTGGAAAGAAACAACGTGAACTCGGGTTGCTAGATGTTATGTCGGGACAATATACCTTTTTCGTGCTCGACGCTCCCTCTGCTTCATGGCCAACTTCGCTGCGTTTCCCTGACGCCAAAGTCTCTGCTGCTCTCGCTTCCTCTCCCTGATATCCTCCTGCAGGTCCGGAGTGAGTGTTGAGAACTCAGCGCGCTTCTGAGCACCACGGTTCCGGGAGTAGGCTTTCTTGCTGTCCTGGTTTCTGTCCAACGGTCGTCGTCAGTGTCGCTTGTGTCAGTAGAGTAGAATCCCATAACGTACCGAGAGTAGTGTCTAGCTGCACTTAGACGATTCTGCCAACGTTTTCGTCCAATCTTTCGAGCTCTTTGCAACGATTCTATACGCTCCATTGTATCTTCGTCCTCGAGATTCTTGCCTATACGCTGGCAGAGAAAGAGTATTTCATCGTGGCCGGTAAGATCAAAACGGTGGTCTTCGTCTAGCTTTCGGGATAGGTTAGAGGAAAACATAGAGCAGGAGTGATGTTGATGGTCAGAGGGAGAAGCTTGTTTGGGCGCTTCTCGCACAAACTCCGTCATTGTTCGTTGGTTGGTCGTCGACTTCAATAACACAACATTTTAGAATTCTACTGCTAGCTTGAGTACATAGATTTCATGTATCGGATACTAGTAAACAATTCAGCGGAAATATTTGAAACGAAGCTACCTATTTCGAGAGATAATCCCTTTACTTACATTCCAGAATTTCGTTACACATAAGCGCTCACTTGATTCACAACAAAAGAGTTTGCAAAGGATGACTATCATTGAATCAAAATAAGCTAACTACAACTCTACAGATGTTTGTAATTCCTCAAATGTCGAGAAGAGATTCAATCCCCTAAGCCAGCGTGTCTTGTTCAGTTGCGCATCCTTTACCACTTGCTCCGTCTGATGGTAAGGGCCCTCGAGTTGAAACCCATGTTCTACCCATCTAAACAACCCGCCAGCCGAATACGTTGTAAACAAAAATCGTTCCTCGCCCGCTTGGATTGCGGTATTGAAGTGACAGCAGACCGAGGAAGGAATGAAGACGACGGCACCAGGGGGGAATTCGATTACAAGCTTACAGTCCCAGAGTACCAAATGACCGCCTTTCTTGTAGTCGAAATTTCCGAGCGCACAAACGGCGCACCATCCAAAAGCAAGGTTTTTTGTGTCTCGATGGGGAAGACATACAGTAGCCGGGCCAAAGTTGACGGTGAACGCGGCAAAGGGTGAGTTATCGAAAGGTCGGAAGAGCTGGTTGTCGGATTCGAGAAGAAGTGCCATGGTTTGCACATAGTAAAGGAAAAGCTGGGGGGCCCAAGTCAGAAAAATGCCTAACAATGGTCTCAGCAGATGATGAAGAGGTAGTTAGAGTACTTACTGGTCATGAATCCAACGATCCGTTTGAAGGCCCGATGGCCTCGAACGGTATCCATCACTTTGCGATTGCCGACACCCAAATTCCTCAATACCTGGGGTTTCTAGACGGATGTCAATCTGCGAATACATTTCGTTAAGGTAACCGCGTACCTGCTGTCCGTTGCCAATGGAGATTCCAAAATGTAATGCGTTGACGTCCCCGCGAGAACGACCCTTCTTGTTATCATGAGGCTTGAAACGACACTTGGGTCGTAAAGTTCGAATGACGTCCGCTGCCTCCTTGCATGTAGCTGTCCAACTGTTGTCGCCGATAGGACCAGGTGTCATGACTACCATGATCTTTCCTGATTCGCAGCATGGTACGTAGCGAGTAACTCTAAGGTATGCAGGAATCGGGAATCAGCTGGGCGGATTTACAAGAGACTTGGCTATCTACTCACCCAGGAACGAACTCGATTAATTGAAAGCTATCTTCTCCCGAATGTACGAGATCTTCCAGTCGATAGATACGTGTCGCCGGTGAGGTAGATGCGGTGCCCACATAGCCAGTGGAGCAGGTTGGCAGGGAGGAGGGGTCGAGCTGCTTGGTGGGAACGGCTAATTCAAAAACCTTTGGATGCTTCCGGTGTTCTTCGACATTGCGCTCGTTGTTGCAAATTGCTGCCAATTCAAGGCGCCTTTTCTTGGCCCGATTAGCGTGACTGTGCTTCTTGTCCTTCTCTGGCCGTCGCTTTCTCTTGGTCGAACTCTCGGCCTTGGATGGTTCTGGGGGTTGATACGAGGACTCGTTTATGATGTCGGTGGGTTCTGGAGATGGTAGACGTGAGGGGACCGGGCTTGATGGTGGTGTTGTCAGCGGAGAGCCAAGAGGGTCTGGGTGTTCACGAGAGATCGCGTCGAAAATCAAGCTGTCCAAGTGAACATCCGTCTCGACAATGTAAGGCGAGAACGTGGATCCACTCCGCGTCTGGTGGTAGTTAGTATTTGGAGTACTTAAGGTATGAGGAAGGCTACCTTTCGGCTACCGAAAAGATGGCGGAGTGAATCTGGACGCGTGAAGTTGAAATTAGCTCATGTAAATGCAGTAAATGGGAAGAAAAGGTTGTAATGTTCAAAAAACTAGTCCCCTTGGTAGGTAAGACTGCCCTGTTCACCATAGCGCGCTGTTCCCTGGTTTGAGTACTGCACGATGAACGTCGATGGGCATTCCAGGCCGAAAGGGGACAAAGGAAGATATGTAGGAACAAAAATGAAAAGATTGAGTGAAATCACCCACCTGGGATACCAAGACCAAGCATTGGAGTGGATGTCGCGATGGTCAGAGGTGGAGAAGAGATTGCGTGTTGCGCAATCAACGAAGTTCAGAGCAGGTGACATTGAGGTCACGGTGAGCGCGTGTCGCGACAGTCACGTTACTTTGTTTATTCATAACTCTTTCCTTTTACTTCCATGTCTAATCCTCGGAAACGCGGTCGAGTCCTCAAGTCTATTCCCGAACTATCCTTCGCAATTGAAGACACCCCTCATCTCCGCGTCGCATCCCTCAGCGCAGATGGTCGCCGCGTCAAGGAACGAAGGATTGACTTCACACCGCCTTCTCCCGTCAAGCATAGGGGATCCAGGTTGCAAGTAGAACAATTCACCAACTTTCAGGATGACATTGCCATGCCCGGTGCAAACGAAATCAACAATTCTGACGACGAATTGGACGATACAGAAGATGTTCCAGCTCGTCGGTCAAACGTCGCGGTATGGATGATATCTATTGCTATTGTAGACACCATGCTAATATACCTACCCAGGACAATCCACTAGCGGAGTTCAAAGGAAAGATTTTCGACTACTTGAAGGAGTTCATGCAGCTTGAAGGCCGAGGCTCTGAATTGCGGCCCTGTCTGTGTGGACAAACGGAAGAAGCAGTCTACCGGTGTCGAGACTGCAGTAGTGGTCGTCTCTCATGCAAGCCATGCCTGCTGAAGGAACACCGCTGTCGGCCATTCCACTATGTTGAGGTGCGTTCCTATCTTTCTCGAAGTTTTCATCATGTTGACCTATCTCTTTCAGATGTGGAACGGCGCCTTCTTCCAGAGGACTACCTTGAAGCAACTCGGTCTCAAAATTCAACTCGGACACCCTCAGGGGCACATGTGCCTCATGCCTCAATCTTCCAGGTCTGGGTTCGTCGTCGTGGACATCGATTCCATCCAAGAGGTCGATGTTCAGTTTTGCATGTGCCAGGAGCCTGAACATGTTGGTGAACACTGGCAGCAGCTCATCCGATACGAGCTCTTTCCCGCAACCACGCATCAACCGCACACTGCCTTCACCTTTCGACTCCTCCGTTTCTTTCACACCCTCACCCTGCAAGGCAAGGTCACCGCGTACGACTTCTACTACGCGATACACAAACGAACGGACGGTGTGGATCTCGGCGACCTGAAGGTGGGAAGCTTCTTTTTTAATGTCTACTATAGTACTGACATGCCTTAGAATCGTTATGAGGCCTTCACTCGAGTAATCCGACTATGGAGGCACCTCAAGATTTTGAAGAGGGGAGGAATGGGTAACATGGCGGAAAGTTCACTGCAAAGCATCAAGCGAGGAGGGCTGGCAGTACGCTGTTTAGCATGCCCAAATCCAGCTGTGAATCTTCCTGATGACTGGCAGCTGGCTGCGTCTTCACAAAGGTGTGTCTCCTCGACTTTGTAACCGCTTTCTCACTAAAGGTTACTTCCAGTTTCATTTATCGCAAATTCATTGCGGTGGATGCATGTTTTCGATTGAAACGAAGGCTCATCTCGAGCGAGGAACAAGATCCAGGGCTTGGGACAGGCTACACCTACTTCGTACCGCAAGACGAATATCGCCCGTTTCAAAAAAATTCTGGGGAGCAGAAAGAGGTTGGTTTCTTGTGATCAACCGGTCGTTTGGATTGCTCACCGTTCTCTAGGTTAGCCACTGTCTCAGTGACCTGGCAGCAATATCGCAGGCCAATACAAAGTACAGCAAAGGCTATGCTACAACTGGCGTAGTTTTGTGTATATGTGCTCGGCACGAGGTGGTAGAACCTAACGGCGCTGTGGATCTTGACAAAGGCGAAAAGTAAGTGCATATTCGGCCATTTGAGAGTAAAGACTGACGTACTTCAAACTAGATATGCATTGACAGACTACGCAATATCTGCTTCCCAAACGCTCTCCGACGAATGTCTCACCCGCGTCCTCTGCTATGACATCGCTTGCCAGTACCACCGCAACTTTTTCCGCCGCATTCCTAATCTACCCGACTCAGTTCAAATGCCAGTTTATGAAGACCGCTGGGAATTCGCAGTTCCAAAGCTTCATATACGAGGGCATGGTGTAGACTGTCAACAGAACTTCTCACTGCACTTGCAAAAGGGCATGGGGCAAAGCGACGGTGAAGGCAGCGAAAGACATTGGGGTAATGAAGGACCTGTTGCCACTAGCACTCGGGAAATGGGTCCAGGGCATCGGCGAGATACAATCGATGATCATTTCCAAAGTTATTCGCATCAGAAAAGGATTGGGCTTGGTGAGTATCGTATTCGTACTTCATTTGTGACTATACTGATTCCTTGATTAGGAGATCTCCTTGGCAGGCGTCTGTACGAAGCGGAGAAGCAGGAAAAAGTGCATGCTGAGGAGTTCACAAGATTTTGTGAATCCCAGCAGGAGCATGTTGCCGAATGGACAAAATCAGTTGCTGACTGGGAGAATGGCGTATCCAAAGACAACCCATACGTGGTCCCTGACTTGGGTGACACAGAAAAAGACGTACGACTTGCATATGCACAGGCAGAAGCTGAAGAGGCACGCAAGGGGGTTTCCGCTTTGCACGAGATTTCTCCAAGTGCCTTCATGGAGATGATGCTGGAGATCGAGGAAGAACAGTAAGTTTTTTCTATATTCCATTACCGCCAGTTTTCAACTACCATATGTAGGCAACTATTACTTCTCGACCTTCGGTCACAAAGCTATTCGACAGTACATCAAAAAACGGAACTTATATCTCGTCGTGCACGGCTCCACCGTGCAATTGGGCGTATTCGAAACCTACAAAAGGTGTACACGCCGCTTGTCCTCACAGCTACTTCGCTCGACCTTACCAATTCAAGCTCGGAGCCGGAGTTAATCAACATCCTCCTTCCATCTGACCTGGAACAATCCCTTCTCTCGAACCCTGAGATGAAGTCCTGGGTGGAAATGGAATTGAAATTCCGGCGGGGCCAGCTGCGAAGCTCCCTTCACAAAGTCCGCTCGCATGTTTTTATTCGTCGAGGATTGCACCAGAAGCGTAGCATGGACGTGCGAGGGCAGAGAGAATCAACGAAGGCCCGAAAGCAACTGGCAAGGAATGACGAAATGCTCAACGAATCGAAGCAAAGGTTCCAGAAGGCATGGAATGCTGCCAAGGCACTGTTGGGTGGCCGGGATGATTTGATCGGGTATCCGTATCTGACAGATGATGACGTTCGACCACTCGAGGATCCAGACCTAGAGGTGAAACGGAATGTGCGGAAAATGAAGGGTACTCAGTTCCAGGAGGAGCAACGGAAGCTGCTGGTGCCTGGGGAATCCAGGAAAACGACGTCCTGGATATGGAACCAATTCGATGCAGAAGGAGATTCCAGCTCGATGCACGCCGCTATTCGATTGGAGTGGATGAAGGCCCGTGCGCGGAGCTTGCGATGGAAGGAGGAGGTGCTGCTTCTCAAGGAGGAGATGCGTCGCACGAAGGTTTCTCTCGAGCATGAAGCACAAGAATGGTTGTCACGAGCCGCCGCCGATACCGAACGAAATGCCATTTCCGAGGGAACCACCGCATACGCCCTGCGCCAGGCTGCTATTCAAAGAGGATTATCGACGAAATTCCAGGCCATATGGGACAAGAAGCGACCGGAGAAGAAGCGCAAGGAAACAAGTTCAGCGGTTCCCAACGATGGCAGCGACAGCGACAGCGAGGAAGGGGATTTGTAGCGTTTTCCTGTGCAGGCTCTTTTTCCTCCTGGGTGACGTCATTCAATGTATCGCCGTATTTGGAATATGTAGGAAATTCTGTGTAAAATATCTATCTGACAATCTGTAGCCGTATATGGCAATTCCGAGGCTGGCATAGTGCTGCCGGTGAAGCCGAGCTGGATGAATACTGGTGAATAATCGACCTAGCATTGAACGGACGCCTTTGTAAAGGGTCTCTGGTTAAACTAACCATTGCCTTTACAAAGTCCGCACACGCCCGGGTGGAGGCCATCAATGTCCTTGTTGAACACATCGTCTCGATTGATCGTGGTCTTGATTATGCCAATAACGTGAATAAACCAGAGGTGTGGAGTTGTCTTGCGAAAGCACAGCTGGATGGTCTTCGTATCAAGGACTCGATAGGTACGCATACTAGCCATTTCAGCCGTCCCAGGTTTCCCTGACCTCAATCTTTTCAGATTCGTATATCAAAGCCGAGGACCCCTCCAATTTCGTGGAGGTTATCAAGATTTCGAGTCGTGCTGGCAAGCACGACGACCTCGTTCGCTTCCTGCAGATGGCTCGTAAATCTCTCCGCGAACCCAAGATTGATACCGAGTTGGCATATGCATACGCCAAGACAGATCGTCTTCATGACATGGAAGACTTCTTGGCCATGACCAACGTCGCAGACATTTTGCAAGTTGGAGAGAAGTGTTTCGAAGACGAACTGTACCAAGCCGCGAAACTGCTCTTCACAAGCATTTCAAATTGGGCTCGTCTGGCTACGACATTGATTTATTTGGGCGAGAATCAAGCTGCTGTTGAAAGTGCACGGAAAGCCGGGAATACACAGTGTGTTCCACTTGGAATTCATTACGCTCCGGCGAATGCTCATGCGATTTCTTAGGGTTTGGAAGCAGGTGCACGCTGCATGTATCGAAAAGCAAGAATTCCGTTTGGTAAGTACTGCGGGTCACTTGCACTACTGGCGACTAACTTTCGAATATAGGCGCAAATTTGTGGTCTCAATATCATTGTTCATGCGGTCAGTTGAATCGTATCTATATCTCAAGTCCACTACTGATTGTGACTTAGGAAGAATTGGCTGCTTTGATATCAATGTATGAGCGGCGTGGGTACTTCTAAGAGGTCACAAACCTTTTGGAAGCAGGTCTCGGCCTAGAGCGTGCTCGCATGGGTATCTTCACTGAGCTTGCCATCTTGCTCAGCAAATATAAGCCCCAGAAGCGTAAGTGCAACTCGACCGGGGGTATATATTAACCTTCTTCCACCAGTAATGGAACATCTCAAGCTCTTCGTCGCCCGTATCAACATTCCCAAGGTATGCATATCTATCTATGGATGCTACGGGGACTGATTCATGCGGGAATAGGTAATCAAAGCTACCGAGAAAGCACATCTCTGGCCGGAGCTCGTTTTCTTGTACATCAAGTACGACGAATTCGTGAGTTACTTCTGGCCCACTAATTTTCGACTATCACTGACGTGAGGTAGGACAACACTGCTTTGGCTATGATCGAGCGTTCACCCGATGCTTGGGAGCACAATCAATTCAAAGATGTTATCGTCCGGGTTGCTAACGTTGAAATGTATGAGCACTTTCTTACACGTTTCTGTAGTATCTCACTTTCTCCGCAGCTATTAAAAAGCTTTGACGTTCTACTTCCAAGAGCAACCTGCTCTTCTTACCGACCTCCTTACTCACCGCCGACCCCCTCATTAACCCTATCGAACGTTCTCTGTTCAGTTACAGCAAGAACCCCCAAAATCTACTTCTCCTCGCTACCATCTCAGCGGAAAAAGCTTATCCCTCGTGACACTGGATAAATCTCGGCCTCTCCAAAAAGTATATGGACCGCAAAATACACCTCTCAGTGATCTTGTTACTCCGATTTGGATAGTGAGCTGGATACAGTCTATTCTTAAAACATGGCTAACCATACGGCCTTTTGCAGGTCTTATTTGCTTTGACTCGTGTCTCGACCGCACCAAACGGACTCGATAATTGTCCTCCATCTTGTGCTTTTACACGGTTATTGCGTCTCGTTATCTTCTTCCGCCTTGTCGTTTATACAATTACATTCTCTGATTGTCGCTCTAGTACTTGTGCGATAGAGCCACATCGTTCTGCTATGACCTTTGTAGATGCTTTTTATTCCGTAGAAATTGCAATGGGCGCTTATTTTCTGTAGCACATGATGTGCGTGTCACCTGCTCTAATTCGGACAGGCTGGGAAAACTCCGGGTTAACTTCTCTTTCCGAGTCTCCCGAGTCTCCTTCTCTGTTTCGTCAACGTTCTCTCCCTTCGATATTCCTTCCCCGACTTTCGTCCGAAAACAGCATAGTGATGGAGCCCTGGATAGCCCTGGTTGATTGTCGCTGGAACTCATGTTCAGGTATGTTCAGAACCCTTTATCTGGGAAGCTGGTGCTGATGTTTCTTCTATACATAAAGCAAATATATAGAAGATACTCAGCTTTTAAAGGCAAATGCGCAGGAATCCCAGCTCTTCCATTAATGGGCAGTCGTAAACGCAGTCGTAAACGCAGCCAACGATCCTCTCCTATACGCACATTTACGGCACAAGACTTTGACGACTCCGACGATTCCGACCATGACACCAAGCGTTCTAAACCTACGGCGTTCATATCTAGTCTCTCGACTGATCGTCGTCGCGTTGTTGTCGAGCCTGTCAACTTGTCTATCGATTCTCCAGCCAAGAAAGTTAATGCTCCTGTTGCGTCATCGTCGTCGAAGCCCATCTCCTCAGACGGCTTCGATGCCTTTGCCTCTTTCTCGGCCGATCTATTAGCTGAGGAACTGCAGGGTGCAAGCAAGAGAAAGGGCAAGCAGAGAGAAAGACCGAAAGTTAAAAAGGTGATTCGACATTCTGCATATGATGATTCGTGCTCACTTCAACTTAGGACACCGTAATGAGAGACTGGATGTCCTATCGAAACGAGTATTTGGAGGCATTCATGTCAAGGGAAGGCCGCGGCGACAACTCTCTCGAGCTCTGTCTTTCATGCAACCATGCTGGCCATGCTCCGCTATATCGATGTCGAGATTGTTGCTCAATGCAGCTAGTTTGCCGCGAGTGTATCGTGGAGCAACACAGACGAAAGCCACTGGACATCATTGAGGTACGTTTCTCTCTTTGTCACTTGCTTATTTTGAATGGCTAATCTTGGTTGTCTAGAAGTGGAATGGCAAGTTCTTTGAACGAGTCTCCCTACACACCCTCGGGCTTAGCGTTCAGCTGGGACATATTGATGGTTCACTGTGCCAAAGTCCACGGCCTGCGCCGACCAATTTCACCGTTATCCATACAAATGGGTTCCATCGCGTTGCTGTCAACTACTGCAGCTGTTATATGACCTTGGATCAATCTCATCCGCGCCAGCAGCTAATCAGATATGAGTGGTATCCAGCGACGCACTCCGCACCACAAACCTGCTTCACCTTTAGGCTTCTGGAGAACTTTCATGCAATGACGCTTCTCGGGAAGATATCAGCGTATGACTATTATCGAGCACTTGAGAAACTTACGGACGATTGTGGGAGGCTCCAGTTCAAGGTATGGGGTTCTGTTTTGATCATTCCTGTGCAATATATAACGTTCGCTATCATAGAATCGTTATCGTTCTTTCCGAAGGGCAGCAAGGCAGTACCGCCACCTCAAGATGCTGAAGCGAGGGGGAAAGGGGAATGATGCAAATATTGACGTATCCAAGACACAGGCTGGGGAGTTAGCTCTCCTATGCCCAGCATGCCCCCAAGTTGGCATCAATTTGCCGGAAAACTGGGAAAACACTAGCACGGACAAGAAGTAAGTAAAACAACCCTCTCAAATCTCTGTTATTTACATCAGGATAGGTTCCTATATACAATGTTTCTGGCAGTTGACGCCTGCTTTCGTCTGAAACGAAAGCTTGTGTCAAGCGAAGAGGCTGATCCAGGTTTGGGGACCGGATGGGCATACATGGTCGAGGACGAACCTTATCGTTCATATCTCAAGGACAGAACTAGCGAAACCGAGGTGAGCCTTTTATATTCCTGACCAAGGACATGCATATTCACAGGCTCTGTAATAGATGTCTAGCTGTTCAGGGTTGGCCGCTTTGGATCATGCAAATTCAAGAAACGCGAGGGGTAACTACGCTACATCTGGCGTCGCACTTGGCTGCTGTGCTCGGCATGAGATGATACAGCCAAATGGCGTCGGAGATCTACAAAAAGGAGAAAGGTACGCAGTTCTTTTTTCACTGTACTTCCTTCTAACCTGTTTATAGGTACTGCAACGTCGACTGGGTGGTAGCCTCACTCCTCCGATATCATGATCACAAGCTCAAGATCTGCTTGTCTTATGATATCTGTTGCCAGTACTGTCGGAAGTTTATTGACCGCATAGGTGCTTTACCGCTTCATGTCCGGCCTGCGGCAATCCATCGCTTCCTCTTTGTAATACCCAAACTTCACATATACGGGCACAAGCTATCCTGCCAGCTTGCATACTCCTTGAATTTGACACCGGGAGTTGGTAGGACCGACGGAGAGGGCATCGAGAGAAACTGGGCAGGACAAGGTCCAATAGCTACTAGTACGACGGAAATGGGACCAGGATCCAGGCATGACACTTTAGACGACCACTGGGCAAATTGGAACTGGAGGAAGATTCTCGGCCTTGGTTTGTGTTCTGTCTTTTTGCTTTGCGCTCACACTTACTGAGCTTATAATAGGTTCGCTGCTAACGAGGAGATGGAAACTCACCAAGACATGGCTCACCAAGCAACAGTGTGCTTTTGATATTCTCAACCGAAACCAGGCTTCGCAGGTGCCTGTCTGGAAGAAGATGGTCGAGGACTTTGAAGCAGACGGTTCCAAACCAAATCCATATGCACCGCCCACATCTACTATCACCATACAGATGGTACGGGAAGAGCTTGCAAGAGAGTATGAAAGCAACCTCAAGACGCTTGGAGGCCCTGATCAGGACCTGGCTTCAAATGGGCCTGGGGAATTCATTCTTCTAGCCCTCGAGATGGAAGAACGGCAGTATGTGCCTAGTTCAAACTTGTATTTGCTCGTCTTCTAACCATCTCAATAGACGACAGCTCAAAGAAGACGCACGAGTGAAGCTTTTGCGTCCAACATCAAAGCAAGCGGCTGACCTTCTGGATAAACGAGTCAAGCTCCGGCGGCTTCTTACTGCCTTCGAGAGAAAGCAGAATCGATTCATGCCAATCGTCTCTTCACTTCGAGTCTCCGCCGCCGAAATTCCTGTCCAGCCCGAGAACGTACCGCTCTATCTCCCCTCTCAGCTCTCAGAAGCTCAAGTGAAGTCTTGTCCTGGCCCAGATCTATCAGTCATAGAAGCCCGGTTTCGAAATGCACAGTGTTCCGAAAGCCTTGACGAGATGAGAAACCAGCTTCTTATCAAATGGCGTCTACGAACATACAAAGGTCTACATGTTCGACACCAGGAAAAGCTACGACGTTCCAACACACTTCTCAATCTCAACGAGTCAAAGATCCACCTTCACTCTCAGCGGTATCAGGATGCATGGTCCGCGCTTCGTGTCTTGTCTTTGCGGACATGCACGACTTTGAACTGGAGAGAGCTCAAACGATCAGATATACGGTGCATGGAGGATCCTGAGGATGGGCCAGTGGGTAATCCAAGGAAGAACCGAACCACGCAGACAACAGAAGAACGAGCTGAGGTGGTTACGGGGTCTGAGAATCAGTCCGGGGACCGTGATCTCAGTAGCGACAATGATTTCGAGCCAGGGACAGATGAAGATGAGACGCCCACTGAAGCACTGAAGCGATGGCAACAGAAGCGTGACAAGATTGTCAAGCAGACGGGTGAAGGCAAGCGGGTAGTATCATGGATATGGGTAGCAGCAGATGGGGCCGGCTATGCCTCTGATGATGTCTTGCATAACAGTATGTTTTCACTTGTTTCTGGTGTTTTTCCTCGTTTACATGTTTATTCAGGCCTTCGTATTGAATGGGCCAAGACATACGCTCGACTTAACCGATGGAAAGAGGAGTCGTTTCTTCTTATCGAAGAGATGCGTCGAGTCCTCGAAGCATTCAAGTGGACGGCATCTGTCTGGCAAGGTCGTGCAGTTACCGGCAACGAGGCCAAAGATGCATACGCTCTTCGTCAGGCCGATGTTTATAGCTCTCTAGGACAGAAATTCTCCACCATGTACAGAAGGTAGTAGTTCAAGGAGTCGAGCTAGGAGACGAAGAAGCGGATGACTATGAAGAAGAGCCGCCGGTTTCCAGCATGCCCCAGGATGAGGATGAGGTAGACGAAGATGAAGGGGGTGATCCTGAGGAGGCACTTAACACTGGGGACGAGATATCGGACGTTGATGACGATGGCAATGGTGATT
The DNA here is from genome assembly GCA_037176845.1 of Paramarasmius palmivorus. Lineage (NCBI taxonomy): Eukaryota > Fungi > Basidiomycota > Agaricomycetes > Agaricales > Marasmiaceae > Paramarasmius > Paramarasmius palmivorus. The sequence goes on along the minus strand of JAYKXP010000089.1, from coordinate 9,168 downwards.
TTGACGAAGAGTAATTGACTGACAGTTGTATGTTTTTAGAATAAACCTTCGTTTTTGAATAGACAGTCTACTTTTGTATAAGATGGAGTGTTCTTTTACATTACTGCCTTATACAATAGTTTTGAACGATTCTAAATGGACATTTTGTAGCTTTTACATTAATGACACTCTTTTATATTAACGAAATTTGTTTTTAAAAAGAGTTTGTGGGCGACACAGAGGACTAGTATAGCTTTTTGAATTAGACTTTACACATGAAAATTATCGGCCATTAATGTAAAAGGGGGGGTGACAATCTTCGGACTTTAATAGATTAATCTAGCGCTCACGGGTGCCATGGAGTACGAAGGACGCCGAGCGTTCGCTTTGGGGCAGGCGGCGATACAGCGTGAGTTGAAAGAGAAATTTGCCGGGCTCTGGAAGAAGGCATTTGAGGACAGAGACCGTGAATGTGCAGTGGAAAAGGAAAGGGTTGACGACGTTGGAGGACATGGGGTAAAAGATCGAGACACTTTTGCTCGTGCTGCTGAGGAAGCTGAAGATGAGGAGTGGAAAGAAGCAGAAGATTTTGAGGAGGCTGAGGAAGAAGAGGACGAGGAAGATCTCCATGAGCAAACATCGCTCTCGGAGCATCAAGTAGACGAGACAGAGTGGTCTGATGGTGACGAGGACAATTTCACTGATGCCTCGGATTTTCTAGACCATGATGAACGAGACATTGGACTGGATGACACATGGGACCACAAAGATGTGTTGGAGGAGGAACAGGACACTGGATACGATTCCGCGGACCGTCACGTCGATAGGGATGGAACAGTTGGGCATTCAGATGACTTAGTTATTGCTGAGGATCTTCAATTAGATGACCCATGGATGTAAGAAGTAGGAGGTGTATTTGGCGTATTTTGTAATAGAGTGGAAGGTTCAGAATACTTGGTGTCTTGTGCAATCATACTCTAACATATGCAGGTATATGATGGTGGAGTGGTAATTGTGTGTGTGTTGTTATTGAACAACGTATTACAGCGCTACCACCACGAAGTATATTGTTCAAGCCCGGGTGGGCATAGTTTATATTGTCTTTTATTCAAGTGAGCGCAATCAAGGGGTGATATTAGGTGTATTAACAATGTTTAATATGGTTCAATGGATCAGTGGTTTAGTTTGCAGGTCACTATTTGCATGATTAATGGCCACCAAGGGCAATTGTTCAACTCTGAGAAAAGCCTTTTTAAAAGGCTTTGTTTGTGAGTTGGCGCCATCTGGCCTTGATATTGCCTTATCTGGTCAATGGCTAATGCCATCCATGATATATCATAGCTGAATGGAAAGAGCCATGTGTGATATATCAGTGGAGACTCCATGGCTGAAGTATGTCCAATCAATTCAGAAGAATACCAAGATAGTCATCGATCTGTCCTGATACCTCAGGAAATTGCCATAGTTCCAAACAGGTCTCACTAGAGATATCCTGCAGGGTGATTAGGGCGTGTTGAACAGGCCTGTATGAAGAACTTACTATGTTTTCGTCGTTGAACCATGATTCAGATGTGAAAGAGGATATCCTAGAAGAGTTGGTTCAGGTCGAAGATGCCGACGAAATTCGGAAGGAAGGTCGTCTACTAGAGGAAGTCAGAGAAATCTGCGAAGTGATTGACCTTCTGGAAGAGGCCAAAGAGATCGGCGATGAATGTCATGCTGAACTAGACGCAGAAGGGCGCAAGAGTTGAGCGACTATGCATTCCTATTAAGAAAATCAGAGGCAAATTTTTCTCTAAATTTAGTTTGCGTACCTCTCCAACTTCCTCCTCGCCATCGACAGGATCACAGTCTGCTTCCATCAGGTCCTCATCAAAGATACCATAACCTTCATGGACTCGAGCATCAACATCGCTTTGAAATATGGCATACACTCGTTTATGGATACACCTATGAATGCGGGTACTGTCGTCCTTCCCCAGATACACCTCCTTTAGGTTAACCAACACCTCTGTAACAGTGGATCAGATGCCTGCTCTATGGTCAGCACTGAAACTCATTGGAGAAAAGGGATTGACATACAAAGATGAATAATGAAATAGTTCTTGTCAGAGATAGACCACCTTGCCACAGCAAACTCACGTGGGTTTGTGAGCAGATCTGCTATGGTAGTTTTGGATCGGTAAGAAGCCAAAGCTATCCTAGGGGTCTTGTTGCTTCCGTTTGGCCTTCCAAGGTCGGTGTAGGAAAGAAGCTGCAGAGGGAGTCCTTCATGCAAAGCAAACCCAGACAATATCTCTGCTATCGGTGGAAAGCCGTATCCCTTGCTGTTTAAAAGACAGGCAAGGTGTTGGACCAGTTCAACAAGTCTAGTGGTGATCGGAAGGTTCAGGAATTGATGAAGAAGGTTCAGAGAGTTCAAAACCATTTTGTAGGTCTCTTTGTTCCAGTGGTAATGATACATGTTCTTCGGGAGATTCAACCGCTGATAAACATATTGGTCAACAATCAAACTATTCACCAAAAGTTTCACTTGACGTACCCTTCTCTCTGCATTTGTAGGCTGAGCTGGGTGTATCCAGACCTCGACATTAATGACCCTTATGTCACCTTCGCAACCGCCATGCAATCCTCAATTTGAGGAGGTTTGACTTTGGAAGCCAGGCTGGGCAGAACAAAGGCTTTGCCTCTCTTCTTCTTGTTCTGTCTACCATGCCGTTCTGCACTCTCCATCTAATCTGTGTTTGCTCTTTGAATGAGGCTGAGACTAGGGAATGATGTGCCACTGCTCGATGCAATGGAGCTCAGCATGTTCACGCTGTTATATGGGGATTGAATTGGGCGAGCAATGGACTGAGCTGGTGGAACACTAGGTTGTGCGGGCAGCAATGCCTGTGCTACTGGAATATTGCCAGCCAGAGGCAGCGTCTGCAAGCTTGGAAATGGTGACGGCGGCGGCGGCAGTAGTTGTGTTGTTTGCGACGTCGGAACACTAGTGTGGAGTTGAGCGAAGAACGACAGCGGATTCGGAGGTTCGCTCAGAGGTTGAGTTGGTGGATGTTGAGTCGGTGCAGGTTGAGTCGGTGCAAGTTGGGAAGTATTCGGAAACATATTTCTGTTTGGGAAAGATGAAGGTATCATTTGAGGGTAATTCTGCAGCCACGCACACAAGCCTTGCATGAACATTTCCGGGTTCATGTTAGACTGGTCCATAGCGCCTCTGTAAGAATCAATCATCAGCTAGGAAGGGCAAATAGAAACACAACGTACCTTAAAATACACCTCTTGGTCAAGAAAATAAACACAAAAGAATGGCAGGGTGGATGAAAAGAGAGACTAGATGACCAAGGAGCCTGCGAACCTCTTGAGATCGATTTATACCGGCTCGTCCAGCCGCCTGTGTAGTACCTTTGTAAAGGACCTCGTTTTCTTAACGAGAGGTCCTTTACAAAGGACAGGGTTTAACTCTAGGTTGACTCAAGGGCATTACATGCCGGGGGGCCCTTCCCAACAGCACCTCTGCCGAAACACTCAAAAATGAGGCTTAAGCTATATTAGCAGAAAATATATTGTTACTCAAATGTTTACCTAACTTGGTGCCGGATAAACCAATATCTTGAACTGCCGGGCCGCAAGATCCAAATTTCCAGTATTAGCACAAAGTACCCACTCCAACAATCCCTGTCAAGACAGACTTGTAGAAGACCTAATAACTCAAGATCGTTTTCCTACTCCTTCGAGAACCCGATAGACCAGAAGATTGCGATACTCGGGGATTTTGCCTATTGATGACTTGACAGGGTTAAAATGTTGCAGGGAAACACTTGGATGTAGAGGTTGCATTTGGTTTTGTTTGTCATCGTTTTGAGGATTCTGGGCAGCAGAAGGGTGTGAGTACAACATGCTGCTTTCGCTTGGACAGAGGTCTGATACAGAAGATGTATTATCAGGGGGTAGGATGATGGCGAGTCCTCAGGAAGCCTGACAAACTTTTATTATCAGGCGATCTTCAGAAAAGGTAGAGGAAGATAGACGCTTACAGGGTGGATAAAAGGCCAGCAAGAAGCAGGTGAATACACTTCGCTGCCTCAAACCAAAATCCAACTCTATCTCCTGACCACGACGTCGCACCACCAACGGAGAGCAACCAAAAAGAGTACGAATCCTGACGTTCCTGGACAGACTAAGGAATTGAGATCGCCTTCTGCTGAAGCACCAACTGGAAGCACTCGACCCATTTCGTCTTTCTGCATCCATTCCGGTACACAATTTTCTAACCAAGTCCAAAACTGGTCTCGTATCTTCTCCAACTTGACTTCGTTTGGAGTCTTCACAAGTCGGGTTCGATGTGCCTTGAACCAATATCTCAGTCCATCAACGCGGTGCTCTGAAGGCAGTGGGTTGTGATCAACGTTCCCGTTCCATCGTTCCTCAACTGTAATCCACAAATAGACACAGTCGACAAAGGCTTTTGGCCTCTCTTCGCAGCCTTCAGGAAGCTCTAGCAAGAACCTGGCATATTGCTGGATCCATTCAACAGAACATGCCTCGATGGGATAGTTTGCATCTCCAATTCCACCTGTATTAACATCAGACCAGGCAGAACGGAATTCTGCATCCACCGTGTCCTCATGCAATTCGTCTTGAATCTCCAGAGGTGCTGACGGGGATTCGAGAGAAGGTGAAGATGGAGACGGTGAAGGTGAAGATGGAGAAGGGGGTGCCGATGGGGGAGAAGATGCTGGGGGAGGTTGAGAAGGCATTGGTGTTGGAGAAACTTCTGGAGAAGGCTCCAGAGATTCAGACGGTTGTGACTGTGCTGGAGATTTCTGGGAAGGGACAGCGGAAGGAAGATCTGGCTTGTGTGCATCCACCGAGCCATCTGAGCTGTTGTCAGGAGTTGTTGACGTAGATGGGCGAATGCCGCTATTATCGTCATCTGCATTTTCCGTCACAAAAGGCCCTGCTTCATCGAGTTGAGGAGCTGGGGATTCCTTGTTGTTACTGGTAGTCTGAATGATACAAGTCAGGATAAAACTAAATAGAAATACAATATAAACATACCTTATTGAGACGTGCTGACTTCCTTGTAGCTGGTATCCTCCTTCCATTCGACTTCTCTTGGGCTTTGCTCTTTTTCTTGAGCTTCGGCTTTGAGAGTTGGAAAGGCGACTCTTCTGGAGGAATCTGTGCAAGAAGGTCTTCCAATATAGCCCTGTTTCTTGTAATGTTCGAAGCCCGTTCCTCTTCGTAGTCACAGGTTGGCGAATGGCGAGGTAAGCATACAATAGCTCCACCTGGTCGACTCTTGGCTACACTGCCACCTGCTTCATTCGGATTCTCCTCGTCACCTTCCTCCTCAGAATCCTCAGAATCCGAGGTCTCCTCAGAGTCCGAAGTCTCGCCCTCAGAATCCTTGTCAGACCTGGCCTTGGCAGGACATGCTTTTCGGAGTGTCTTAGTGGAAGACGATGTTATGCTGGGCCTGGATTGGAGTGCTACATTGGTATAGATAGGATTGATAGGATTATAGGAATAGGGAATATTAGCACGTCCAGGTCTCAGTGTTGCACAATAATCATGATAGCTATATACCGCCAAATAGTATGACTTAAGTGTCATCGGCTTTCCCATATGTTGGTGTATCCTTAGGTGGTCGCATATGCAATGTGTATATAGTGAGGCATGCTCTGTTGTGTAGACAAGGCATATAGCTCAGTGGTTAGCACCTAACATGCAATCAGGAGGTCTGGGGTTCGACTCCCCATGGCGCCACTCTTGTTTCAACTTGGGATACAGTTAGCAGACTCTTTATCTGGAGCCCACCGCGAGGGAAAAAGTCATTTCTATGGCTTGCTAACTCGTGTAAAAAGTGATAATATGCTGCTGTTGAACAGTTGACCAGGAGGTCAACATCTCTCAGTTTGGGGGAGATGTTATGCTGGGCCTGGATTGGAGTGCTACATTGGTATAGATAGGATTGATAGGATTATAGGAATAGGGAATATTAGCACGTCCAGGTCTCAGTGTTGCACAATAATCATGATAGCTATATACCGCCAAATAGTATGACTTAAGTGTCATCGGCTTCCCATATGTTGGTGTATCCTTTGGTGGGGTCGCATATGCATGTGTATATAGTGAGCATGCTCTGTTGTGTAGACAAGGCACTATAGCTCAGTGGTTAGAGCACCTAACATGCAATCAGGAGGTCTGGGGTTCGACTCCCCATGGCGCCACTCTTGTTTCAACTTGGGATACAGTTAGCAGACTCTTTAACGACATTGCATCCGAGCCATCCTTCAAGATAGTGGTTGAGTCCACATTCGCCAAATCAGTAACGTCGGTTGCACTGGTGCCGGCCAATTTGTCATTTGCTTGGTTGGTTTCGAACTGGTGAACGGCACAGGTCCATGCACACCATTTCCTGCCATAATCCTTATATTCGTTGACCCGATATTGATCCCACTCAGGAGCACCTTCTGGGACCAAGAAGAGCCTTCGTTCAATAGTCAGAAAGGTAAAAAAGCAGCAAACATAACTAAACTCACGTAAGAAAATCGTACTTCTCTTGGTTCCCATCTAACCCTTTGAATCGTCCAGCAGTGAACATCACATTAAGCCCAGTATACTTCTGTATAAGGTGGAGGAAAGGATGAATGACGCGAGTCAGATTTGCACGGCAGCTATAACGTCCATTAGTTTTATAATTCAGCAATGCAAAGACTGTATGACTTACGTGGCTTGGTCGTCCAGTGTGCAAGATCCCCCTGCTTTACGGGCCTCCATGATTTCATGGTATTCTTCGAGGAGAAGTCCATGCGCATCGTCGATTTCTTTCTCCAGTTCGGTAACCTCTGTCTCTGGCATATCCTCAATAATGTCCTTCGCAGCTTGCATTCGACTAGGTAGACGGTCTGTACGACATGTCTCTTTTGAACACTCTTCGACTTGCTTCTTGTATTTCGGATGGGTAGCAACATGGTGACGAAGTTGAGGCCAACGAGGACGGTCAGGTACCTCATTTAGGTCGCGTAGAAAGGACTCGAACAAATTATTTGAGTCCTTGTCAACAACCGACTCCTGATAGCGAAACCAGTTCTGAGCTATCTGTATGATTTCAGTCATATTGTAGAAGATATATTAACAAAGACTTACCACCAACAATCGGTTTTCATCTGTACAGTCCTTCCTTCGCTGTTCTGCTTTGAGCCGGTTCTTCTTCTGTTTGGAAGTCATGGCATTTCGTTCTTCCTTAGTGAGAGGAGGGAGCGGCTCTAACGTGTCTGGTGGCAGAGGATAGTCTGACAAGGGAAACTTCTCAAGAAGCTCGGCCATGAACTTCGGCCAAAATGCTTTACGCGCCCGTCCACGTTTAGGGAGGGACAGAAATGTATCCAAAGACGTTTCCATGAACGCGAGACGTGCGCCTTTGAAATAGCTCTTGCATCCACGTGTCTCCTTGCTGGTCTCCTTGCTGGTCTCCTTGCTGCTCGCCTTGCCTGACTTGACTTTGCATGATTTCTGGGTTGTCTTGACTTTAGCCGACTTTGTCCTACCCATATCGACTAGAGGATAATCAGGAAAATAACAAGAAACAAAGGACAGTTGTGGCTTACAAGAGATTTCCAGGAGCGAAGTATGCCAAAAAAGGGGAGCGAGCAGAGGTCTGTGAAATAGTTATAAATGGGAAAGATGACACCATTAGTAGACAGACGCTCACCGGAACTTTCCCTTGTCGGATTTGGAAACTGTAGCCCTGACTGCAGCGGAGAGGTCTCCTAGGTCGAATTAGGAAGTTGAGGACCCTGATTGCAGTGGCCAATGTTGCCAATGAGACGTTCGTTCCACGGAACATTTCCTGTAATATATATGTAAGTCACATTTTTCATTTCATTTCAAGGCAGGCATACAACTTTTCGACAAGATAGCTAATGGTTGCTGGTATGTAGACGAATATAAGCACGTCGTGCTACATTCGCTGATTTCGCCAAAAACATATCTGCATCTTGGAGAAGTCGTCGTTTCTCCCACATATCCCAATACACCTTTTTCCTTGAGGCCAGTCAGTGTTTGCAAAAAAAAAACAAGTAAAATGGATCGACTCACAGACATTTAAACGATACTTCCTCATTGGGGGTTACCACAAAAAAATTCCATTCAGCCCAAGGTGGAGAAACTGCGTTACCGTTGTCGTTATTTTTGACTGAGCCCCATGTCTGATTTGGATTAGCACGCTGGAAGTTGAGTGATACGTTGTTGTTGTGTAGACTTGTAGCTCCAATCATCATATGGCACTTTTCATGGACGACCCGAGGGTTTCTGAGTACGGCGGCCCTCATGGTTTCATGGTCACTTCGAGTGCGGTGACGGAACCATAATTCTGGTATGCCGATCTCACCGCTAAAGACATTCGGATACAGTTTCTTCATCTCGTAGGCAATGATGCGTGCCTTAAGCTGTGACAAATGTTCTTCGGCTTCCTCATATGCCTCACACTCGTTGAACTCCTTTTCCTGCTGAGCTATACCGATAGCAGTGGAATGCACCTCCAGACACTTCGACCTGAAGAAATTGATAGCTTCATCGAGTGTCTCGAGCTGCTCCATCACGATATGGCTGGGCTCCGGGTCGTTGGCTGGAAACGCAGCTTGAACGTCTCTGAATTAGGGTGAGCAAATCGATTCTTAAGCTAATGTGGAGATACTTACTCAAAGCAGCGATAAATCCCTTCAGTAAATCTTGGAGGTACGAGCGAGTCCATTACCACGTAGAACCGTTTGTTGGGCTGGCGGTTGGTAATGTGCAGTACTGGTGCACACGCGTGTTTCTCCCAAGTATAATTGACCTCCGAGATGAAGTTGACGCTTTGTACTGCGTCGAGAACTGTGTTGATATCCCAGTTCTTCTGGAGTGGCTCGAAAATCTTTGAGTAATCGTCCATAGACATGATGGTGATAGGCCGAAGATACTTGATGTGAGAAACGAGGCTGATATTGAACCTAATCAGCATGGGCTGATTCTGTGAAAAGCGAGATTAAAACTCACGGGAATCGCGCTTCTTCCCAACCAACAACATGCAAACATCCAATCCGCCTTCCCCAACCATGCCTGCTTTAGTTGAGGTCGAGGAGCAAGAGCCGGCATGGGCAACGAAGTCTTCTGATAAAGAGAATGGCAAACGAAGTA
>JAYKXP010000088.1:0-214697 GCA_037176845.1 Paramarasmius palmivorus | reverse complement strand
CCCCTCCATCACCGTTGTGGACATCGAGGTTTCCAAGGTAATTGGATTACAATAGTCTACAAACTGGAATATTCCGTGAGGCTTGCCCTATGGAATAGTTATCCTGAACGATCCCAGTGCATCTTCCACTAACATACCATTGTTAGACTGACGAGTTTCCGAATGAATGAACTCCTGTTATTACACTCAAACTCGTCGCGCACCTTATCTACCTGGTCCGAATGAGCCTAAATATGAATCACCGATCCTTCCGTTCCCTGAGTTCGCCAACGCTCGCTCGTTCTGGGAAGATATGGTGAGTCAGATTTTTTTAGTGGGGATGCTTTCTTATTGTTCTGGTAGATGAAGGTCGACTCCAACCGCGATACGCATGAGCATTATAAGGGGTTTGACATTTATGTTCGACCGTACACCGAACCGGGATGGCCAGAGGAGCTCCCCATCTCAAAGCGTTTCTTGCTCAAGATATTTCAGAACGGGAAACCTGCGCCAGAGTCCTGCCCAATCGTTGTCTGTGACTGCGAGGGCCCTATACTCACAATCGACGGTTTCTGCTGGTATCCCCTTTCGGGTGAAAGAGAATACAAAGTAAAGTACAAGCCAACTGGTCATGTCATTTGTAGCTTTGGGGCCAAGGTGGTAGCCGAGCAATTACCTTTCGTGTCGGCGGATGGCCGTGTGCGTCGTCTTTTGTAATTGTATGCCTCCGTACTTGTTTTTGTTCATTTTGGCACTGTATGTAGCTATGATCCACACACGTTGCAAATTATGAGTCCTACAACGTAAGATTCAATCTAAGCTGTCGTCAAGTATCGTTGCCTGCATAGTCACAGGTTAAGTTGAGAAGGTAGAGTTTTTAATCTGTTGAAGAGCATAACGTTACATAATTAGAGCGTAGCAACACGTCTGGAAAACGTTGAAAATTCCCTGGATCTCAACACTTTCATGGCTTGTACACAAGCCGAGTAGGGACTAAGAATGTCTTTGAACATTCTATCACCTTGATGACAGCACTGTGAAAAGTACCAAAAGAAAACCACGACCCGCCAACTAACGCGTAGGTAGCCCAATACCCATGAACATGATGCTGTCCGATCCAAACGGCGACTGACACTCCAGCACGTTAGATAGGCTAAACACGCTGGACAACCAACAGCAAAAATACCATAGGGTCATTCTTGCATATGTATCTAGATAACACCGTGAGTACGAGCTAGACGAAGAACGGGTTTTTAACATCCCCAGATCGGCTTGATCAGGAAGTAAATAAGATAGAGTTCATCTACCTTCAGGGTTTGCGCACTGTCGGATACTATGGGACTGGACAGACAGGGTGTCGACAGAGGGCATGAGCTTGAGTTGCTGCTGTCTCCATCTGCCAGGGCCAAACAGTACAACATACCTCAAACGCGATAATCCATACCTCCGAACCGGGGCAGGTCACTGTACCAACGATTTTTATCGAGATTCACTGATAAGTACTTGTGTATGTAGATGAACGAAGCCTATACTTACCTTTGGAATGTCCACCGACTCGGAGAAGCTCAGAGATACCGTGTTGAATAACACACGTTAGGATGGATTGAACGGTGGCTGGCGCGAATTCCCGTGGTTGTAGTCACGGTCTTCACCTATTCTTGAAGCCCTCTTTTTTGCCTTGTTCTTCGTGTCTTGCCTAGGGAGATATCATTAGCTCCTGTGTGAAGAAATATTCTGAACAAGGACGTACCGTATACGACAGATCTCAAACTCCAGAAGAACCTACCCATTTTTTAAAAAAAAAATCGCCGCTCAACGGCTCTATCAAGTTTCCCCTTTGCCTGTAACCTTTCGCTCTCGACGACCTTTCCTGACAAACACAGTCGCAGGCAACACCAGTCCCATCACAACATCAAAAATGAAGGGCCACTAGAAGCCCTCGTTAGCCCTAGACGGCTGACAGCCTTCGCCGTAAACCCCATTTATACCTTGAAAGAATATTCCAATAGTTAGAGCCAACAACGAACATCTCCAGTGACACTAAAACTAAGACAACACCACCGATCATTCCCCGTACGTTAACTGTAAGCTTTCAATCTTCACGATGTCATTGCGTACATTCGAGACCGAGGAAGATCTTCGATCTGGACTGTAGAAAAAAAGGTTTTATGAGTGATCAAACAAATGGCTAGTAGGAGAAGTAAACCGCACCATGGTTGTATAAAACCATTAGATGTCTAATTGAAGGGAGGATTGAAGGTGAAGGAAAACAAAAGGAGAAACCAAGAGAGTCGATGTTTCGTCGCGGTTCGTAATTCAATAGGTGTCGCAATCGAGTTTTTCCCACAACCACAATCGGCAACCCAAATCTCTGAGTAGTCTGGGCTCTGACTATGGCCCCAGGATGATAATCCTTGTCATACAAGATATGAAATACGAAGAAAAGGAAGATGTGGAAGAGGAAAAGCCTAAAACCACTGAGGCTAGCGATGCTGGTTGTGGGATAGATGTAGCGATGGCGAAGGTGAAAGGATTGAAGGAAATGGTGCTCGTGCAGGATGGTGCTTCGACTGACAAAAGGCCGAACGAGCACCCGTTAGGTACTAATTTGGTAGTGTATATCCTTTGTACTATCTGTATATTTATCATGTATGCACTAATGAGAACCTGAATACCCTTACCAAGTCAACCCTCAACTGGCCACACATTCCACGGTTGCACTCAACCTCAACCATAGGATGCACACATCCAATTCCAAGGCTCTCAGTTTACACGGAGTAGAAAACTCTCGTATGATTCAAGAGAACAATAGGTCATGTAATTCGGTAGGTCTTTTATTTGGTTGGTGGAGATGGACACCTCAGGTTGATCGTTTACTCTCTCAATTTTGGCAACAGTGACAGGGAACTTGGAGTAATGCCATTGGAATCACGGTGCTAGGGTTAGAAGAAAAAAGCTTCAGGAAGTACTAAGGCCTGACGAGCTGGATGGCTCTGGGATGTGGTCTGGGCAAGGTAAGTACGTGTACATAGTCTCTTCACCATATTTTCAGTTTCCAGTGAATCAGCAGAATATTTTTCGACCATGTTATATACCAGAAACTGGTTTCCAAAATCAGTCCCGTCAGATTCCCAGCGCGCTGTGCGGATCCCGATGCGAAGAAACCCGTTTACCAACCATTTACCACGAAGACTCGGGCTGTCAGCTCGTACAGGCGCGATGGAACTTAGTTTTCGATATCTCCTTCATTGTACAATGCCCTTCGAAAGCACCTACGACCCTTCGAAACTGGCTCTGGGGAAAATGTACTCTCGTTCTGTCTCCATATCGTCCAGGCACCTGCCTATTTCGTCAAGTATCGAAGACCGTTGTCGTGATCGAGAATTCGAAGCAGCTTTGGACTCGATAAGGTACCGATACCACGAACTCTGATATCTACCACCTTTCTATCTCATTCTTTCCCTCTCCCAACAACAATGGCTCTCGTTCGACCATCCGAAATCCTTGACCAGCCAAACGCGTATTTATCACCCGTCTTAGCGAATCCAATGGCTCCTCAAGACTTTCAATCCCGAATGCCAACTCTCGCTGATGTGAGAGATGAAGCCAAATGTGGTGAGTGTTTTTCGGGTCGAATCTTGCCTTCGATAAGTTACTGACTATGTGTTGAGCCATCGAACTCCTAAAAGGCCCACCGCCAACCAACTTTCAAATCCCAGGCCAGGGTGTAATGCACCCAGCGGTCATGTATCATTACCTTGTTCCCAAGCTGTGTCTATTCGCGTTCCTCTGTAAGGAGACGGACGGTACGTTGTGTTTTCTCACGAAACTTGGTGATAAGGCTGATCTGTGGAAACCTGACAGTACCGGAAGACCTACAACCTTTCTGTCTCTGGGCTCTGGAGCAAAGATTGATCGCAGTAACAGAAGCTTCGGATGCACAACTTTGGGGTCTTATAGGGCAGAAAGACGGGACTGTTTCGATGTACGCAAAGTCGTTCATGGTACAGCTCTTTCGTCTGCTTGGATATGAGTCGTAGTTTTGATTTTGCGCTGCGTGCAGGAGAATCAAAGCCGGATCAAGATTATGAATCATCTTATGTTGGTGTATGTCCTTTCGTAGGATTCGTCGGTGCTGACACCTTGTTGCTACTCTATCACCTAGGTCAGCGCACATCAACCGTCCAGAAGACGCCCTATCGCATATGGAATTCAGCTTCAAGAGCCTAGCCAAGGAGAGAGGACTGTCGACTGAGGATGTGTTTCCTCGGAACCCGTACGTGACACATCCACGCCGCTACTAATGTCTATCAAATCATCGACCCTACTCTACGCAGGGAAATTTATGCTCTGTACGGCGAGATGCTATCGCGTACCAAATCCCGGGATACTCAAGCCAAAGCAGTCATGGAGAGAATCGTCCGGGATATCGGTCAAGTCAAAGATAAAGATAACGCCAATGGCAAGATCATATCCGTCCAAGCCAAGCTGTACCTCTCCCGTATATTGCGTCGAATGGGCGAGGTAGATGAGGCGGAAAAACAGTGAGTGCTCGGTGTACGTCTCAGCACACGGATGGACTCTAAAATGACTACATACAGCGAAACGTACCTCATCAAGTGGTTCAAGAAGAACCCCAAGCTCATCCCGGATTATATGCTCCGAAGGTGGTTTGAGACTGAAGGCCCGAAAGATCCTGTTTTTCAGGGTCTTGGGGGTACGAAGTGGCTCACCGAAAAGCGGAATGTACCATCGTACAAGGCGTCAGAACGGATGTCGAGAGTGTGTAAGAGGTGTGGAAAGGGAGAAGGTTTATCGTTCAAGTTGATGAAGTGTTCAAAATGTCTGCATGTGTATTACTGGTATGTGGGGCTATACAAATCATGGACCGAGAGCTGACTTAACTGCTTAAATAGCTCAAGGAAATGTCAAGTCGAAGATTATCCTTCTCACAAGTATGTGCCTTTATACCGCTGTCGAATAGAAGCTCATGATCGTCATCCGGTATTTAGGTCAAACTGCGCGTGAGTTATTCGCTTCCGAGTATCGTATTTCTACTGCCCTTTTGCTCACACCAACACCAGCGAACACGCTGCCGACCTCCAAAAAGCCGAATCGCTCAAATCAACCTCACCTGAAGACAGCAAATGCGTCCACGATTGGACTTTATACAAAAACTCCACCTTTTCCCGTGATGCTACCTGCCACGCTCTCGGGCTGAGATTCAACGCTGAGCGAGGAAAAACACATATCCTCATTATGCGCGTGGAATACGTTCCCTCGTCTAGCGGAAAGAAACACGTGGATGTCCTCGATAGATTTCGTGTTGTGGAAGCGGGCGTTTTCAGGCTTAGTGATACGGGTGTGTTGAAGGATATAGATCGGTTTATGGGGTATCCGAAGGGCAAGAGTAAGGAGCTGATGGATAGGACTGTGGAGGAATGGGAGAGGAAAGTGCGCGATGAGAAAGGGAAAGAGAAAGAAAGAGAGGGCATCGTTTTTCACGTTGTATATCTCGGATGATAAGAGGATTGTGAGTTTCCTGAAGATTGGTTAGTGTCCTCTTGATGTCCGTGGTAGTTCTGGATACTGAGGACATGCTATTTCGATTGTAGGTTCGGCAAGCGTGGAGGATTTAAAGAATGTGAAATATGATCCCAACTGGCGTAGGCTGATGAATCGGGACAGAGGAGATGTGAAGCCATTGAGGTTGCCGTGTGGTGCGCGAGATGTTGAGCGTGATTATTCGTGAAGGGCTGGTGAAGCAGACTGAGTGTGGAGGAAGTAGAAAACTTGGGAGGCTGGTTCTTGAGAGACCGTGTACTCGTCAAAGCGTTTTTGGGCCTCTTGTGTTTCTAGCAGATGGTGTTTCTGTATCAAACTGCTCGTGTTGTAGCTATTACATTCACCTTGGTCTTGTCTGAATGAAATCGACTTGCGATATGATGTGAAGCCAATTCGCGAGTGCTTACGGTATGGATCTCTTCTTGCTCCCTTCTCACCATGTCGTCTGAAACTGCACCACGTCTCGAGTCCCGATGAACCTTCAACATCCTTCAGCGTATGTCATTCGTCAAGCCGGCTCGGATAGGCGAATACGATTGGAACACGAAGCGCAGTGAAAGTAAATGGCTCCCAGCCAAACCCGATTTCCCTGCACCTCCCAGTCTTCTCGAATCGCGTATCATCCTGCCTCCTGTCCGCTTCAGCCCTCGTATTACCATCCCTGACACGAGGAAAAGGGTAGGTCGGTTATGTTTGATGTCATTGTTGCCCGCTACCCACTTTTTCTTATTCGTTTCTCTCTATCTCAGCTCAACCCGCTAGCTCAAGGCCCAGTTTTTCATGGTACGTATGCTGTACAGCAATCCACAAGCTTTTGATAATGACTTGGACAGACCTCAACTCGTACGAGGATAATCAATTACCTCATGTACGTATCCACTCGCCCATACGTCTAGGATACGCCTCACACCTCTCCTAGCTCACCGCAAATAAACCGCCCTGAAGAGGCTCTTTCGCATATCCTGAAGGTCGGAGGAGCAGATGGAGACGATTTGTATGGCGTTAGTTCACCAATTCAATTCCCCGACTAATCTACCACCACGCAGGGAGCTCTACGCTCTTTACGGTGAAATTCTCACCCGTACACGAACACGGGATGCCGAAGCTAAGGGTGTTTTGGAGCGAGTTCTCGAGACCAAAGCTTGGGCAAAAGGTGGCGAAGAGGATATGGTAGTCATCCAAGCGAAGCTGTACCTCTCAAGGGTGCTGAGGCGGATAGGTGAGGTTGAGGAAGCGGTGAAACAGTAAGTTTTTTATTCCGCCTTTAATTCTACTTGACGTATTAGCTCTGACAATGTATTTACAGCGAGAGTGACCTCATGAAGTTCTTCAAGCAAAACCCTCGACAAGACACTGTTATGCGCAGGTGGTTCGAAACGGAGAATACGCATGATCCTGTTCTGGAGGGGCTTGGAGGTAGAAAGTGGTTGAACGTACCTCAGGCTCAGGGTTTTGGGGCGTCAGGCTCAAAGAGTGGTTTGGGGGTACCAGTGAAGAAGAGAAGGTGTACATTTGATTGGTAGGCTCCCCTTGTGCTTAGAAGCGCACTTTAAGAGGCGAGGCTAACAGGATTGTTTATTCAGCTTGAGGAACTTTAAAGCCGAGGAACGTACATCTCGCGAGTACGCACTATTCATCGCGTTCTTGAATGATCTCACCTACTGATGTCGTTTATATTATAGGACGTCAGAATACCCACATGCCTCGCCACGGTATGGCGAGAAGAAGGCCTGTAGAAGATCTATGGTCGACGATACCCTTGGTACTCGATGGAACGATTTGAATAGAGCAAGGACGTGTGTTGTCAGGCGCAAGCAGTCTGTCCCTCTGGTCAATCGGTTCGGCGCGGACAGGCTCGGGCTGCGAGGCGTGGCCTTTGAGCCTGGGGCAAGAAACCGGGTAATTGAGCGAGAATTCGCTCCATCGTTCATGCTCTATGTCGCGGTATCGCATAACTGGAGGTACTTGCAGCTGAGTATAGGTATGTCTAGATCTTGTGTATGTTCTCTCCGATATGAGATTGAGTATGTTGACAACGATGTAGGTTTTGAATCATGGAATCAGGATGGCAAGTCGTTATGTGCGCAGGATGTGGAGTATGAAGAAAAGGAAGTTGGGGATGAGGAAAAGCCTAGGGCGACCGAGGTTGGTTGTGGGATTATAGCTGTAGTGGGGGCGAAAGACAAAGGATCAAAGGAAGTGGAGCTCGTGCAGGATGGAGCTTTGACTGATGAAAGGCTGAACAATGTACTTTCTGATACTTCTGTAATGTACATCTTCTGTACCATCTGTGTATTTATCGTCTATGTACTAATGAGAACCTGATATACCCTTACAAAGTCGATGTTGAACTGGCCGTGGATTTAGCATGGTCATTCTATTCTCGTTCGGACACGAGTGTGCGGGCAAGGCATGTAGAGAGGACTTTGTCAAAACGGTATTCTACAAGTATCATTCAACCGCCCCAAACGCGTATTCAATGAAGCCCATGCTAACCATTCAATGCTACTAATGTCGTCGATGCTACGTGTAAACATATCACCGACAGGCAGTAGCAGATCACCCGCCGAGAAGGTTAACGCCTCTACTTCTCGTTCATGTCTCCTTTATATCTCATCCTTCGGCTGACATGCTTTCTCCAGGTCTCATCCGCGCGTGCACAGTGCATGGGATCCAACGCGACTATCTTCATCGCCGCAGATTCAGCAAATCAGTATATTATGTTACATAGAGCGCGTACTTCCGTGTGTTGTAGTACTACCTAAAACCACAAGCACAGGAACAAAGACAGAGAATAACACATCCATAGACATGAAAAGTACGCACTGCGCACTGTTCAAGGAATCACATAGAATAAGAGTACCTGCAGATGATCAGCGCGATGCTTTTAACGCGACGATGTGCGAGTCACTTGCCAGAAGGAAATTACGACCTTTTTCTCGTGCTTTTCGTCTGTATCTTTGGCTTTGGCTGCGTCTTCGGCGTCTTCCCAGAACGCTCACAGCGCCCAAGTCGTGCGCGTGAACCATCGGGTGCACCTCCTTCCAATACACTTCTCCAACTCTTACCCTGAGCTCGCCATGTCGGTATGGGAATCCGTGAATGACGGGCTTTGCCAGCGGGGTAAGGGCGCTTCTGTTGAGGAACTGAGAGACGACCACGTAATGGAGTAACGACTCCTGGTTGAACCTTGACCTTGGAATGCGGTGTCGCCACGGGGATGCATGAAGGCTTGGGCGTAGATGTGAGCGAAGACTCAGGAATCGTGACTGTTTCTGTGGAGTGAGATGGTGGAATTGCCAGAGAACGTTAAACGAAATACTGACCTTCAACCGCCGGAGGTGTATCAAGTTCTTCTGGCACGCTTTGGTTGTTGGAAGTAGGCAAGTTTTCTGTGAATTGTGAATGAACAATGTACGAATAACTGCAAGATGGTGAGACTAACCATGAACTTCTTCAAACCGACTTGTCGCTGCCTCATTATCGATGAGGATATCAAATACTGGATATCCACAACTTCGAGCAAAATCGGCAGTGGTGGGGTCAAAGCCACGAGCAACTTGCCAGTTGTGGATGGCAGGGTAGACATAGCTTGACCATGTCCACGCAAGTGGCTCATCAAAGTGTACATGCGCCTCCAGCTCTGGAACTCCCCATCGCCTACGTTCCTCCTCCGTCATCTCAGATCCCCCATCCTCATCAAGAGACCAGAAGTGGGTTCTGTTTTTTCTCCATGAGTTGATTCCAGACACCGTCATGGGGAGAGGGTAGATGCAGAGGTAGATGGGCGGGGGTGTTTCAAATGGCAAATGTCTTTGTTGATTCGGGTGTGTTGTGGATATTAATAGATCGACATTATATTGTGAATCAATTATGCCTGTGCAAAGGAAGGATGATGAGTTCAATCGTTGACATGGTGAAGAGAGAGGACATACAGCATTGTTCCTCCGTTCCTGACATCCTGCAGGCACCGATGATCCTTGAGCTTTGCGACATCCAACTCGCCCAAAATATGCGATAGTCAAAGTGGAAATGAGCATAGACATATGGACCGTCTAGCTTGAAACTTTAGAAATCAACACCCAAAACTGAACCATTACGCCCAAGCTCACTCACCAAATCAGCCCATCATCCAATACCCTTTTATCCACCAACCCCTTCCCCTCCCACATGTCCCACAACGCCCCACCATCTCGGCACCTCGCAACAGCCCCCAGGGAAGGAGAGTATACAGTATCAATGCGAAGCCCATCGAGGGCTTCCGGGGTGTTTTCCGGTGGGATGTTGAGCGGCGCTTCACGAAAAAGGCTTTCGAGATCAGAGGAGTAGTATTGACGTCGAGCATGTCCTACAATGAGATGGTCCAACGCCGTTGAAGGGAGTTTCCGGAGGAATTGAAGGAAAATGTCTCCTTGCAGCATCTCTGCTGAGGGTGGGACAGTAATTCCACCGGGGTTTTCGTTTTCAGTGTATTCGACTCGAAAAGCAGGCCCCTCGGGTCCCTTGGTCAGAGTCCCTCTCGTGTTCAGCCATAATTCCGACTCCGTGCAATCCAGTTTCCTCTAGAAGAACAGTGTGTTAGCTTTGCGGGCACAGGAAACACTAAGTTTAGGACGCACCCGCAACGAGTCAACAAATAAATCCCCCCAAAACGAGTTTTTGTAGAAATGCCCAATCGGAACAAGCTCTATCGCGCCAACTTGATCAGAATACGGCATTGCTGAAGAGGGAGGAAGACTCACCGTCATGGAAGATTAAAAACGGGACGTTGGATCGGTTCAGGCCGTAGAGTTGCCATGCGTCTGGGGATCTATTTGGTCGTCAGTGAAATTGTTGGGTGGGGAAGGCGGTAACGTACCTGTTTTGTGAAAACCAATGGAAATGATTTTTAAAGACCTCTCGTGCCTTCTGGCCCTTGTATTCTATGGCGGTGAACTTGGATTGCCGGCCAACCAATTCGACACTGTAGACGGTGCTGTGGGCTCGAGTACGACGTGCACCACATTGACAGTTCCAGAACGTCTTGGAACATTGACAATAACCGAAGACATTATCGCGATGTATCTCTTTCAAAAGGTAGATGTCTCCTTTCTTCAAGCGTTCGAACTATCATTTTCATGTTCAGCTCATGAATATAGATCACTGTAGGAGCACCTACCTCGTCGTATTCCGTAGGCTCGTCATCCGCCCGTGAGCTGATATGAATGACTTCTGCTGTGACATTGAACTGGTCGCGCGATACGTTGTTGATAGCTGGACCGGCGACAATGACCCGTGAGACGTTACTGAAGCTCATTGTTGGCGAAGGAGGACTAGGGCTGAGGAGTTTGGTGGTGGTAGTTGAACGTTGAATGGCAAGAAAGGTCGTGGAGCACACGAGGCATACGACAGGTTTATAGCTGCTGTCGGAGTGCACGATGTGATGGACAAATGGAATGGCCGGTGATCTCCAGAGGGCGTTAGTGTGGATGCTGTAGGGAACAGCTAAAATTGTTGATGGTATTGTTGAAATCGGCGGATAAGAGGAGCGACGAAGCAAGGTTGTGTCAGCAAAATGAGTCTTACCACTAATTCCATCTCAAAATTTCGTACTGAGGCTGACAGAGGAAAGAAGTGTGTTATGTAGATGGAAGTGTGTTATGTAGATGGAAGTGTGTCATGTAGATAGATAGATAGATATTACCCTGCAGTGGTCCCATTTCGGAACGACAGGGGGTCCGTACTACACGTACATGATGAATGTATACTAAGTAACTACGTGCTACGGCCAATTATGCTCCCCACCGGTTCGTATGATAGTTCACCTCACGGCACTGAGAACATAACCAGGAACTTTGTGCTCAGATCGGCAGATGACCAGAAACGTCACGAGTTACGTCATAGTAACCCATGACCAGGACTGGTGATCAAAAATTCGAGAACGTTTGTTGAGTCGACGACGCAGCGTCGTGTTGCAGCTACCGCTGCTGGGTAGAATAGAGTATAATGGGCGACACAACGATGAAATGATGTGTACCGCAAGGAGTGCATGTGTCATGATATGGATCTGGGATGAGTTTCGAGACCATGAAGATGTCTCAGCTCACTACCAGCCCTGATGGACAATGAGCATCGTGGTGCCATAACCACCATGCTGAGGAATAGATGGGTTTGTGATGAGTTTGGAGGCCACGAAGACGCCTCTCTGCATCACCATCAACCCCAATACTGATGAGGAAAAGGGCATTGTGGTGCCATAACCACATGCGAAGGAATAAGTGGGTCTGTGATGAGTTCCAAGACCACGAAGACGTCTCTCTGCATCACTAAGGACCCGACAAAAGGACTCACTGTCATGAAGCAGGCAAGGGCATTGTCTGCAGAGAAGAGGCAGCAGAAGGATCCGAGAAAAGAAATTGACGTATACAATGGTATTCGATGCAGGTGGTTGTCGCTCGTGGTGGTCGCGTCGAAAGAGGAGAGAAAAACTCTGCTGTGCATGAAGTGATGACTCCCGCTCGCAGTGAATGTGGTAGTAGCATGTAGATGGAACGTGATTTGATGGAACGTTTCTGACTGAGCGCTCAGACGCGTCGCGAATATACTCTTGATCGTGAACCACCACCACCACACTCACAAGCACCCCAACGTAGTTCTTCTCAGTTGCCCCAGTTACCGACATTCTTCTCTTTATCAAATCAAACAACGTTCGAGGATGATTATGCCCATCTCTAGTCACCGTGGACTCGTTCAAAATTTCAATCCTGAGCTTGCTCGGTCGGTCATTTTCTATAGGTTTATGGATGCAGGAACCGCACAAGGTGTACATCACGGGCTCAAAACCAAGGTTTTGTAAAGACTGATATTCTCAAGTAGGTCTGTTTCTCCCTTCTCTGGCTATACACCCAACTCAGCTACTTACGTCTCTTCCCGTGCCCTAGTTATCAAAACCGACGCGTAGAACTCTAGCTATTGCAGGCATTGGGTATGGGCTTGTGGATCGGGGATAAAATTGTGAGTATTTGACCCTTTTTCATGCCCTTTTCCCCTATTCTCATCTCTCGAGCACAGAATGGCATTCCCAAGCTCGCACGGTGCAACTTTACAACACGAAAGATTCAACAAAAGGACGCCTGTACCTTCGAGTTGAAGCTTCTTGACCTCAAGGCACTCAGCTCTGTGTCCACCAGACTTGAAGCTTGAAGGCTTGACTCTTGATGCAGTCAAGGTATTCGTCGTTTCGACTGGAAATATATCGGTGAGTGCTATTTAATAGCCAAGTCTATACTCGCTCACATTCAACTCCGTTCTCTTAATCACTCAGTCTCTGCATCACCAAAATCTCAGGCCAGGAAACTGCACTACCGTTGGATGCCGCTGGTACAATAGATTCAATGTCCTCAACACTCGAACAAAACCAAAACAGGTGAACATCCACCTCAAGATATCCAGTGCGCATGTACTAAGAACTTTTGATGATAGCGGCATTCTAGTCCCAGGGACCAAAGACTCCAACACGACGCCCGACGCCCGGAAACCCTGGCATCTCCGAAAAGCGGTGGGTGACAACAGTTGGGAAAGTATCGACTGTCTCAATCTTGGGGCGACTCTGACGAGACCTCTCTGGGGATTTAGACAGTATATCGAGCGCTTCTCCCGTGTCAGATACCTGTCATGGTTCTCGACATAGCATCCCCCAAGCGTAACCCAGCCTTTTGGATAGGCACCTGCCTGCGCTGATTTTCTACGATGGTGCGGCATCAAAGGCTTCAATTTCAAAGTTCCTAGCTTACCCTTACCTTGATTCGTACAGAACTAGCTCCTCGGGTTTCAGGCGCTTCTCGCCTATATATAACCACACACTGCCAGCACTCTACATGCACCTCCCAAATCATGCAGGTTCATCAGTCACCTAGTAGACATCATCCCAGAAGAAGAACTGTAATTGACTCAAGATGCGGTCCTGAATGAAAGCACCTGGGAAGATCTTCAAGTTTGTAAGTTTTCTTGGTTATTCTATAGCATCACAACTGACCGATGTCTTGTAGCCGTTATTAGTTCCCTTTGGCTCCACTACGACCGCCTTCAAGTCCCGTTGCGAATCTTCTCCCAGTCTACCGCCAATTCCCTTACTTTCTAACGACGAAACACGCTGGTCATTGCCCGAAACATTTTTTGGTTGTTTGACTATGTACACCGAGGAACGAAAGATGATGGACTCGGATATCATTCAAACATGACTTGGGGTTCCCGCGAGTGTTCGAATAGCGCAGAAACATTGGAACTGTGCCCATTGCGGACGAAGTTGTCAAGAAACTGCATCGCTTGATCGCTCGCGATATTGCCAAAGTTCGACAATTACTGATATCTTCCCTGCAGAAGTACAAGGTAAAGGTGTCCTCGTTGCTTGATCTTTCGGCTTTGAGCTGACTAGTTGCATAGATGGGAGGCTTCTATTGGAGAGGTAGTCCTGTATCCTCGAGCGAATCGAAGTAGTTCGGGACAAAAAGGAAAATCTCGCGCAGTCTCGCAGCTACTTGTATTATACGGCACATCCTTACAAGCTGTTTTCTGCACCTTTAACGTGTCCATGTGCCATTCCCGTCAGTGGAACCTAAAGCTTATAGGCCCGACCCTGCTTCTGACTGCTAGAAGTGCTGCGCGCACCGTCAAAGCACTACGCTTCGCACTCAGCACCTTACTAAGGATGCAAATGTATGCCGTCGTAATCACCGACCCTTCACTCCGCTCTATATGAAGGGGATGAGTTCTGCGGATATTCTTTGAGGATAGAGAGGGGATGGCCGACGTACCGTGATGGAAATACGCTACAGTCAAGGCCTATTGATGAAAAGGTGCGTCGTCGATTTTTCATACTTGTACCAGGCCCTGTTTGACATTTAGCTATCCAGCCAGAATGAAAACACTGAAAATACTTTACGCATTTGAAGAGTCTTGCACATTCCTCGTTAACGATGCTCACAAAAGTCGCGAAGCCCGTGTTGTACAAGGAAATCAAGTTCAAGTTGCTGGTTTGTCCTTTCCTTTCCACACGGCGTATTCCATATCTCCCTTATGATCATCACATTTACCGCTCTACACGATCTCTCCCCGAGGCTCCATGCCCTGTGGATTACTTTCATACAAGGGCGAGCTCTTTCGCTTCTCGTACTATTTGCTTCTCGTCTTCTCATGATATCGTGAGCACTAGTTATCATTGTTTTTGCTGTCCTGGTTTTCGCACAACACTGCGTCAAATCCACGAGTTTCACTTGTACATCTAAATCTATATCAACGAGACCGCATAACGACCTAGCATATCTTCAATCCTATTTACGAGTCGCTGGCAATACACTAGCGCTTGCACCCCGAAGGAGGCATGGCGAAAAACGGTTCAGATTGTTTGTACATCACAGTACATCCAGCTGCATCCCGTATAAGCACTCCGCGGACCGTGACAGCATAACTCGTACTCACTGAGTAATAACAACGAACTCCCGATCATTCGGTGCAGCCTGATGACATGCTTTTGACCCAGCAGACTAGGCAGCCCGGGACGGTCAACGTACGTCTATTAGCGCAATATAAGAACGAAATTCTTCATCTGGTGAAGGCTTCCTCGATATTGCTAGAGCATCTCCGGAACGAGCGGCCGAAGATCATACGAAAGCGACCACAAAGCCATCTACAAGAACAGCACCAACATTAGTAGTAGTTCAGCGCGGCGGATAAAACCTAGGAGTACCTCATTCCCGACACCGGCTATAAGCATCATAGATCGAAGGTACCTATCTGTATAAGCAGGACGAAGGCAGAGGTAAGTACTGTGAGAAGTATAAGCACAAGAAACCTGTTACTCACCAATCAACGCGTAGGCAACCTGGTGCCCACGGACATGGCACAGTATTAATCTAACGATGATTGATACTCCAGCGCGCTAGCATAGACCAAACATGTTGGACGACCAGGCCAACGGCAGAGATAGTAAAGTGCCGTTCACATATGTATCTAGATCATACCGTGAGTACGAGCTATACAGAGAACGGATTTTGACCATACCTCGACGCTTGAATGCTGAATGCCTCCAACTGAGAAGTCCAGCCCTGAACAAGCATATATCGCCGATTAACATCTGGGTAGCTAGTCGGAATGCAGGTAGACCGTAGTACAATATACCTCAAACGCGATAATCCATACCTCCACACCGGGGAAGAGGACATGGACCAGGATTCGGATCCTGGAAATCCTGTTAGCACTTGGAGTTTGGGGGTAATAGCTGACACCCACCTGTGGAACGTTCACCAAAAGCTCGAAGAGACGGTCATTCCTGTCAAATAATACGCGCTACAATGGCCCTGAACGATCAAACGGAGGATGGCGTGATTTCCGGTGGTTGTAGTCACCCCCTTAGCCTATCTTTAAGCTGTCTTTGTCTTGCCTAGGGTTTCCTACAAATTAGTGTTAGCTCCTGTGCGAAAGAAGATTCTGAACACGGATTTACCGTCCATGAAAGATCTCAAAGCCCTGAAATCTCTATCCCCTCGCTCGCTCAGCGACTCTTCAAGTTTCTCGCCTAATTTTCTTCTCGACGACCTTTCCGACAAACACCGCTCGCTGCAACCTCCCAGATCCTACCACATGCAAAATGAAGGGGCGCAAAAGGCTCTTGACCTCGCCATATAAACTACCCGATAGTCAGCAAACGACGTCTTGCAGCATCACCACAAAAACACGACAACGCACCGAGTCTTTCCCCGGTAGATTATCTGTTCTCTTTGAATCCTCGCGATGAACTTGTCTTTTGACCCATGAAAGATCTTCGACTGGAGCTGTAGAGAAATTTTATAGAAGGTGTTTTTGAGTCGAAGCAATGAACCATGTGTAGGAGAAACAACGTACCATGTAGTGATAGTCATCTGAATTTTCATTTGATGCAAGGGGTGAGAGGAAGGAAAAGAAAAATAGACCGAAAGGTGATGCTCGTCGTCGTGGCTCGTGATCAAGAGATTGTCGGTACCGTTTCCCACAGTGTCGACGCACCCAATTCTCTTGACACTGTTTCTTGTTTCCCTTGGAAGCACTCCTCTGAGCTCTGACTATAGCTTCAGGATGATAATCCTTGTCATACAAACTATCTACCGTAGGGTACTTGAATCTCGGGCGCAGATGTGCTCTGTTCTTTTTAACAGACGTCGTCGCCCCCATCACCTCAGGGAATGCCATGACTCGCGGTGAATGAACGTACTAGTATCCCGCATGAAGTGAGAACCCTAATGTCGCAGTAATTCATCGAGTATACAAAAATGTTTGGGCTATGAGAATATCGTCGGAATGAATAACACCCGAACATAGGGAGTGCGAAAATGACCGCAATCCATAAGACTCGACCATCGCCTATAGAGCCCAAAGATGAGTACGGCAAGTAATATGGCGACAACAGAACATCACTCACCGAACCTAGTAGATCCACTTCATGTATATCTCGCAACGCCAAACCAACATGTCTACTACTAGTATCAGGTGGACACTTGAGCTCTTCCTAGACTGAATCTCAAGGATGTACAAAGGTGTTTGACCTGAGTTTGTCTGACTAACGAAATGGGCTGGGGCATTTTGCCGTAAGAGACAAGCCATGAACTTTGAAGGGCGAGACATAGACAGCCCACATGAATACATATTGCAGCAATCTGTTCTTTTGCACTTGAAGCCCGGGATCTACATAGAAGGAACAATGAGTATGGTAATTGTAAGATAGGTATCACTTACCCTCGTATCGTACACAGATACCTCGATAACGCTTAACTAAAGCCAGTACACCGACAGCTCGACAAACGACACAAGCTCAATTTTATCATGCTGGTTGCTAAACGAGCATGATGTAAAAGCGTGCAGTACAAATCCAACGGGCATAGCGTGTACGGTGAGATCCAACACCGGGCCAGGTGTTATCGTCCGAGGTACGCGAGCTTGTCAGCGAGATTGTGTACATGTGGACGTTCCAATTCCCGGATGCAACGCTCCGGATCGCACTCTATGTCGCCTGTGAGTGCAAGCGTTCGAGAGGATTCGGTGTCGCTGAGCTCCTACTAGGGCCGGAAGGCTTGAAAAGGAATGGCTGGGTGCTTCGTGGAGATAACTTGGGTATTGGTTGATTCAATCGACATTATCGCGAGTCCTGATATTAGGAGTACCGTGTTAGCGGAGAGTCTAGAATGAAATTCCACTCCGCACGTACTTATACTGTGGATGGTCGATGTTGTGTTCGAAGTCCAGCAACCCTTGTCGCACTTGTGTATCAGAGAGCCTTTGTTCGTTATCTTGTATCCCTTTTCTATTGGTCCTGGGGGTTTGAGAACCTTGTATGCTTCAAGAACAACATTTTTTATATGGAGAACTCTGCGAATAGCATGAAGAACGCTAGTGAGGGTGAGGAGCATGATGCATGATGGGTGTCGAGGAAAAGACCTGATGTGACGGGCGCTAATTCTCTTCAACGGTAACCACCATCCTGCAAATTCAATGGCCTATCCAACAGAGCCCAGTCGATACGACATCAAAGGTTCGAATATCACATTGTTAGGCTCTAGCGTCAGCGATCCCAACCTGCTCTAGATGCTCACATACTAGCACCGCCTACACCCAACTTCTTCACCTCCTTCGTCCTTCCATACCCTTCCGGTCTTTACGCAGTCAGCCAACAAGGCGACTCTTCTTCCCACATCTTTGTTTTTATCCGATCTTCTTCCGATCTTCTTCACCGTCTTCTCAAAGCAGAACGCGATGATTCATCGGATGAAGCTTTTCTCTCAGGCCTCCCCGTACCGCTATCTTCATCTTTTTCTCCCTCGGAACCGATTAACTCAGCAGATCGTGTTCGGCTCGTTCACCGCTACATTTTTAGCCCAGGAATCTCCCCATAGTCAAAGGAATGGTTGCCACGTATCGAAAAGGACGTGTTGTTCTGTCTCAACGACAAACCATTCAACGATAAATGGATACACACGTATAGAGCAGGAAGAGGCCGGAAAATCAGTCTAGAACGTCCCAGGCAACAAGTCGCGCTTTATTTCGCCTTTTTCATACCTACACCTATTTCCTAGCCTTTCCAGCTAGGATTGTTTCGGTATTCTACATCCACAAGGGAATGGGTATGGTTACAGCCCAATCTACTCGACACTCCTGGTGTTTTGGTGTATCGTGTTCACGGAGTACTGGCGCGTCAAGGAACGTCGTTATGTCTTATCCTCACGCGATTTGGGCCCTACCTCTCCCTGGTACCAACACCACCAACACCAAAAAGATAGCTGCGCATGGTACACACATCATCTAAAATCCCTTTCCACAATTCTCATCTTAGCACTCTGCGCTACACTCCTCATCGCACTTCTCATTCATCCTCGAAGCCTTCGTCTCACATTTATACACCGGCCCATTCCCCACACTACTTCTCTTCATTCTCCACACTACTCTTCGTCCTACTTGTTCCCCTACTCTTAGCGCCGTCGAGAGGCCTAAACTTTAGGAAGGCCGCATCAAAGGCAGCAACGGTTACGAACGAGGTATCCTCCGAGATCAGTTTGGATTCACCACACGTCGCGTATGGCGGTCCAGCTTTCGTTTCCGTGCCGAAGCCGTGGCATTTGTCCAACAGTGGATAGCAGACTTCGGATTAGACGCATTCTAAGCCAGCTTGGACATGAAGCTGGACGAAGAAAGGCTACGAAATGGGAAGAAGCTGGGTTACCGTTTGTTCTTCGTCGAGTGGAGCCGTTCACCGTGAACACATCGCCGGCTTCGTCTTCGGCACCATCGCTGGTAAAGAGAACTCCAGCATAACTCTCACTCTCATCATCCACACCAGCATCCGACCAACTCGAGACGCTCACCGAATTCGGGTACATAGCCAGCTGGCCACTCGCATTAGCTATGGGCTGGGTTAACGACCTAGTCGAAGGACGCTTTCAAGATATGCGTTTACGAACGCCGGGCCCAAAACCTCTGCCGGAGGTGAGACATAGACCGAGGTGTTGAAAGGTGTAGCTTGGCTCGGTGGAATAGTCAACGCCGCTCTTTTTTGGACATTCTACTATTCCACTGGGAGCGCAGTAGAGAGGCATACCCAGCCGTTGTTGGTAGCGCTCCTTGGGTATTCGCAAGGAGCGAGAAGAGATTGGGAGCGCAGTTAGGGTGTTTTGAAGAGTTCGTGAGGAGTTGATGTTGGGGTCGCGTTTGGGGTCTGAGGATAGTTTGGGCAGTGGTGGTGGTGTTGGCGCGGGTAAGGAGACGGATGAAAAGGACTCGGGGAGGAGGAAAAGGTGTTTTGGAGATCTGATGAAGGCGTTGAGGTGGTAGGCGGAAAGAAGAGTGAAATGCAAAGATGCGCAAAGGCAGAAAGGACATGGACAACAAAGAGGACGTTACTATCTCGTAGACCGAATAGTTATAGTTCGATGTTATGTATTAGTAGCATCCGCTCATCCAGGCCAATTACAATCTATACGAATCGGTCACATTGGGTCTACATCGAAGGGAAAGGCTAAAGGACCATTTCAATTTACCTTCAAGCGCGAGCGCGATATACACAGACTAAAGTACCTGGCCATCGTAATACGTATGTAGCCATTGAAATACAGTAATTCTCCGCAAGATGTTAGCCCACAAAGTAAATGGGCCGGTAAGAGTATGTCCGATGTTCTACTCCTCGTCCAGTTGACCATCGATCCACTCCAATCAACAAGGCAAGCTTTTTTACGTTGTTCTAGAACCGCATGAGCATTTTTACAACTAGCTTGTAGATCAAGACGATACTTACCCAGCTCTTTGACCGCTCCTCTCGAGGATCTTTCGTGTCTTAGTCTCAATCCTCAACCAACCAATTCGACGCTCATCCCAGCTGAACGTCGGTACAGTACCCGAGGCTCGGTACCACGATACCCCCAGAATGGCGTCTGCATACAACTTTGAAGCACGAGTTGCCGAGCCAACTTTCTCGCGGCAGAAATTCAAGCAAAAAGTTGTATTAGACTCTGCGCGAAATAGACCATTTTTTCTCCCAAGAATGGCTGATTTATTGGGTCAAAAGTTAAGTGCTTTCGGTGTGAAGATTAACAACTTTTCTTCTGCGCAAAAGAACTGATTTCTACCGGCCATTTCAAAATTCCCGGCCATTGTCAGCCATCGTGCGACGGTGGGCGATGGTCGGAAAGCACTGAAAAGCACTGAAAGAAGGACAATCCGATCGTCGGGAATTAAAAAATGGCTGGCAGAAATGACTCCTTTTTCACAGGAGAAAGGAATGTTTTTTCTCGGGACAAAGAAATACAATTTTCCGGTGGAAATATCCCATATATGGCAGCAAAACCATCAAATATGATTTCTTACTTAACTCAGGTTTCCTTTTGAATTTCCACAGGTCAAAACTAGGTGCCGCAAGCCGTGAAGGATGACATAGATCTCCACCGTCATTGAAAATTGTACTTGGGGAGCATGCGCAAAATTGTCGTTGGTTGTAGTCTTGAGATCGACATGGAAGGGTGCTTCGAGGTCTTGTCCTAGGCGAGAGTTGAGGTTAGGAGGGCAGAAAATGGAGCGAAGCGTTGAGAACGTACCCTTTCGTGGTCATATACCCAGCAAACTCTACTCTGAGCACCAAAAGAGCTATGCTGGAATGTGGACGTCGGAAGTATGACGCGTAGTCTCCTGAGAGAGAGGTTAGGCATGCAGCCACGGATGTAGAACGAGAAACGTACCATATCGTCAATATGAACTTGGGCTTGTATATATCCTGGGAGGAGCATGAGTTGGCTGAGGAAAGAGGTGGTGGTGGGTAGAAGCGTGTTCACCGCCGGCGCTTGTCTTCTCAAAACGATCACCACAACCATTGCCAGCCATTGCACTTTGTTCGCTGTGTCTTTAGGATACTACCACACTACCGTGGTATGTACCTCATCCATTCTGTGGTTTTCATCAAGTCTCATTCAACCTTGCACGCAAACTGATAACACCCAAATCTTCGACAATGGATTCCCCTGCAGGTCTATCGCTATCCTAGCACCCCAGTCCCCTTGCCACTTTCCAACACCACCTACAAGCCAAGTATCCGCCATCAAGGCTCCCCACTATCTATGACACCTAAATATTTAAATACTAAAGCCCGAGTCCGAAGATGACACTTTTCACCACCCATGTCCAATCATGTTCGGTTACAATTTCACTCCCGCACATACTATACACTTCATATCACCTCTCGTGAATCCGAAGTGCAGCTTTCTCCGCTCCCTATCTTCCGAGCGCCATTCCTCGTATGCTCGTGTCGCTGCACTGGGAAATCGTTGATTTCCTGATGTCAACACACCGCTCGCTCACCCCATTTCCCTCGTGTATTCTGCTGGAAAAGTTTCCAAAAGCTTGCGGAGGATTGTAGGGTGGTCATAGGTCCGGATAAGCAAGATTGCTATGGTCGAAACGGCGCCCAAGATGGCTTTGTTGGTTTACCAGGGTCAGTATTGTCATTCCTTATTCTTAATGCGTTTCACTGATATCCAGCCTGATAGAGCGTTTTTGAGAGACTCTTGGTTGCAGTCAAAAGTTCCGGATCCGTCGCCTTGGACACATAATATCGCCTTGCTATCGATTCAATACCCAAGCCAGTTCCAACCAACTCGTCGCCCATATCCTGATCTGCAACCCGCTCCTTCCCTTCCCTTCCTTCAAAATCTTACTACGAGTTTGGATCCCAAGCTTTTTTGGGTTTGGAACGCTCAGTCGTTGCTTTACGGGTCTGTTGTTGGTATAGGGCTCTGGGAAAAAGGATTCGCAAGTTGTCGATGGATTTGCGTTGGAAGAGTGTAGCTGTTGGGGGTTTATATGCACAAGTGTATAGTCATCAATGTGCAAGACCGACGCTCTTCTCTCGAGGTTCCTTGGGCTGTTGAATCGTTGATGAGCCTCGAAAATTCTAGTTCAAGCTCTCTAAGCAACGGTATGCCCTAATCGTTCTTGTGGTTCTTTATCTACTAATAGTCATCTTTAGCACCATCTAGTATCTTTTTCCTCTCAGACTCTTGAACGCGTAATGGTCAAGCGCTAGCTCCCGAGAGCAAGGCGAAGACATGGGCATCGGTGCGTCGGTACCTTTCGTTCTTCTTTTCTGACGCTGATGGCTACTCTACATAGTATACAACTCATTGCTCTCGGCTCCGACTTTCATCGACACGAAAGGCAGATAGACATGAATTGGTGGCGGAAGTCAAGGTGCATGGTGGCTCTCCCGAGAAGGAAGCCATAGATGATAACTCAGGTGGATGTCATGAGTGATCGCTTCATGATGAATGTCCGCTGACTGGACTCTTCATTCGCGTTTTAAGCTTCGGATGGAACGCGTGCAGTGTACCGTGTACCGAGGACTAGGTGCAGTTCAAGAGTTGCATGTGAGTTTTTATCCTGCACTTTTTTTCAACAGCTCATACCCGTTCTTGATAGATTTCCTGGTAACCAAGACGTAGGATTTTGTTTGAGATGCGGCTTTATCTTGCGAGTACTGTACCGAAAGAGAATCACGGCTATATCACTCCGCGAGAGCGGCCCATGAATGGTATGGTGCTGCGTCGTCTTCACATGAGCCTTTTGATTCTGAGTTTTCCAAGCATAGGTACCGTACCAGGCCAGGGCATGATACACGTACTTATAGCTATCCCGGCTATTAGCCCGTATTGACGTTCCAATTTCGATGTACATCCTGGACGCGTCACTGATGCTGTTGATGCTACTTTCAAGCATATCACCGACAGGCAGTAATCCATTGATTTAGGTATCATACGCGCGATGCAAAACATTGTTATATGGAACCAAATACATAGTATTGAACGATATAAACGATATAATACAACGAGCTCAACTCGTAGAGCGCACATTTCGTGTATCGTTATGCGCCTTACATATACTAGTAATCACCGGAGAGGAAGAAAAGAAAGAGTAACACGTTCATAAATATGCAGACGAAGCAAGGAAACGTATAGGGCATAGGTACCTACAGATAGTCAGTACGATAACCTCAACAATACAAAGGCTTTCCGAATCACTTGCTAAAAAAGAAATCAGAGCCTTTGTCTGGTGCTTCTTGTCTGAATCTCGCTGCCTCTTTGGCGTTTCCCCAGAATGCTCGCAGGGTCTGAGCTGTCAACCATCATCGGCTGCATCTGAGGGGGTGATTCAGCTCTTGGTCGAGCTTTCATCTTCGAATACTTTGGTGGCAAGGTGAATTGTGAAGGCTGAGGGATCACGACTGTTATTGTCAAGTGAGATGGCGAAACTAACAGGGAACATCGAACGGAGTACTGACCTTCAGCCGGCAGAGGTATATCAAGGTGCTCCGGTGTGCTTTGGTTACTCCATGTTTCGGGAGTAGATGAGCCAGAAGACGAGCCAAAAGATGAATCTTCTGTGAATCGTAAATTAACAATGTACAAACGACTGCGAGGAGATTGTGAGACTAACCGTGAACTTCTTCAAACCGACTTTCCACTGTCTCGTTATCGATGAGGAAATCCGACTCTGAATATCCCAAGCTCCGAGCAAAATCAGCAGTGGCAGGGTCAAAGCCACGAGTGACTTGCCAGTTGCGGATGGCAGCGTAGACATGGCTTGGCCATGTATACACTTTTGGCTCATAAAGGAGTCCCGCATGTGCATTCAGCTCTGGAACACCCCATCGCCTACATTCCTCCTCCGTCATCTCAGATTGCCCATTCTCATCAATAGACCAGAAGTGGGTTCTGTTTTCCCGCCATGACCTGAGATCAGCCAACGTCATGGGGAGAGGGTAGATGAAGAGGTAGATGGGGGGTGTTTCAAATAGTAAGAGTCTTTGTTGATACCAGGAGCTCATTAATGTTAATTCGAGACTGGGATACATGGATGGGGCAACTATAACTATGCAAAGGAAGAATGATGAGCTCAATCGTCAACATGGTGAAGGGGGTGGACATACAGCATTGTTCCTCTGTTCCCGACATTCTGCAGGCATCCATGATCCTTGAGCTTTGTGACAACCAACTCTCCCAAAATTTGCGCCGGTCAAAGTGAAAACAAGCATCGACTCCCGGACCGTCTAGCTTCAAACTTTAGAAATCAGCACCCAAAACTGAACCATTTACGCCCATGCTCACTCACCGAATCAGCCCATCGTCCAATACCATTTTATCCACTAACCCCTTCCTCCTGTCCATTTCCCACAACGCCCCACCATCCCGGCGCCTCGCAACAGCCCCCAGTGAAGGTGAGTAAACAGTATCAAAGCGGAGCCCATCGAGGGTTTCCGGGGTGATTTCCGGTGGGATGTTGAGCGCTCCTTCACGAAAAAGGCTATTGAGCGGTGAGCTTGAGCAATGAGACTGTGCATATTGCACAATGAGATGGTCCATCGTCGCTGAAGGGAATCTCTGGAAGAATTGAAAGGAGATGTCGTCTTGTAGCATCTTTGCTGAGGATGGGATGGGAATTTTATCGATGGTTCTGGCATGTCGAGCTTGAAAAGAGGGCCCCACAGGTCCCTTGGTCAGAGTCCCTCTCGTGTTCAACCATATCTCTGAGGTATAGTGGCAACCCAATCTCTCCTAAGAGAACGGTGTCAACTTTGTGGGTACAGGAAACACAAAGTTTAGGACGCACCCACAACCAGCTAACAAACAAATCCCCCCAAAATGAGTTTTTATAGAAATGCCCAAGAGGAACGAGCTCTATCCCACCAACTTGATCAATATACGGCATTGCTGAAGAGGGAGGAAGACTCACCGTCATGGAAGATTAAAAACGGGACGTTTGATCGGTTCAGGCCGTAGAGTTGCCATGCGTTCGGGGACCTATCTGGTTGTCGGTGAAGTTGTTGGGTTATTGGGTGGGGAAGGCGGTAACGTACCTATTTTGTGAAAAACGACGGAAATCCTCCTCCCAGAGCTCTTGTGCATCCGGGCCATTGTATGTTATGGCGGTGCACTTGATTTTCCGCTCAGGTAATTCGGCGCTGTAGACTGTTTTCTGGGCCCTATAACGTGGTTCACATCTACAGCACTGGTACGGACATTGACAGTATTGTAAGACATCATCGCGATGGATCTCTTCCAAAAGATACATCTCCCCTGTCATCACCCGTTTAAACTATGATTTTCGTGTTCAGCTCATGCCAGTGAGAATACATCACAGTAAGAGCCCGTACCTCGTCATATTCCGTAGGTTCAGCATCTGCCCGTGAATTGATATGGACGACTCCCCCTGTGACGTTGAACTGGTCGCGTGATACGTTGTTGATAGCTGGACCGGCAACGATGACCTGTGAGACGTTATTGAAGGCCATTATTGGCGAGGGAGGACCAGGGCTGAGGGGTTTGGTGGTGGTAGTTGAATAGCAAGAGAGGCCGTAGAGTACACGAGGGATCCGACAGGTTTGTAGCTGCTGGGTGCACGATGTGATGGACAGATGGAATGGTCCAGAGGGCGTTAGTGTGGATGCTGTAGTCGGCGCTAGTTTTCCTGTACGTGCCTTGGACTCTGTGGAAAGTTGAGTGGGATGGCGACTGTTGTGAACGCATCGCGGAGTTCACCTAGAGTAATGCCATTTTCGATGGATGAAATTTGATGAGTTCGAGTTGCTCCATCAAGTGGCCTTGGAGCTGATCAGTGAGCGCTTGAATGTCGAACGTTGAACGTTGAATCTATTACTTGACTTGTCCTTGATTTATCGTGAAGAGTAGATGAATGGGCAGAGAAAAAGACCGGACTCACTATCCCATATGCTACTTATCTAATCTTATCGCACTATGTCTCGTTCTTTGGTTACACCTCCGACCCACAACCACCATGTCCTCCTCAGACCTTTCACCTTTTTCAATAGACCTTTTAATCTCTTTCCCCTCATCATCCGGTATCGTCGACACCCAAATTCTTCATCTCCTTCATTCCTCCGGTCTCCAGGCAGTCGGCTGACGAGGCGACTTTGCTCCCATATTCTCCGCCGTCTTCTCAAAACAGAACGCGACGAAACTTTTCCTGCAGGCTTCCCTGTACCGATTATCCCAACAGATCGTGTTCGGCTGGTTTACCAATATATCTCTGGTCAGGAATCTCCCCCAGAAGTAAAGGAATGGTCGCCGCATATCGAAAAGGACCGCACATTTTGCCTGCACGATAAATTATTCAACAATGAATGGATACATGCGTATAGGACATGAAAAGGCCGCGGAAAATCAACCTAGAATGTCTCAGGCAACAGAGCGCTCTTTGTTTCGCCTTTATGCATTCCTACACACGTTTTCCAGCATTTCAGGACTCATGGGTACGGCTATAAGCCCATCTACTCAACACTCCTCGTGACATGGTGTATCGTCTTGAGCGCGTCAAGGAACGTCTTACCCGCATGCGATTTGGTTACCAACACCGTCAGCACCAAAAGACGGCTCCATCGTGGTACAGACTTAAAATCCCTGTCCACAATCTATACACCGGATCACTTCCCCGATTCTTCTCCTTACTCCACACTTTACTCCTCGTCCCTACTCGTTCTCCGACTCGCAGCGCCGTCGAGTCTTACACTCCAGGAAGAGGAAGGTCACCTACAAGACAGCGACGCGTACAAATGAAGCATCTTTCGAAAGGCCGGATGTTTGCGTATACATATACAACGACGAATGCGTTCCACTGCCAGGAAGTCGGGTTACAGAACGCGCGGTTCGTTCAAACTCCCACTATGTATATGTATTTGAAATTGACAAAAGGCTTGGTAGGCTTGGGTGAACTCTGGTTCACACCCAAACGTGTTACGTGCAGGCGGAGATGGCTTGACCAAGGTATGTAGGTGAAATTCGTACTTTGGCCTGATCCTGATTCCTGACAGGGTGACCGCAGGCTGACAAGAGATGCGTATCAGTGTCATCCAAGTTCAAGGATGGTCCAACTTCGAATGTTGTTCAAGTTGCTGCGCACTGCAGCGGATGTCTTTTCTTTTCGACAGTGATAGCGCTAGCACCCTGAGCCTTCGTCTATCTTCCTGGCCTCTCATTAGGCTTCATCATTCATGGAGCCTCGATCTTCAATAGCCTTCCAAGCTCTTGGCGCAACCCCGATCTCCACTCTCCGTAGCGCAGGCGATACATGATGGTTCTGCACAGCCTCAAATGCCTAGCCGGAACATACATAAAGGTTATACTCGATCACCTCCACCTCTTCTTGCCAATCATCAATGCCACCCATTCGTACCGTCCGAACGATACTCTACGGTAAGCACCACCACCAAAAAACGTTTAAACACCAACTAAAGTAATTCGTCTTTTCTTTTGATCCAGGCCTCATAATCGCCTTCAGCCTCCCCCAAACCGGCCTAGCAATCTTCGCCTCCATATACGCATGGCCGGATTTAGTTTTGTCCGTAGATGAAGAGACTACTGAGGTCGCGGAAACTAGGGGGTATCTTCGTAAGCCCGTTCTCTGAGTATCATCACGAGAAGTTCTGATGCGATCGAAATGTTCAGCATACTTCTCCGTCCTAGGCGCTATAGTGTCTTTGTTAACTTGGGTGTGGACTTCCGTATTGTGCGTATCCCCAATTTTCGTTCGTGGACCGCGCTGAAGGCATGCTGCAGGTTATCATTCAACGATAAACCAACATCAAACCATGCGCTTTCATTCGCGTTACCGCATTTCGTGTCGTTCGGTGTTATGGCTGCTCTATGGCTCGGTACGAGTTCTATTGCTGGTCTTCCACATGTTCGTGTTAGTAATCCCTTGCTTTACAGCACTAGCACTAATGCACCTAACCAACACCCGACACACCTGTGCAACCACAAACGGCTCGGGTCCTGAAGGTATCTACCGTGCTTGGTGTGGGTTGGACGCGTCCTTGGGGAGTGTTGCACTTGTTTTGTTTTTACTCGGTACGCTACCTCCTTCCTCTTACACCAAACTCTGAATCCCGGCTGACTGACTGGGAAATCGAACAGCTACCGGCGCCGCATTCTGGGTTCATCGTACTGCTCAAAAATCGGGAACTTTGCGATCTAAGTTGCTTGAACATGATGGGGAACATGCGATAAAGAAGCATATGCCATCGTATAAGGGTGAGCCGAGGAAGGGAGCAACGATGGCGCGTGCGACAAAGGTTAGGACGGTGATGTATTGTAGGTTTCAAATTTGGTTTTCGTACGAGAATGCTTATGGTGATGGTTTTCAGCGTTACTTGTGGGTTTGGGTGTATGTGAAACAGGTCTAGGGATTTTCACTGCTATAAGCGGTGTTGGGGGGCCTTGGACGCCTGTTTGGTGTGCGTTTTCCTTCCTTCTTCTTCTTTCTTCTTCCTTGGGTTCGGGGTTGCTCACCGTTTTGTAGTGATATTCAGCTGTCTCACCGCTCTACTCTCGCTCTTGACGTGGATCTCTGCTAGCGTTTTGTCAGTTCCCTTTAACTCTTCCTCTTCCTTGCACCCAGCTAATCCAAGAATCTGACTAGGCTCTCATTCAACCGCCGTACCATACGTCACACGTCGCCTAACAAAAGCCTCTACGCATTTCTATGTGTTCGTTGCGTTGCATGTGGGGTGGCTAGGTACCTCCTTCCTTCCCTTCCACTACTTCGAATCTGACAGACCCGGCCTAGCGATTACGATCATGCTCTTCACACAAACAAAAGCCAACTGCCCGAAAATCGAAGATCCAGATCGAGGGATGTCGGCGTGTCCGGTTTTTATACCGTTTTCGATTGTTGCGGTCATACTCTGGTTGCTATGTGAGTCTTTTTTGTTTTTCGTTTTTGGGTCGTTGAAGGTGAGACTGATGAATTGTAGCCGGTGCGACAGCGGCGTACATCTACTCCCATGCGAAGAACAGGTCGGGGTTAGGTTTGGCGGGGAATGTTGCTGGTGATGAGGTCGAGGATGTGGACGGAGGTGACAGTGGGCCGTTGAAGGCGTAAATGTGGTGATTCGAGATGGTATGGACACGACCTGGACATTGATGAATCTGGATATGTGTACTAGTAGTGTTTATTTACACTGGTACTACATATACGAGTATCCTTACGACGTCGACATGTAATATTTATTCTTCCGTCGAGTTGGATTCTGCGTGTTATCGACCAAGAAATGAGCAAGAACGCTCACCTCGGAGTCGGACAATCCAAAAAAGCACCCCCGAGATAAGATTAGATAACGTCCTTAAAGATCCAGGGACCTCTACAGCTTTTCAGAACAAACGCAGAAAACACATTCTGTTTCTTACCATCGTGTTCCCTGCGTTCCCAATATCCTTTATATCCCCCCGATATGTTTTCCGGTGTGGAGGGCGCACAACCGACAACGACGACGACCTTGACACACTCGCACCCCTATCTCCGCTGAAGCGATGAGAAGACAATTGGCTATGGAGCGGATTCGTTTACGAGTAACGATTTACGAGTGAATGGGGATTTTTGCTATTGGACTGGAATGGCGGGATGGATATGGGCCTCGGACGAGGGAGAGCTAAGAATAAATTATCGAGGGACTGAAGAAGGAATGGACCGAGGCGCTGTTGACTTGACGTGAGCTATTTTTTATTTCGTTTCAGGATTTCAGGTTTCTTACTTTTTTCTTTAGCAGTCTCTAGTTGCATTCCTTCTAGTACAGGAAGCGTCACTCGCCACCTTGAAGCTTGCCGCATTGTCACCGTCTGCCGCGTCGTCACAGTCTTGGTATTTGACCGGCAAGCCACCCGTGCTTGCCGTCCAGAGTGCATCACAATCACTGCACCATCATCCGCAGCACTCACTTCATCCCTTGGCGCCACTGCAGCTGTCCATGTCTCTTTCTTATCCCTGTCTCTTATTATTATTCACTAGCACGCACGCACTCATACTCCCAAATGCCTTCACACACCTCAACAATAACAATCCCAACCGACCTTTTAATCTCCTTCAACACCTCACTCGCTTCCACACCCACGCCGCCTCCTCCGAATACAAAGCTCTCTTACGGTGCCCTCCACGCAGGTGGTCTCAGAGCTACAGGTAGGCGACGTGGGGAGAAGCTGGGGCATATCCTAGTGTTCGTGTGGTGTCCGATGTTCTTATACGCAAACTACACAACGACAACTCGATACCGCTACCGACCATCGAAACGCATCAGCGTTCGTTACGAGTACCTCCTCACCATCCTTGATAGGCCTCCTTCCCCAACTTCGCCTACACACCAGAAACACCTACAACCCCAGAAACGGACATGGACATGCATCACGACTATCACTCCCTTACACGACCCAGACTTTACCGAAAAATGGTTATACGCCTGGTCTCGCTCCCGTCCTTCTCCCTTTCATGTGTCGTACCCATCGATACGATTCACAACCACTTTGGCTCATCCACAGCCACACATTTCGCTTTCATGGATGCGTATATCAAAGCGTTAGTGGTCCCGCGGTCTTAGCGCTAGTCGTACCGTCTGCGGGGTTAGTCGGGGTGGTGTTCTACGGGGTATGGATGGTAGTGTTCGTAGAGTGGTGGAACCAGACGAAGCGAGGAAAAGGGAGGTGGGGCTGGGGAGACCTCGTAAAGGTGTTGCTCATGCTTGCGTTGAGTGCCTTTGATAGGCTGTATCCGATGTTAGTTGCGGGACGCTGGGTTGGTTATAATTATAGCTGGGTTATCGTAAGTCCTCTCCCTTTGGTTGGTGTTCGGTGCTAATTATAACTTGGATTGCAGACAACGATACCCAAACTGATATACACGCTCGTTCTCTTTATGCCTCTTATCGATTTTCGGTCGCCCAAGTCTAAGAAGGCTGTGGTTAGGCTTACGAGCGAACCTAAGCCGATATTACGTACCGGTGCCAATGTCGCTTCTCCTGATACCAACGCCGCCGCTACGACTGCCAAACCAAACGCTACGCCGACGCCAAAGCTAATCCACATCAACACCAACACCTCTGACGTGCATGTTCGTGGTATACTCCAAATTCGTACACACTCGCCTTCACCGTCGTCCTCTCCTGCCTCTCTTTCGCCATCTTTACCTTCTTCTCCTTTATCTCCCCATGGTCAGCTTCAATCACCTCGCTCACCCACGAGAACACCAACACCCCCAACGCCAACCAAAAAAGTAACATTCTCACTCTCACATCTCCATACACCGACGTACACGCCTACGTTCGTCGAACGCGAACTTGTCTTGAGGGCATTGGACGAGCTTCAATTACCGCCTTCTCCATTCTCGTCTTCTCCTTCTCCATCTCCTGCCTCATTACCCCCATTTTCCACCGCCTCTTCCTCGTCGTACTCCGCGTCTTCCTCAGTATTCATCGCCTCCCTATTCTTCCCAACATGGCACCTCGCCCCCATCCTCGCGCTCACAAGCGCGATCTGGGGCATGAGAAGGGACGCAGGGGGTGTGGTGGTGAGGTATCGACGGCCGCTTGACCTCGAAAGCACCAACGTCAAGAGTAAACGGGGTGTGAGGGGTATGAAATGGATAGGCTGGGTAAGCTGTGTTTGGGCTTCTGTGTTGTGGTATCTCGGCCGTGGGATGCAGGAGATGGAAGGCAAAGACGTGCTTTTGGTTGGTTTGGTAGCGAGTCATGTGTATCTGGGTTTGGGCTGGGTCGTTCGTAGGGCGCTGGCTTTTTCTTCGTTTTCTCCTGTGCACGAGTCTAGGTCTTCTCCTGGCTCTGACTCTGAGCACGAGGATGCGGAGTGGGTAGACGTCACGAAAAGCGAGACGAAGGAGAAGGAAGAAGAGGAGGAAACGGAGGTGGTGAAAGAGTTTTGGGGGTATGATGAAGGTGTTAGGGATGTTAAGCTGGTTTTGGATGATGCGTAGCTCGTAGCGTTTTTGAATTCTGCTTTCGTTTAGTTTTTGAACTGTGTATGTACTTTTATTGGAAGAGCGTAGGGTATGGTATGGTATGGTATGTGTACAGGTAATTATTATAATACATAAGGAAGCGTTGATAGCTTATTCGTGGGGTGTCTCAATTTCGTGGCGTCTTGGGAATATATAAAAGGTGGAGATGAGGCCTAGGAACGTTGTATTATAAGATCTACTAGAGCAATTAATAAAGAACGTGTTATCGATGGGAAGACTCTGCAGCTGCCTTCTTGTTCATCCAACATCCTCACCAGACTCCCACTGCTCGTTAGACGTTTCCTGCGCCAGGTTGCTTTGGTTTCTTCGTCGTTGTCGTGTTCTTCAGCCAGTCATTCCTAGGCCTCACCGCTCCTTCGTGTAACCCGTGCCATCTTCCTCGACCGAAGCGTTGGAGTTGAAGAGAAGCGCACCTCGAGCCTAGATAGATCTCTCGTCCGAGGCTTTTTTTCGCGAGACCAACGGTGGCTTTACTCCTTCCTCTCCTTCGCCTTGTTGAAGCACTAGCATATCCGGACCAGCCCAGCCCCAACCGATGTCTTCCCCAGGCAAAATTAAACCTCAACCCAAAAACACTCGTAGTCATCGGGCTTGGGCAGCGGGGTGTGATTTTCATATTTCTGGGAGTCGGCCGCGGTGTACGTTGGAAAACTAGAAAATATTTTGCTTGTTGGATTCTGGAGGTCTACCGTCCTTTGAGAGCTTGGAGAGCTGCCATCATCGAGGTCAGAGCCCAGGGCCAAGAGTCACGAATTGAAATTCCAAGCACGTGTTTCGCGACGCGTCGTGACGCGTGTCACAGTTCTGAATTCACATCGTCGCGGTTTCCCTTCACCTCCTTTGACCATGCACAATGATAATTGCAACCAAACGAAAATTCAAATGAGGTACCCAAACAAGAATGATAAGTGTATTTGTGAACCGTTTCATACAGGCTAGCTAGTATCAAGAGGTGGTTCGGAGGAACTGGAGGTGGTGGTACTTCCGAGGAACTGGCGAGCTCGGGATGAGGTGGGTGAGCAGCACTCGGAGCTAGGATGATTGATTTGAGTTAGAATAAGAAATAAACTAAACAATATGTACTCACTGCAAGTCGGAAAAGAGTAGAAGTTGTTGGGTTGATGAAGTGAAGAGTATCATCCTGGACGACGACCTTTTGATACCAGGCAACGGATTTGGGGAACCGCTTGTTGCGATGAGGCCCGGGTTTCGAGTTCACAGAAAAGCATCCTGGGGTAATATATCGGATTAGCCTGACGGTGTTGGTGGTGTACGCCCGGAATGTATATTACCTTGAATTCTAGGGCGCATGTTGACTGACTGACTCGGAGGATGCATCCGATTCAGAATTGGATCCACCGAGGTGTGGTGACGGTTCTTGTTCTTCTAGCGAGCGGGCGTGTTTAATCTTCCAATCTTCCAGAGCTCAAAACCTATAATTTTGAAAAATAGTTAGGAGTACCGCCAACTAGACGCAACACCCGTACGGCTCACCATGAAGTTCAACGACCCTAAACCCTATCACGCTGAACGCAGAATTGAAACCCCTTCCACGATCTGAACGTTAACGAGTCTTGCTCCAGTTGCATGTAGCTGGATCTGAGAAAGATATGCGTGTAGGTCGAGCTTCGAGCTTTGCGCTAGTTTCCGATTTGGTGTAGCACATTCCGAGTTCGTTGCCTTAACCCTTAACTAGCTTAATTTCCGAGTCGATATGCTCAATGTGGAAAACGAGGACCTGCGGTTGGGGAATGTAAATATAGGGTTGTGGGTACGTTGAGAGAGTGGCTTGCCTGTTATCTACCGTCTTTTGAGTGCTTGGAGCTTGGAGGCTGAGTCTGACGTCGGCGAAATTGGAGTTGATCCGTGGTCACACGCCCACGTGCTCTCTCGCTTCTCAACTTTAAACCGTTACGTCTACAGAACGACGGCTCGCCACTGGCTCTTGACTCACAATCCGAGACGTGTGGTCATGCAGCTTCTCCGAGTCGGCGTTTGAACTTCTTCAGTTTCGCTATCCACTGGTACAACTAGGCCGCGATATGACTGATACTGGTAATCTGTCACAGGAAGGCAAGGATCAGGTTAGTAGTAGCTCGGGTGCTCGTGCTGAACTTCGACGTTTGTAGGTGTCCAAGCTCAAGGCATATGGGCAATGCTGAGAGAACTCACTACTGCAGAAACAAAGGAGGGTATGGGTATGCGCGGCGATGTAATTTCCAAGCAAGAATCAACGAGTCGGAAAGGTATGTGTACTGTGTGATTAATCGATTATAAGTGACCTCAAACATTGGTCTTGGATAGATTTGCCAGAGTACGAGACCTCTGACCCTGATGATGGTGGTTCGAGTATCTCTCCCTTGCAGCC
This sequence comes from Paramarasmius palmivorus, assembly GCA_037176845.1. Lineage (NCBI taxonomy): Eukaryota > Fungi > Basidiomycota > Agaricomycetes > Agaricales > Marasmiaceae > Paramarasmius > Paramarasmius palmivorus. Next base: position 179,932 of record JAYKXP010000088.1, on the reverse strand, counting down.
CAGAACTAGTACGCGGCTCAAGCTGAAGCGCAAGGCAACACTGGGTGACCTGGATGTCCCCCGAAAGGATAAAGATAAATCAACAACTCGCACGGCAAAGAAACAGAGGCTTGAACTGGACACGCTTTCGGGTATCGATGACTCGGAAATGAGGGACTTGCCAGTGGCAGAGGTTGTCGACGGGATAACAGGTGCGTAATACATTCAAGTTCAAAGCCTTGGAGTGAAATTGACCTGTGAGTGTAGCAAATCATGACTCGGACCATAATCAAGGGGACGTTATTACACCACCTACTCGATCACAGAATCAAAAGACGGGTGAGTGTTATAAATCTTGCTGTTCACCATTTTCAAGTTTTGATGAGGATCTCTTAGAGCCCGTTGCAAAGCCGGATTTTAATAGAGGTAACTTTTTACCGGTGATGCATCGGTTGGCGAAACGTGAAACGTGATTTTTAGGGAATCATCAAGTCGAGGAGAGTTCAACAACTTCGAGAAACAGTGAGTTTGCCCGATGTAGAATCCTTGATGCTCATGAATTGATGTGACATGACAGCTGAGTCTACCCTTAAAGGAGCCGATGCCGTGAGGGCAATAATAGCATTCTTGATGTCGGGGGGTCCTGAAGAAGCGGATTTGAGTCGAAAGGGTAAGCGAGAACTTTGAATGATGGTTTTGGTGTACTCATAATCACCAGCGGATTTCTACTCCTGCAAGCCTAAAGATGCACCGAGCGCTACAAGGGACAGCCAAGGAGAAGATGGGGCCACAACCATACATTCTCCACAGATGATATCGTCTGGAAATGATGGTATTGTTCCTGAGCCGGATGCTAATCAGGGTGGGAGGTATCTCTCCTCGCAGGGTACGAGCGGTGGCATAGGCGATCCAGACTCTTCCAGTACTTCCCAATCCGTTGACGTCATTCGCAATCAACATTTGAGACTTGGTAACGATGAAGATAGGTATGCTAACAGTATCATTTGTGAACTTGGTGCACGGTCTGACATTTGAGCAGTGGTCATGTCGTCCGAGCCAAAAATGAGGCGCAAGTATCAAGACAGGCTGTAGAGAGGATAGCGAGTGAAATGAAGCGTCGGTTCCGCTCCATTAATCAGCTGGGGGAGGAAATATCATGGCTGTTGCGACATGGAAGGATATTTTTATCTATGGGAACCCGGAATGATATGGGAATGATGTTATCTGTCATCGAAACAAAGATGGACAAGTTGAGGACACTGATTGAAGAGGACGGTTTCTTGGACGATGCTTGGTATCTGGACGGTGATGGTGAGTGGTTGTTCTGACCAAAGGATTCAAACGCGGCTAATGTTAGATATAATAGAGTAGAGCTGGATAGCTTGGAATTCGACCAGTTAACACAGAACTAGCATAGAGTCGGATACATGATGAGGGTATTCATACTAGACACGGAATCTACATGTCGCCACTGCGGTGGCTGGTCTTGCATAATATCATTGTTGCCTCGATGCTTGGCGAGTGTTGGTCCTTCAAACTTTAAGCTTGAAGTCTGAACCTGTCGATACCCAGGAATAATATAACAGGGTCAAAAGTCCGGTAACATGATATAAAGCGAAGGTATATGTACTTCCTTTCTGCAATGCTCGTTGATATCAATAGTGATATTACTGCTATTGATTGGTATTATATCCGTATCCTCCACTCGGTGAACCATAAGGACTCGGTGATGCACCGCAACATGGGCATTGTTAGGATTGTCGTATTTCACGACTACCATGTGGGTGTTGAGATTGGCTGTGTCTTCCCGTGAGTCTGACTCCGAGCACTAGGATGGGGATGAGGGGTGAGTAGACGTTACGGAAATGGAAATGAAGGAGGAAGAGGAAACGAAGGTAGTAAAAAAGTTTTGGGCGTATGAAGGTGAAGGGATGTTAAGATGGTTTTGGATGATGCGCAGCGTCGGATTTGAACTGTGTATGTACTTAGTATAATTATAAGAGCAGTAGTGTATGTGTACAGGTAATTATTATAACGAGGAATGCGTTGATACGAGTACGGATACCTTATTCATGGGGTGATTCAGGTTTGACACCTTCAGCTTGCTTCTCTTGCTCATCCAACATCCTATCCCACTGCTCGTCTTGGGAATCCCAATCGCTGTCGAACGAATCACCATCGCTAGACATTTCTTCGTCTGTATTGACGGGTTTCCTGCGGTACTGTGCATCGCCAGGCTCATCGTCGCTCCAAGTCCCGCTAGGTCCCCATCCACCTTCGTTACCCCAGGTTGTTCTAATTTGCTCGTCTTCGTCTTCATCTTCTTCAGCCAGCTCAGAGTCTGACAGCGAGATATCATCTTCATAGTCGTTCCTCACTACCTGCTTCTCATTGTCAACCTCGAGAGTCTGGATCTTTGTCACAGGACGTGTAACCCAATACCCCGGTTTCCCTTCTTCCTCGACCGTTTCCCAAGATAGAGTCCCCGCATTGGAGTTGAAGAGAAGCGCCTCTTCGAGGAACTCGTCAATGTACCTTGAGCCATCCTCGTCTGATCCGTCTTTATCTAGACGGATTTCTCGTCCGAGGCAGATTTTCCACGAGACGAAACGCGCCTCTTCCCCTCGGCCTTCTCCACCTTCTCCTTGTCGAAACATATCCGGACCAGCCCACTCACCCAGTAACCCCATCCCATCCTCGTCCCCAGGCAAAATTTCAACCCAAATCCCATCTTGATAATTGAAAGAAAGACGGAACGTCTCACACATCAGCCTACTCGCCCCGCGCGCCAATAAATTCGCGTACTCTTCCATCCTATCAGGCTCTGTGTATCCGTACGCGATCGTTTCGGGTAAGAGCCGTCCTGGGTGTATAGAAGGAGGTGGCGTGGTTCCCCGAGGTGTGGAAGTGCGATAGTCATGTTCTTCGCTGAATTGGCAGTATGTGTCGTCGTTGTGCTGGAGAGGTTCAGAGTTGGGAGTTTCGTCGCAGGTCTATAATATGTTTTTGTTAACTCAGAGTTGGATGGGGAGAGGGAGAACAAACCCAATCAGAGTAATCCCTTCCGCACCCCTCACATCTCCGTTCGGCGACTTCCCAGTTACATACCGAACATCGGTATATTTCGTCTAGCTCGAACCAAGTTGGTAGTCCGGGTATTTCTGGGAGGTATTCGACTTCCGACTCTACTTCAGAGGTTGATTCAATTTCGTCGTCATTGTCGTCGTCGTCGAGTTCGATAACTTCTTTAAGCTTGCCAGCATGTTTCTTCTTTGCCTGGCCCTTTAAGTTTTTCTTCTCCATCCCCACCTCATGCATCTTGACATCTCCGTCCACGTCTTTATCATTCTTGGGTTCTTCGGTGAATACTCGAAGAGCTTTTCGTAGTCGTCGGAGTTCGGTTTCTTGGGCCGCGATTTTCTAAGAGTTGGGGAATGTAAATACGAGTTTGTGGGTACGCTGAGAACCTAGCTTCCCTGTTTTTGAGAATCTACCGTTCTTTGCGACTCAAAGAGTGCTTGGAGGGTCTCCTGGTGTGATGCCATCGTCGACGTGGTGGTCGACGTGGTGGTCGAGGACAAGAGCCTAGGAGTCACAAATTCCGAGCACGTGTTTCGCGACGCGTCGTGACGTGTCACATTTGAACAAATTTTGGAACCAAGCATTGTGTCGCAGTTTCTGGGTTTCACGACTCAGAGGTATCATGTATGATGCATTGAGTAACTTGTAAAAAACTGTAGTCCGATGTAGTCCGAGGTAATGTACTGTATACTAGGTTGTTTTGTCTGTCAAAGGAAAGTTGAAGGGTGCACGCATGCTCCAGTCTCCAGAGTCCAATGGTCATAACTCGAGGAGTTATTAAAAATTCAATTTATGCTACGGATGTTCTTGATTGCATCATATAGTGACCTTTCGCATCAGTTTGAACTGCAAGAAGTCTGCCGGGGTGTGCAACATTCCAGACATAAAATGCGACTGTGACGAGTGCAGCGTCGAATACGTCTGGGTTAAAGGTGTTCAAATAATTATAAGCAGTAGCAGGATGTCTCTGAAGCAGTAGGGTACTCACTGAACAGCCATTCCGTCGTCATGACATCGCTGTCCCAGCCACTGCCCAACTCGATGAGACGATAAATAGCACTGAATGACACGTATGAACACCGCGGAAACCAAGGATTTTGGACTACATACCGAATAAATAAAAGAAGGGTAGTAAAAAGCAAGGCTGAAAGTAAGATCTTGCGTCGTTTGTCGAATAGTGCTCGGGGGTCGTAAATAGTCGACTCTGAGGACGTTGACAGTTGAAGTGTTGGCTCCAGAGTCGTTGGTTTGCGGAGGGGTTTATCGTTGACTAGACGATAAACGAACTCGGCGACCAAGATGCAGAATGTAGTCATCATTCCTACATAAGGAAGCCATAAATCAAGTTGAAGCGGTCGAAGTTGTTTGGGGACATACCGACTTGCAGTGCGATACCCCCGATCATGATGTTGGATCCGAGAAGTGAGCCCGCGCGGTCGTTTGCACTGGATGCAATCCCACCACCGAGACCTTGCAATACAAGGGATAAGATATCCTGAGAACACCCGGGACAATAGTCAGCTACCAAGGAATTCCGTGTCTGTATGAGAAGCACTCACGCATGTCAAGAATATCCATCCGTCTGCAGGGACGTCCGAGTCAATATGCATGAGCGTCTTAGAGAGCAAGAAGACGTACATAATTTAGGAGGCAGACGGCTGTATTCCGACCCCAGCAGAGTAACAATATTCCCAAAAATGATGAGATTTGCAGCAAACAAGGGCGTTGGACCAATAATCAACGTGGATATTCTTTCAGGAACGGCCGGGGTCAACATGCTGCCTGACAAAAAGAATCCGAATCTCGCTCACTGTATCATAAACGGTGTATCCAGCAGCAAATTCTGATTTGACCATAGGCGACCTGACCAGCCTAAGATCTCGATAGCGCCTGCGAGTACTATCGTCGGGAAGATGAACCACCTCCGTGTCCAGATTGCTTGCAAAGAATGCATCACTGCCAGTGAAAGAACCTCGTCAGCGCGAAGATCTTGAAACTTGAGCTTGAGTACTCACAAGTCGTGGCGCTAAACAAAGAGATATAGATAATACAGACATAATACGTCGGTCTGTATCCATATGGTGACAGATGATCCTCTAGAGCCTGTTGTGAAATGGAAGGGACTGTTGCATTCATTGAAAGAAACAGAAAAAAATGCGGGGAAAGAAGCAAAGACGGGGAACTGAAGAAGAAAGTGAATGTTGAACAGGCGCGACACCGTCCGCCCTATATACCATCACTGAACGTGAGCGCGGGCTGTAGATACGTCCCGCAGTTCGCCCCTTGAATGCAGTGCTGTTTCAACTTCAGGCTCGAAAAGATCGCAGTTCCGTCGGAAAGAGCCATACATATCGAAGCCGTCGGAACCCGTATCAACGACTGCGCCATCTACGACCCAAGCAACGAGGGGAACGGGTACAGTCTCAAAAGCGAGAGCATGTAGTCGGGAACGTCTGGCTGCGGGAATAGGGCCAAAGTACGGGAAACGAGGGTAGCGCTATTTCCGGAAAAACTGTGATTCATAACATGGCCATCGAACACGTACCCGTTTCGATGCCGATTGGTTCCGTATATAGAGTTGCTACAGCCATAATGATATGTAATTGCTCGCAAATTTTCCAAAGTGTACTTCATCAAAGCTGTAAAAGAACGTGTCAGTGTTTCGTGAAAGGGCCAAGGAATGAACAACTTCGCCACCTTTCATATACGCCCCTGCCGATAACAGCCGGGATGAGCTTAATGAGCTATTCACCGACCATCACTGCTAGTATCCTGATCCTCGTCACTCATCTGAGTCAGAGCTAGAACCAGGTTTGTGTCCTATCCAACAAAAGCTTGATACCGAGTCGACTTTGCAACCCTTGAACCTAGTAGCGATATCCGGCTCGAGATGTAGTTCTCGGTGTTGTCCATCATGAGAATAGCGTTTGGCTGAGAAAGATACGTGAGGACGCTGCAGCCCATGGCCTCTATGTGAGCGCAAGCGCGACTCTGCCATACGCGCAATCCACTCTTGCGTCTCCCACGAGACAGACTGGGATTTGGACCGAGGTAATACCTCATGGAGTCGGAGGTGCGTTAGAGGACGAATTGTTAAATATCTTTCCCGCAAGGATTGCTACACCGCCCTTGTAGAGTAGAACCAAGGTATCTTCTGAACGGTGTAGATTTCGTGGCCAAGCACCGGCGAAAGAGAATGTACTGCTGAAAAAGGTCAGCCTGTAAAAACTACCGATTGTCTCAATAACTGACCGATGCCTGGATGCCTTGTTATCGTACTGGATGCTCGGCTGTCATCGTATCCGTTCATTATTTCCTCGGTACAAAGCCAGTCGTATAATCTCTAATATTATTCTTCCCGGCAGAGAGCTTGGCATCCAAAGAGCGAAGTTGATGGTCGAGAGACTCGAGTGTAGCCTGCTGCTTCCAACACTGGATTCAGAACTGGTATTTTCGATCCCTGTCTCCCATCTACTATCACGTAGAGTATCTTCCAGTTCAGAAGGGCTTGTGAAATAATTTCTCATAGCCGTCATCGTGCCATGGTGGTTGAGGTAAAGTTGATGAGCGCTTATTCTCTCTTCAACGGCAACCACCACCAATGGCCTATCCAACAAAGCCCAATCGATACGGTATCAAGGATTCGAATATTGCACTGTTAGGCTTGGAAGCCAGTAGTCCCAACCTTCCCTAAACGTCCGCAAAAATGCATCGATCACAGTTCGAGGAACAAGTCGAAATGAACTTGCCCGGCTTGTCTGATGCAAGTTCTGAGCCCTCCGGATTAGAATCCAAGCCAGCTTGATGCATAGTAGGCCCAGCCTATTCGTATGGAATGTCGTCCTTCATCTCGAGCCATATACCGGTATCCCGCGAACAACTAAGATAGAACGTTTCGCACATCATACGTGTAGCTCTTCGGGTTAGAAGAGCTTGATACTCTTCAACACGGTCTTCGTAGTCGTATGCAACCGTTTCCGGATGGAAACGATCGGCGTCGATATCCTGAAGTGGTGTAGTATGTCGTGGCGGTCCAGAGATGCGATATGCTTCTTGCTGGAGTTTTCGATAAACTTCGTCGAGGAGGTTCATGTCTTGTCGGGTGTTTCCTCGCAGACCTGTCATGGTGTTAGTAAAAAGTCAAACCACACCGACTTGGACGCACCCATTCCTGGTAATCCCTATTACAGTTTTCACATCTTCTCTCTACAATCTCCCAGTCGCACACTGAGCATCGGTATATGCGATCTCCTTCGAGCCAACAAAGGAAGGGTTTTCAGAACGGTTATCTTCCGTGTTCTGTCACTGTTTTAAGATGGTACTCACCTCCTCAAAGATATCTAGGGTATCACAGCGTGCTGAGCGAAGAGAACATGGTGTTTTATACATCTTGTGGAGGAAGGGAACAAAGAAAGCTTTTTGAGATCGCTTATGTACATGGTGTCGCTGATGTCAGCTACATTTTGCGAAAACGATGGCTCTGACGCGCCAGTGGGCAACAAATTCAATGACAACGATGCTAGTGCTCAAAGGATTCATTATTATACATCTATAAGCGATACACTATGAATTTCAAGAACAAAGACTGTAACTACGCAGAATCTGAGGTATACTCCTTCAAGATCTTCCTCGGGTCCCATGTATTGACCTCCTTCATTGTCAACTTGACCCACCCATCAGCATCGGGCTCGTCCTCCTTTTGCCCTGGCTTATTGAACACGGTGGTGAAACCGATCCGCTCGTGAAGGTCATCGGTGGCCTTCCTTGAGGCAGTCTGGATACGCGTTGCGCGAGGCTTGCGAATACGCTCATACATAGCCAGACCGGCTTTAACGTCGTTTGTAAATTGCGGGTAGTCCTTCGAGAAGACAAGACCAAGGACGCCAGCATCTTCAAAGGCCTGACATGCACCTTGGGATTGGTGAGGCTTTGTAAAATGGATTAGTATGCAAACATTGGATTGGGAAGACATCTACTAACCATCATTGGATGGGCGGCGTCCCCAAGAAGACCAATATTCCCCTTAACCCAGTGAGGATAGGGCTTGTGCAGGTATAGTCTCCATGGCATGCGCTCGATAGAGTTTTTGAGTAGGTTCTTTGCATCTTCGTGTAGACAGTCCTTGTATGCCCCAACGAGAATCTCCTCGACAGCAACTTCTTTGAACTGGAATCCCTCAGAAACATGTTGGAGTGCGTATTCGGTGGGCATAAAACAGTAGAAGGACGTCACATCTATCGGTTCATGAACATGAGTTCAAGGAGCATCTCTGGACATAGTTCGCAACAAACCTCCGCCAGATACGCTGGACATAACAATCTTGAAGTATTTGTTGATGCTGTTTATGAAGATGAGCCATAGATACTCCGGGGGGAGCTGGTGAAGACATACTCAGGCACTTCGAATCCTCCCCAGATTTGAATGGCCGGATCTAGACTATAGTCGACCAAATCAAGCCTCTTCACATCCTTGGTAAGAACATTGCATCTGAAGCAAGTCTGAGGAGCGGAGACCATATCAGGGATGACACCAAGACCAGTGCGAACTTTCGACTATAACGGCGAATCAGTACATCTGCAGTATCGCAAGAGATTGAACAATAGAAAGACAAACCCTGATGCCATCAGCTCCGATGATCATATCCGCCTTAATGGTCTCTCCATTCGCGAATGTTGCAGTGCCCTCCTCGGTATTGACACGTTCGCAAATATAGTCCACATTGACCTCGACAGGCTCACCTTCACCTTCCGGAGATGTAGCAGCAGTCAAAAGCATCTTATGCAAATCCTGACGATGGACCATGTTTGTTTCCTGTGTATGTTTTGCTCAGCACCCGTCGTGGAAACGAGCAAGATCATGGAACGTACATATCCCCAGACTTCTTTGTAACTCTCCATCTTGTATTCGGCCGTGATTTCACCTGTCTTCCAATCTCTCATCAACAGCTTTTGTTGTACGACTGGGTCTCCAATGGACATATCACAACCCCATTCATAAAGCCATTTTGTGCCGTTCGCAGCGGTGGTAATGGAAGCTCCAACTTCGGCTGTGAAGCTTCGTCGTTCGTAGATAGTCACTGTAGAGAATACAAATCGATGGGCTACTCCTGGTTCAGAAACAGTATCACATACCTTTGTGTCCGGCGCGTCGAAGTGAGAGGGAAGCAGCTAGACCACCCAGACCACCTCCAATGACAGCGACATTGAGTTTTTTAAACTCTGGTGTAGACATAGTACTTGGGAATGCGAAAAGTATCCTAGGAGAGGGTGGTGTTGTGAGATGCCTGTCAGGCGGTGGTGAAGGAAGACTTTATACAGGTGGGAAGAGGTCTAGATTGAGGGCGAATCTTCATGGATGTATATCCTAGGAGTTCGTTTTAAAGTCTGGATTGCGTCCGAGCATTAGTTTTCGCGTCGCCGCGGCCGGTTTCGTCGACGACAAGTGAATAGAATGACATCTTGTATACACAGCTTCCGCGCCTGCAAAAGCAATATCGGGATCAAGTAAATGCGTCTTGTATAAATCCACACTAACCGTAGATACTTCCAAGACTCCAGTTTATCTAATTAATACGCCCTCTTGCCCGATGCAAACATGCCATGGTTTATGCTAAGAGAATGCATTGAGTAAAACGCTTTGCGAGCAGGTCATAATCATCATTTACCTGGCAGGCACATTGGGCCAAGTAATGCACGGCCGTGACGGGTAGATTTCGGACGTGAATGTCGAGCGCAAACAAACTTTGCTGTGTCCGTTTTCATCGAACCCCAATTGGGCTAGCTAATGGTCAACACGTGGTTATCTTATCTTGGACTCCGCTGATAAAAATTTGGAGACGGCATAGGCGCCATATTGTACATCAAGAAACCTATAGGCCCATTCGAACGAGCTCAGCCAACATTTCCACGCTAATCATCTTCAACCCCCGTTTATCCGCAAACTTTCTACACTCGTCCCGCCTCATCATGTTGCCTGACTTACCCTCTGCCGTATCATAGTCCAGCACAAGTTCGCATAGAACAGCAGCTTTGGGTAGCCCCGTGAGTCGACACAACTCAATACCAGCTTCTGTGTGACCTCTACGGGTAAGTAGACCACCTTCCCGGGCACGAAGAGGCATAAGGTGTCCCGGACGCGTAAAGTCTGCAGCGGTGTTTGTAGATGAGGCAAGAGAGCGAGCAGTGAGTGCTCTATCGTGTGCTGATATACCTGTCGTTGTCCCTGGGTGTACTGTAATTGGTTTTGATGAAGGTGGAAGAATGGGGGAACATACCGTGTTTGTAGTCGACAGAAACAGTGAACGCGGTCTTGTGGGGGTCAGATTGAGCTTCTTCGCTGACCATCAGAGGCAGCTGAAGCTCTTCAAGGCGTTGGGCTGGAAGGGATATGCACACAAAGCCACTGCGAGACAACGTGTAAGCGACAGATTGGGTGTAAAGGCAGGATGCTTCATACCTAGTAAATCTAATCATCGATGCCATCTTCTCCGTCGTTATATGGCTCGCAGCAATGATGAGATCCCCTTCGTTCTCTCTGCCCTCGTCGTCCATTACAACGAGGAAATCCCCGTCTTTGAACGCTGCCAAGGCGTCTTCGATGTCGTCAAAGTAAAATGAAGTTGTAATGCCGTTTGTGAGTTTCTTCGTCATCTAGCAGTTCGAGTTGTGGTCAAGACGACGATTGAGACTAAGGCTGCCACGGCTGTCCAGATTTTGAAATCGGAATGAATAAAGAATCTGGTGACAGGTGAGTGTGAGCCTAAGCCATATGACCAGATCACTGCTGACCTTTCTAAGTATGCCAGTCTTCCACGACGAGAAGCAGCGCGCGCTTTGAGCTCCATGGTGCCATGGTGGTAACCAGTGAAGAGGATGCGTAACCGTGATCAAGCGACTGGGCTTATCTTATCACCTTGGTTGGGTTGAAACCCTCTTTCTCGTTTAGTGCAATCATGGAGAGCCCTCTTCCTATTACTTTGGCGTACAAAACGTGCAAAGACACGACAATCAAGCTCGACATATATCCTCCAAATCCTTCAACTCAGTCTGGACCTTTACGGAGTGCGGTTGTGTATTTTCACGGTGGTGGTTTGACTGTTGGAACTCGCAAAAGTTGGTTTCCTGTTTGGCTATACAGTGAGTCGTTTTCAACAGTGGGAACCTTGTTGCTGAGCAATGGTAGATAGGCTCAATGACGCGGGACATACCCTCATATGTCCGGACTACAGACTTATCCCTACTGATGGTGTTACTGGGCACAAAGTCTTGGAAGATATCAAGGACGTTTTCGCGTTCATGATTGGAGAGGGACTACGAAAAGCTCTTGGAAACATGACAGTCGGCCCCGACGGGGGACCACTTCCTACCTTCCAATTCGATGCCAACCGAATAGCAGTAGCTGGAACCAGTGCAGGTGGGACTTGTGCATATCTGGCCGCGATCAACGTTCGTCCCAAACCAAAGGCTGTTGTGTCTTTGTATGGCATGGGCGGAAACTTCCTAGTAAGCTGTCCCAGCATCTTCCATTTCTCCCTTATCTGATTCCATTCTTCAGAGACCACACTACTACACGCCCAAAACCCAACCGTTCTTTCGTGGAAGAGAGCTTCTAGAACCGAGCAACTTCTCAGAGTTCATTCATCCATTTTCCGCTTCTGAAACGAACCCAATCGCTGAATCCCCGCTCGAGTATCACCCACCAACTTACCATATACCTGGTTATCCCGCTAATCCTCGTATGCTACTTTCACGGCTATACCTCCAACTCGGCACCTTCCTAGACTACTACACAGGTCAACACGAACCAAGTTTAAGTGCTTCTCTTCGGAAAGCGGACGGCGAAGGAACTAGTCTCGCGAAATGCATCAGAGAACACGACGTACCCATCATACCCAGCCTATTCGTCGATTCTAGCTGGCCAGCTACAATGTTTATTCACGGCTCGGAAGACACTGCGGTACCAGTGCACGAATCGGAGCACTTGCATTCATTGCTGCAGGAGGCGGGTGCAACTTCCGAACTTGTTGTCGTCGAGGGAAAGGAACACTCCTTTGACTACGAACCCAACTCAGAGGACACCCACGGAGAGCTGTTTGATCGCATCGCTCAGTTCCTTGACAAGCATCTCAGAGTCGTTACAGGGTTAGAACATTGTTGACGCCAATAATTAGATCTCGGTTGGTCGCTTCTCTGTCTAATTGCTATGAGCTACATACATACAGAATTTTCGCTTTGCTATTTGTTAGATATTGCGATAAAATAGAATGTAGATCTATGATCGCCTGACCTCATACGCTTCCCAACCAACTTGTCTACCTTACCCATGACGTCTTTCTCAAGGTCGCTGAAATACCTTCCGTGAGTTTGAAGTCACCAGTGGATAGGGTTCTGATCGCCAACAAGCCAGCGTTCATCCCGTTGTTGATAGCGACTGTAGCGACAGGATACCACGCTTATCATTGTGGGTCAGTGTCAAGCTCATCAGAAGGCAGTAATTACTCACAGGCATCTGCACAATGCTATGCAACGAATCAACGCCATCCAACGAGCTTCCCGGGCCCTTTACGGGTGCGCCGATACTAATGGGCGATGTGCAACCATTGCGACGGGGAACTCGGAGACATAACCCACGCCCTAATGAAATGCAAGGCCCAGGGACAAAAGCGGCTCTGGAAACGGCTGGAAATGTGTGGAAGAAGAAAACCACAATAAGCAAGGATCCGAATGCGAGGTTTACTGTAGCCGAAACCTCATCGATCATCTCCGAAACAGCTCGTCTCTTTCGGAAGCTCCATTGATCCAAAACGACAATCGAGACTTCACGGTGACGGATTGGTGACGGAAGTCGAAAATTGATGGGAGAAAGCGATGAACGAGAGCATCGAACTGGATTGCCGGCTATGTAACTGACGAACGGTATAAGCAAAAGGCTCTCAACAAAAAGACAGTAGAACGCACCTGGAAAGGAACATTGAAGAATGAATCATCACTTCCATGGGACTGGACAAAACTAAAGTCATATCAAGCGAGCCTGCGAGCGATTGAGTCTGCCTAGGGGAGACTAAAACTAAAGTGGGATGAGTGTGAACGCGGCCTAAGCCAAGGCTGTGGAGACCCCTGCTTTAAGGTATACTTATGCTCGTCTATACACCTATCATCTATGAGTATATTTCTTCATTATTTATTCCTGTCCTATACCTACTGTTGTATACATGTTTGGAGACTAGCGAAAACTATCTAGTCGTCTTTCGAGGTTGAGATCTTGAGACTTTGGGAATATTGGCGCTGGCTTGGCCCTGTTCAAAACCACCACCATGGCCACCGTGACCATGAAGATTTGGGTCATCCTCGTCGATAACAATAATCATCCTATTTCACCGCCCTTCAAGGTGTTATCTCTGGGTACAGACGATATTGACGACCTGAAGGAGAAAGTGAAGGAAAAGGCAAACCTCAGCATCCCTGCATTTCGACTCAAAGTGTGGCGATGCTCAAACCCGGAGGTCAAGTTCGTCGGAGAAGACGTAGCTGCCCAAATCCAAGACGTTTTCTCCAAGAATGAGGTTCAATATCTGGACGAGCAGCAAGAAATAGCGGAGTTGCAGATCAAGGTAAAGGAGATACTACTCGTCCAAGTGCAAGGTACGTTGTAGACCTCCGTGCTTCATTCTGATCTAAAGCCATATTACAGAGCAACCGAACAAAAAACGAAAACTGGAAAACGAAGAAGACCTAGACATCCAGATGCAAGGTACGTTGTAGGCTTCCGTGCTTTATTCTGTTCTAAAGCCATAGATCAGAGCGACGGGATGAAAATAGACGAAATATGCAGAAGCTTTTCGACATTGCATGGAATCAACAAAGCAGAGGCCAACTTTATACCACTGTTCAAGACACCCAAGAACAGGTACTCCAGTGCCTGTTCTCCTTCAGCGAAGGCCAGCCGGAGCGAGTGTTCATCCGACAAGAGTATTATCAAGCTTTGCAGGATGCAATATCCTTCTTCCACGGTGAAACTCGATTCATCACTACCTATACGGAGGAGGATAAAGAGTGGGGGATGTTGATTGACGCGAATGTCACTGGAGCCGACAATCGTCCGGAGGGATCGAAGCAGGGACCGAGCAAGGACGACGACGTATCCAGGATGGTTGTGGACAGTGACAAAAACGAAGACAAAGTGCCCAAAATCAACTGGTCGAGAGACAGGCAAATCTCCCCGGCTCACAGAGTATTCATTGTCACAGGATCGCCCGGCATCGGTTAGTCTTTCTCAACACGACCCTTACTTCTTACTGAGATTCACAGGGAAAACACTTTGGCTTTACTATGTTCTCGTGGAGCGCTTACTTCAGAAACTCCCCACCTATTTCCAGAACCAGCCCGATCACGTCACATATTGGTCGGAGAACGGCGTAGAAGAAATGGCTCTCACTAACCCTCAACTCGACAATATTCCAAAAGATGTCTGGTACCTGGCTGATTCCAACGACGAGGTTAACAAACCATCGCAAAAAGCCCGCCTCTCTAGCGGACGAATCGTCATGGCCGCCTCTCGCCGAACAAAACGGTTCAATTGGGTGTGGAAATTGGGTTTGCCCCACTACGAATGGGTTATGAAGCCAGAGTCGTACAAGGAGCTCGTACTCATGTACGTCATATCCTATGTCTGAACTTGTGAATTGTTCTCATGTTCTATGTATCCAGGAGAGAGTATCAAGGACCAACAGCAAGGGATATCACCGATAACGAGCTCCGCAGTTTTTGCGAGTCTTTCGGTACATGCGCACGTCATGTCTACTGGAAAGCCAAAGACCCAGATGACTATCGCGGAGAACTTGAGAGAAGGTTGGGCGCCATGACTCTCAAAAGCCTTAGGACACTGGTTCAGAATGCGCAATGGGCTCAGTCGGACGCAGAAGATTTGTCACATTGGATAGTTGGCATCTATCCAGGACCCACTCGGAAAGACGCTTATGTTACCATTCAAACTGCCGAAATTCTCAAATTGATACAGCGTCGGTTCGCCTCGGAATGGGATCAACATGTCTGGAAATTGTTTGACACATTCCGCGGCCATTCTCACACTCGGTCGCCAGCAGGACGCATTCTGGAAGAGAGGCTTCATGATACCTTGGTAAATGGTGGGAAATGGTTGGGGACGGAGATGGTTGCTGAGAGCATGGGTAGTCAAAACACCACCTTCACTGACAAATTTCCAAACTGTAGACAGCTGTGGCTCTCTGTTGGTCCCGGTGCTGTAATCACGGCCTCGGAACCCCCCGAATTCGAACGAACAGCTCTCGACCTGCATCGCTTCAAATTTGGTCAATACCCGGAACAGCTTACAACTGGGTACTATCGTCCTTCTTCTTCGACACATGCAGGGTACGACTCATTCATTCTCAATATCGAGGCGGGTGAGAAGTCCCTGATAGTCATTCAGTCGACTATTTCCATGCGACATGATTTCAAGAAGAGGTCATTGGAATATTTGGAAAGGGATTGGGTGGCTCAGAAATCCGATGATGACAGATATGTCATTCACTATGTCATCATCACAGACGACCAGACCCCAATCACCCATGTGCCGATAGCCAATCAATACAAGGACCTCATCAAGACCAAGCTCCATATTTGCATGCCAACGAAGGATCTGTTTCCAGTGAGTTGAGAATTCCCCTTGTATCATCCAAGCCCTGACTTGAACAGCATGCGCCAACTGGAGCTCGTCCGGCTTAGTGTGTTTTGGGGCTGTCCATTGATTCATGAGTGGTATCCTTTTATCTCTATGGTTACCTTACCTTTATGATACAAGTATGTACTAAGTATACTCTGGCATAGTGCTGACAGTTGCGTCAACTACACATGGACAGACATGGACAGAATACAGGTTGCATAATGTCAAGTCAAATAGTAGATTCTGAGAACAAGAAGGCTGAGGTCTGTATAACCCATGGAAAAGGTTCTGCGACTGTGCAGGCCACCTGCATCTAGCTTATCCGTGGCCTGCAAATCGTCGTTCTTGCACATCTACACAACTTTTGAACAAGGATAAACAAAACAGATTGGATGGTGTTCATTGCTGTAGGGGATGCCAAACTATAGCTAGTTGTCGTCGAAGGATAGGAACACTCCTTCGACTATGAACCCGCCTCAGAGGACACGCACGGAGAGCTGTTTGATTGCATCGCTCAGTTCCTTGGCAACTCCGAGTTACATTGGTTCCCATAGAACATTGTCGATACCAATGTTTGATCTCGGTTCTCCATTTCTCCGTCTAATTACTACATGTAAAATTCTCGCTTTGCTATCTGTTAGATATGTGGTAAAGTAGAATGTAGATCTATGATCGCTTGACCTCATACGCTTCCCAACCAACCTGATCCAACTTGTCTATCTTACCCATGACCTCTTTCTCAAGATCACTGAGATACTTGCTCATCGCTTCCGTGAGCTTGAAGTCACCCGTGGATAGGGTTCTAATCGCTAACAAGCCAGCGTTCATCCCGTTGTTGATTGCAACTGTAGCGACAGGAATACCACGCTGATCATCGTGGGTTAGTGCAACTCTCATCAGAAGGCAGAAACTACTCACAGGCATCTGCACAATACTATGCAACGAATCCACACCATCCAATGAGCTTCCCTTTACAGGGACACCAATAACCGGCAGCGGTGTGAGTGCCGCAACCATACCTGGCAGATGGGCGGCGCCGCCAGCACCAGCTATAATCACACGTATGCCTCGCGTTGCCGCGGATCGTGCATACTCAACCATGCGATCCGGTGTTCGATGAGCCGAAACGATAGTCAACTCGTACGGGATATTGAACTTGTCAAGGATACGTGCTGCTGGAAGCATAACAGGCAGATCCGAGTCTGAGCCCATGATGATTCCAACCAACGGGAAGGGATTTGAGTGGCCTCTGTCTGGAAGCGGAGGAGTGTAAAGTTCGACTTCCTCCTGGGTTGATCCTGGAAGCGCTTGTAACAGAGGACGTAGTCTTGAACGAAGCTCGGAATCAGAGGGTGCGACTACAGTGATATGACCCATTTTACGACCTTTGCGGCACTCTGCTTTACCGTAGAGGTGCGTGGAAGCTCCAGGAACGCGAAGAGCGACGTCAACCACGGATTTGATTTCTGACATGGACGATGAATAGCCGATGAGGTTGAGCATGGCCGTAGAAGGTACTTTGAGCGCAGTGGATCCGAGAGGAAGGGATAAGATAGCACGAAGATGATTTTCGTATTGGGAAGTTTCGCATGCCTCAATGGTATAATGGCCAGAGTTATGTGGTCGAGGAGCAATCTCGTTGATGTAGATTTCGCCTATTGGTACGAATGAGAAATCCGCTTTAAAAAGGCTGTTTGGACGCATACCATCTTCCATTAAAAACATCTCCACGCCGAATACACCTGCCCCATCCAACGTAGAGATGGCATGCTCTGCAATGGCTTGCGCTCTTGAAGATAACGAAGGATTCCTACTCCGTAACGGAGCGAAAACGAGATGACAGATGTTGTCTTTGTGAATGGTTTCGACTGCTGGATACGAGGAAACCGTTCCATCTGTCGACCTCACTACCATAACAGCAATCTCCTTCGTAAATGGGACCCATTTTTCTGCATATAAACCTCTATTCCCAAGAGCCTCTATCGCGTTCTTTGCCTGACTGAGTTCCTTCAACACGTAGTTTCCTCTTCCGTCATATGCCAAAGTCCTCGATTTCAGCATCAATGGCAACCCCAGCCTGTCAACAGCCTCTGTTATCGATTCCACCGTGCTCTCCACCTTCACAAACTCAGATACCGGACATTGCTTCGCCTTCAGGTGCTCCTTTTGCAAATACTTGTCCTGTATGAGCCGAATAGTGCTCGGACTGGGGTGAATCTTGACATGCGTGGACCTCTGGACCTCCTCCAAGGCATCAGCATCGACATGCTCGATCTCAACCGTCAAAACGTCCACGCCCGCCGCGAGTTGTTTGATCTTGGCCGGATCTTTGAACGAACCATCGATGTGGGCGACCTGGGAATCGGATGGGAGAGCAACAACTTGCTTGGCCGGTGCTGATTCTCCGGAGTCCAGTACGGCAATCTTGATGTTCAGGAGAGATGCTGAAGCTGCCAGCATGCGGCCTAGTTGGCCACCACCTACGACATGAATTTAGCGAACGAATGAATGGTATTCTCGATTGAAGTGATCTGTAGTTTGAAAAAGAATTTGTTGAATATCAAGCCATGCTTCCAGGTAAGGAGAGGTAAACATACGCTCACCGAGTATTCCTACAACCTGATCAGACATATTGAGGTGTAAATGGCGTAAGCGCTCGAGGTCCAATTTTTTTTTCTCCGGCAGGCACAAAACAAAACAGGCACACTCGGCAAAAAAAATCACAAACGTTCATCGACATCACCAAGTGGCAAAAAAGCTTTTCGGGTCTTGAAGATGGAAATGAGCATGTTACATTGCGTTCTTGCTAATTATACATTGTTGAAACGCATAATAATAATAATCTGTAGTAATGTGCATGTATATCCAATAATCCAATATCCCCTCTAGTTTGCCTTAAGTCCCTAATAGTACAATAATTAATAGATGTCTCTAATCATACTTTTTCAATCCGTAGAATTGTCTATGCAAAATATTCATGATGAAGGTTCTTCGATCCAAGAGTCCGTAACAAGCCGAGTAGAAACAGATGATTGATGGTTCGTTAAAGATGATCGTTGAAGATTGGATGGAATGATCGTTAACACAAGGAAATCCTACAGACGAGAATCAGCAAGTGTTACAATAGACGGCGATAACAACGCGTACCTTGACGGCCATGTCGCCCACGCTGAAGCTGGGACATACATTGTCCGGTACATTGATTTCACCTTCCCAGTCGAGGCTCTCTTCACGAGAACCTGTAGGGTCAGTGATGGTACTCATGGGTGGCGGTATCGACCAGACTTTGCCATGAGAAAGCGTGGTGTTTCTCCAAGCTTTCTGACCTTCGATGTCTAGCGATATCTGCCGAAGTAGGTGAACCCGGACGATGGGTGGCGACGCGGCAGACTTGGGTCCCGTCTGCGAGAGGTCGCGCAGCGAATTGAGAGGACCACTTAGTTGTATGTGGAAGGGGATGACATCGCCGAAGGAGAAGACTTTGGATGAAGGCACGAAGAACTGGCGAATAAGCGTATTAAATGAATGCAATGGCGCATATGGCAGAGCAAAAACTTACGTTGCAATTTATTGGGGAAACCGTTCCAGGCGAACGAGAGGGCACTGTCGATAAAGTCTGATGCCATTCCTCGGGAGAAATTTTGAGATCGGAGAAGAGGTCAGGATCTCCGACTATAGGACGTGGTGGTCGCGACCGAGGAACATATTTGATAGGAATTCTGATTCTATGGGAGGAAACGTGCATTAGCGAGGGCTGCACAGCAGTAAGAGGAATTAGGCTTTACTTTTTGACTTTGACCCAGAGTCCTATTCCCCGGTGGCGTCCTTTAATGACCTTTACTTGAAGGCTGTAGTCGATACTAGCAATCAGGCCAGAAGGACCAAGACAGGAAAGGTCGAACGAAGGCGGAATATTGTGCTTGACGCCCCTGTCCTCGAAGGTTGTCGGGAAGGCGCACGAGAATGGAAGCGTACTAGGGCAAATGGCATCCAGGTCTGTAGCTGGGTTGTAGGACCATAGCGATTGAAGGTCATGGACTAATTCTATCGTCCGAGAACCGCCTCCTGGGATTAGAACGCGCATGCGACCTTCAAGCTGTTCTGGGCGGTTCAGTTGACGATCACGACGGAAAACACGTTAAAAACTCACTTTGACTCTCACGTCGCTAACAATTTCTCGATGGTCGAGGGAGACAACACCGTGTACTATGCCGTGTCGACCATACATGGGGATAGTCGCGTCATTGTGCTGCTCCATGAGGACGACAGTCACTCCGCCAGACTGCTTTGTGAACGTTCCAGAGGGGCGCGATCCACAACGAGGTGTATGCTGGATGCATTGTTCACCGCATGCTAGATTAGAGGAATAGCAAGGCGGAGGAGAAGATACAGTGTATGATGGTAGAACTTCTGCGTCAACGATTGGTGAGGTCATTCGGTTGAGGAGGAACGGAAAACAAACCGCAAGAGGCTTGGACCTGCACTATTTATAATCGAAGAAAAAACTTTAAAGGAAGGAAAGGAAAGAGGATTTAGGGTTCGTTTTTTATGAGTCATGTTAAACAAAGCCGCTCATGCACGTTACGACAGGTACAAATGAGGAAGAGTTTGACACGATAAAAATTTTGTGGTGAAAATAAGCGACCGCCGCACATACCGGTGTCAAGATCCGGAACACGAATCAATCTTCCCTGGGCATCTCGTCGACGGCGGCTCTATTCGGACCCGCCCCTTCCATGCGTCGGACCTCGGGGAAGAATGGAATCTCCTCCCTTTTGCGCATGGAACCAGGGGGAACGAGATGGAAGAGCATAAATATGCGAAGGAATGGAACGTGCGATTTAGTCGAATACAGGGTAGGTTTGTACGCTACAAAGGTGTTTATTGTCCACATGTCGCAATTACACCAGAATTACACCAACAACAGAAAGGCGCAAACGTTCAACTGGATTACGAGCTTCATACACCTTTGATGGGGCTTGTTTCAGTGTTGTTATGACATCAGATTGCTACCATCTCACGTACCCATTAACGTTTGTAAGTACCTTTCGGGTTACTAGTTTCTGGATCTGGGTCTCTCCAGCCTAGCAAGAGTCTCCTCCAATCGACGCGCACGGTCGATGTCCTGAACCACCTCCCATTCCTCGTCCGTACTCCGGTAACTGACTGGCCTATCGCTCCTTGTCTGCGAAGTCTCTGAAGCCGGTCTCTGAGCTCGCAAACTATTACGAAGAAAGCCTGATAGCAACAAGGTACTTCCTCGAGTGTTGCCGTATGCAGGTGGCGGCGGCTGGGCAATTATGTGGTCTTCGACATCGCCTGTACCGACACCACTCTGTGCAAGAGCAGCAGCATATGTGGGAAGAGGCGGCCGATTCCAGGGCGACAACCCAACGGACGGATCCATGTTCCGGAATCGCCTAGACGTTGGCAATATCTCTCCAGGGTGGAAATGTGCGTACCGTTCTGCACGTAAACGGAATACTCGGCGTTCAAGAAAGAGCAACTGCCCAAGCATGGCGATGGTAAAAACCACATGGATGAAGATCGTTGAAGAAACTGCTGCCTGTGTCATGGTGTCTCCTCCCTGTGATTCCTGCGACTCCTTCTTCCTCTTGTTCAGCATCAACGTAGAAACGACCCAAGCTGCAATGGTTCCTCCGATCATGATGAGCTGGATAACAAAGGCCAGCAACGTGCTCAACATTATGCCCCCATACGAAATCTTCTTGGGTTTCAGGAACTTTTTGATCGAGTTTGTGGATGCAGAAGGAGTGGGGGACGAAGAATCCGTAGATGTGGTCGTAGTGGCATTGGAGTTGTCGCTTTCTGAAGATGTATTTTCCCTGTCTGCTGGGTGACGAGCCGGTAGTGCTGGTTCAGAGGTTGCCTCCTCCGCTACGGGTTCATGTTGCTCCTCCCTATACCCAATCTCCCCCCGCTTCAGCGGCAAGGGACCTGCCTGCGGCCGCGGTTCTTCGGGGGTAGTCGAAGATGAGGCAGTCGACGAAGAAGCAGTAGTCGACGCCATCCTCTGCCGTTACCAGAATAACCCAAAAAAGAAGAAACAATGCTTGCGCCAGGCAAAAGCACCGGGGGATGGATGACCTGCAATGAAAAGAAAAGTAGAAGAGGTTCCCTGAAATGAGTATCAACAATCGCTGGCAATCCCTCGTCGTCAAGCATAGCACTCGTGAGAAGATATTTCCTTCTATCGTCAACAAGGGACGAAAGTCTGATAGGCATGTTACCCCGCGATTTCAGGTGTATATCTGTCTGGGGTACCGGTAGACTGTAGACAAGGTAGAGGTATGTGCTGTATGGAATTGTTGAGTCGGAAGTAGTTCAAGCACCGAAATCTCCACCGGTCTCCTATTCGACCCAAATTTCTGTTTGACCCCAAAACTTGGAAATGAACAGGAAATGACATTGCAAATGGGCAACATTCAGTACAGTAGCGCCCATTTATGACTCGACGACAGGACGTTCACCGTTACCAATCCCTCTGAATCCGCCTCGACGGGAGTTGGACGGGAGTCCGAAGGCATATATCGTTCTCCGAGAGGTTAGGACCTGCACTCGTTGGCATCGCTTAACATCAACGCTCTGAACTCTGACTCGACAGAATGGCGCCATAGAAGTTGCTTACCCATCACCATCAACCACAGCAAGAAAGAAGCTGTCACATCCATTCAGTTCTTATCTTCCCAGCGTCGTTGACGAGGTCATACGCAGTCAGGCTCCGAGTTCGTCGAAGAGAGGTAAACATGATATGTTTCGCACCAACTCGTGTTTAGATCGTTAACAGCGGGAACGGCAGGCTATTCAGAGCAGAAGGGCTCCAAAGATGCAAAGAAAGCGCTTTGTGTTCGCGACTCCGTGCAAGATCTGCTAATTTTGCCATCCTGAGAAAAGATCCCTGGGATCTCTTCACATTGAGCGCTGAGCGGTAAAGGTAATCCTCAACGGCTTCCTGAATAGCAAGAGCATCACATCGCCTACGAAGATAGGTGTTCATTGCATGGGATTGACTGTGACAAGTTCTATTTTCGCCGGATGTTCTTTGGGACATCGTACTGAAGCCGAGATATGTACACGAATCGCGATTCATGAAAGGATCTTGCAGTTGGCTCGTCATGAATGTTCGATACTGCAGATGATAGATCTCATTACACGGCCGTCTCTTCCCTGCAGATTTATTGTTCGTGAATTTAGTTGACTGCAAGGTAAAAAAAAAAAAAAACTTGGAAGACGCACCCTTCCCTGTCACAAGTCCATCAAATCACTCCTTGACAAGAAAGAGTCTTGAAGCTTGAAGTTGACCTGGATTTGCTATAAAACGGCGGGTTGATAGGATTGATAGATTTCCAGTCACGGTCTGTCGCTGACCATGTGATGCAGATAGGAGTAGATCAGGGGTCTCCTTAGTCCTAAGTACTCCTAAGTACTAGTACTTCACTTCTGCCTCTATGCACGACAGAGAAGAGCAAAGTCATGAGCACTTTGGCCCGCCTATTGCACACCGTAATTCAAGAGGTATGTTGATCATTCTTCACTGACAGGCCTGCGATGGACAACGTTCGACTTCACCCAGGCCCTGGACGCGTCGCCGTTAACTCCTTACCTGGAGAATTAGAAGTGAGGCTTGCCTACGGTTAGTCCACGTCAACCGTGAAATTTTGAAAGACCACAAGCTATTCAATATTTAACATTTATCCTGCCGGACGATGAGTGCTACGACGCTTCCTCATACTACAAGCCTCGTCCTGCACCCTATGTGCCCAGTCCACATGAGCCCAAATACGAGTCTCCCGTTCTTCCATTCCCAGAGTTTGCTCAAGCTCGAGCATTCTGGGAAGATATGGTGAGAAGATTCCTTGGAGGAGAACTCTTCGCTCAATCTGAAACTACAGATGAAGGTTGATCTCACCCGCGACACCCGCGAACGTTACAGAGAATTTGATGTCTACGTTCGACCTTACACCGACCCACTGGCAGGGTGGCCTGAAGAGCTTCCCATCTCAAAGCGTTTCCTGCTCAAGATATTCAGAAGATGGAAAGATTGCGCGCGACCCATGCCCAATTGGTGTTTATGATTGCGAGGGCCCCGTATTCACGATAGACGGCGGCAACTGGTTTCCTCTTGCAGGAGATAGGGAATACACTTTGAAGTACAAGCCGACTGGCCAAGTAATTTGTACCTTTGGAGCCAGGCTGGTTACTGAGATGCTGCCTTTCGTGACAGCGGATGGCCGCTCTCGACCTCTCCAATTACCGGACTCGGCAGGAAGATAGTGGTCGCCTTCTCTTCTCTTCCTCGTCATATAAGTACGTATACTGCGAAAGTGTACTCAATTTGGAAACAGACGCCCAAGCAGTCGGATCGTGTCGTCCTGACCTAGCGCTTATCTTATCAGCCTCGACTGGATTAGTGTTTATTCTTGCGTGCGAGAGCCACGTACAACTTGCGTTCTTTGCTGTTGGGATCGCTGAGCAATCATAAGTCTGCTGCCAGGTGGCATGCAGATCCATGTGTGAACATCACATGGATGGGGGCCCAAATATCATGACCCTCCTAGAAGCCGAGGCTGTCCTTTCTGCTGTAGAAAGCACTGGAACACAGCAATAGCAACAGCCCCATCCTTCAAATCTGGGATAAATGAGAATCTCCGGCTGATATCTGAGTCATTAGAAGATAACATGTATTCATTCCAGATAAACGTAGCATCCATAAATCCACAAATACGTAACTCCTCCACTGAAAGCATCGTTATAACCGTAAAAGGGTCATTACTCACGCTGTAATAGCCTTCCACACAGAATATAACCATCCCTCAACGATGACGAGCTTAGAATAACCTCTTTCACCCGTGAATCCGCCGACCGTCAACGCAAAGTGGGCCACAGAGACTAGATAAAGACATGAGATGACCTTTACGACCGAGATTCATCGAGTACACGCACCGGCCGCGATGACAGCTGCCACAGAGGCAACTGAGTAGCCTTTGCCCTCTGATCGTGAAGGTGGGGTAATAAAAACGGGTGGCTCGTCTGATGTAAGCGCTTTCTCCTGTTCTGGGTCTTCTACTTCCAACATGGCATTGAAGAGGCCACCGTTTAGGTGGAAGACCCGATTAGCTTCTGCGGCAATGGAAGCTAGAAGAGCAAAGAAGGTTAGCATCCATGTAAATGTCATACGCAAACACGCACCCTTCAGTTCTTTGTTGTCACCAGCACCAGTATTCATCCCTGCACGGAACCAGTCCTTGATCCGCTTCATCTCTCCCTGGTTTGCTGGTTTCGAGCTCTTCAGTTCCTTGAAAGCGTAGAATGAAAGCCCCTGTCCGCTCGCTTCGTCGAGGCCATAGGCCTTCGCTATTGTGTGCCGGATCGTCTGGCCGCCGCTGAGATCTCCAAGGTAACGAACATAAGCATGGGCAAGTAGTGGTGACGGATCTTCCGAGTCCGATAATTCGTGTATACGATTGACATAGTCGGTGAGTCCGTAAGGTGCCGACGAAAGCAGAGTTGTATGAATGGGATGTGACCTCCATGAATTCTCAGGCACTTGAAGAAGGTAAGAGATGTCGGAAGATAGTGCGGGGGCTCGTTCTAGTAAAGGGGGGTTGTAGGTGGGCTCTAAAATGGGGTTCGTGGCGTGTCTCTCCAATCCTTGCTCGAGCGCGCTGATTCGTCAGGGTCATTGAGTAAACGTATTCAACAATCGATTTCGAGTCACTACTCACGCATAGACGTGCCAAAGCATCATTAAAAACCGAACGTACTCCTCCTTAGTTACTTGACCCGACAACAAAGCCGTCGCGGCGGCACTCGTCTCGATATGTTGGTGAGCCTCTTTAGTGCATTCTCGAAGCACGTCGCTGAGGGGTCTGGAGAAATCGATGGAACTTGACATGATGGTCCGGGGAGAAGTGGGGAAGGAAAGGACGAGCCACCAGCAGATTGTGGTATAAAAAAGAAAGGCTGTTGCGTAACCAGTCGCTCCAGGAGAAAGATCCCCAAAAAGGCTCGTCGCTTGCAGGCAACATGATGGGCCGGGCCAAGGCCGTGACAAAAAATCGTGCGGTATCTTATCTGATATCTGACGTGATTCTATCTTATCATTGCGTGATGCCGCTGGGACGCGTAGTGCCCAGCGCTTGCTTTGAAGTGTACTAAACGCTACTAACACCATACACGGCGTATTGGATTCATGAGCTGGCACTGGATGAGTGTTAAGAAGAAAATCACACCCAACAACGAGCCAAGTTTCGTTCTTTAATTAAGTACAAGAGCGATGCTATGAATGCCCTTAAATATACATGTTACATTGTCTAGTATACAGCAAAAGTCTAGGGTCCTTGATGGAATGTTCACGAAATAGGGGTCTAGATTGGAATCTGAATGTCGAAAGATATGATTCCATCCATGAGTGGAAGGGCTAAGTCCTTGTTGATTACGGTGACTCGGCCGCAGCGAACAGCTGTCAGGTTTCATCAGCTCCCCTCAGTCAATACTATAAAAGCACTAGTACTTACAGCTGTCGCGTCCACTTGGGTGATGCTGGGCGTAGACGGTATAGAATTCGCTCGAGCTCGCATACGAGGGGAGTTCTCTTTAGGAACTTCGTGGACATCCACGTTTAGCGTCAACGGTGCTGGGGCGGGCGATCTCAACAGAGATTGCCCCGTACTGCCCGGGGACGGTTCGCTGAAAGTGGACTCCTTTGGTGGCGCATGAGATTGCTCGGTATTGGCTATTAGAGAGATACATATTGAACCGGGCATTGCACACGACTGAAAAGGGATGTCACTAACATTTATTTACTCCCATGAGAACTCCGCCTCCGATGACCCGCCATGTAATGGGATAGAAGCCTCGTTGGCGACTAGCTTCCAGAGGAGACAAAGGTTTGGGAGGAAGCTCTGGCTCACTGATTTCTTGAGCCTCACTCGACGCATCAGTCCGCTTCACCCCAGGTTCCATGTGGATGCTATCAAAAATAAGTCATTAGTGAGGAAGTGAGCATTCACAAAATCCAACTCGAAATCAAACTAACACTCACAATGTACATTCATCTCCTTTCGGACAGAACTTCCTTGGGCTATTGTAATACTTACACAATTTTGCTATAGGTAGAAGGTCAGCCTTCGAAACGCGATGTGGATTGGGATGCACTGACTTTTATACATTTTTGTTCTAGATCGTGGCCTTGAATACGTCGCCGAGTCATAATCATTCCGGACGGGAGAAGTTGTCGAAGGAATCGGCGGGACATAGTAATGAGACTCTTCTGGATACGAATAGAAGTTGGGAGATACGGGATAGTCGTGGCTAGACCAGTAACCTGGAGACGGGATATATACTGTGGGTGCACCAGGTTGGCCAAAAAACGGAGAAGAAAATGATCCCGGGTCTGAGTCGTCATGGTGAGCAATATGTGAGATTATAGATCTACCGGTGAACGTACGGAGAGGATACATCGACTCAACCAACTCTTTGTTGTCGTCTACGGGACTCAGGCACGGAACGTTGACACCTTCTGTCAGAATCAAGTCAGAATGCTTGTTAGCTAAATTTGAAGCAAACCGCGACGCGCACCCTCTGAACCCTGATCACTATCGATATGTCTAAAACGGCAGCCACCACCATTCCTACAATATCCGGCTTGATAAAAACGACAAGGTCTAGCATGTTGGAGTAGAAGGGGGTCGCTGGTAATAACATGGGCAAAGTCGCATTGCTCTTCGCTTTTGGGACAGCTATTTGTCTGAAAATATCTGCACGGTTTGGCTGTAGAACACGCTAGTTAGTTCTAAAATAGACGCAATTGGAGATAGTGCTTACTGTGTCGGTTTTTCGACGCCTTCGTACTCATCCGCTTTTCCATCTAGACTCCTTCAAACAGGCTGCAAGCCGCGAAACGAAATGGGGTAGTTGTGGCTTCAACGACGGTCATACAACGAGAAGAGGTTCCTTGTCTTTTATATATGTGGCAGGGTCGGCGATCGGTAACTTTGGGGCAGCTTCGGTAATAACGTAGGCTGGTTATGTATCATAGACATCCAGCGGAGACAAAGCTTGAACCCAGACCACCTATTCGGCCGCTTTGTACTTGAGGCGAAGTAAAATGCAGCTTGACTTTCTAGACGAACAATGGATTTATGTATCAGTCGAGCGTTCGGTACAAGGAAGGAAAGCAGTAAACCGGGGATTGATTGGAATCATGATTTATACTTGTAATGTATACGGTTTCGCGGGGCGCCTTGGGACAAAGTTTCCAGCCATGTGGTGACACCTATAGTTGAAAACGCGGACGTCGTTCCCAGTCAGAACAGTTATAGTGGCATTGGCCGAGATGTTTTAGGTATATCTGATTCGAACGTGACCTTGAAAACAACAATAAAAGGACACTTACCGATAGAATTCAGACGTTTTCGAGCATCCTGGTTATTGTCAGATCAACAGGTGGCTGATACCGAGTTTTCACACATTACTCGCGCGCGTACCTGATGTTATTGTCTTTTGCTGGCATCTGAACCCTGAGATTGGCCAAGTGACGATCGTAGATCCCATTCCGAGTCGCTTTGCTAACGAATTGCCAGCCTGCCAACCCGTTATGCTGGGACAGGGTTGTGATAAGTCACGAATCTGGTCGACGAACTTCGAAGCCAGTCTCGCTAGGCGGATTTGCAACTTTACGGCTGTGCGATAGTCCACAGCTGTTCAATCTATGCTCACAGCATGCAGGAAGATCATCCGAGTCTGCGATTCATCTTCAAGCAGCCTGTTACACGGCCTGTTGCACAGGGTACGGCTCCATCGACTCCGGAGTATGAGTATATGAGATGTGATCTGGAGAAGCAACCGCAGACCTCTTAACGCCTAGGAGAGCTTTCCTAACGAAAGGGGAAGCTATCAAGGAAACAGCTGAGCTTAGTGCTAGTAGGCCATCACGAGTACATGCAAGCAGGAGATAAGTTTACCGTTAGGAACTGGATGACGTTTTTGCATGAGGAAGCCAGCATTCGTTGACACCGATTCTTTAGCAATAAATATTTCGATAGTCATTATTCCCGCCCTCTATGCATAGTTATAGCTGGAATTGACAAATGAAACGTGAAGAAAAGACTAAAGGAGCCTTGTGAAATCGATGGACCGAGGCGTTCGTATGTGATGGAGTCAGTAAAAAGCGGTCCGTGACACGTATTAAAGCTCACAGGGCTGATAGGCTGGCTTCCAGAGTTTCCCTACACAAGCCGTGAAGAGATAAGTATTTGCGACGATGGTGGACGGAGAGAAGGTTTCTGACCCTAACCCCATTCGAATGACGTCTGGAACAATCTGGGAGAGACCTGGAAACGCTCTGCAGGGTGCCTTGCGCTACATCTCACCCTCTTTCTTTTTCACCACCATCTAGCGATGCGCAAACCCATCATTTCCTGGGATGTTCATATGTTTTCTCTCATCCTTACTCTTCTGTCATTTCCCCCAGCAAACTGCCTCACCGTCGAGGAATTTTCTGCCAAATTCTCGTTTAATATTAGCTCTGAAAGGAGCTGGTTTACTTGGGCCTGGGGAGCAGAAAGCACAGTATCAGTTGTAGATCGTTCTCCTGTAATATCTTTTGCTTCAAGACCAGGTGTGTAACTCGTTCGTTGGAGCGCTTGACCATGCTCACAAGATCATCATTTCATAGCGGCCTTTGGGGAAGAAATTAATAACCCAATCCTTGGCTATGTAATACCATTGTCTTCCTTTACTGAACCGTGCACGAACAAGTCATCCTTGGAATCTCCTGGCAACACTGGATGTCCTACACTCTGCATCTCTGGCCCAAACGAACCTGACCCCTCTGAACCGTGGATTGCACTCGTGCAACGAGGAAAGTGCGAGTTCGTCAACAAGGTCCGGGAAGCACAGCGTTTGGGTGCACGAGCTGTGGTGGTTGGTGGCGATAACCCCGAAATATCTGGGTTTCCTGATACCCTTGTTAACATGTATAGTCCAGGTCAGAGTCATACATCATGCGGATGGTACGCTTCATAACCCTCGTTTCATACTACAGAGGACTCCTCAGATGTCAAAATCGCAGCAACATTTATAAAGTACTCGGACTACATGGAGCTATCTACCCTCATCGCTTCATCAAATACATCCCATGCTGGCCTTCGGACCTTGTCCCTCCTCATCACCGCAGAATATTCGGCATGGGAATGGTACTCGTACGACTAGCACCTTTGATTCTCCTAGTCCCCGCTGACCATTGTCATAGGCCGATAGTAACATTCATCATAATATTGCTGTTACCTTCGATCTTAACGTTCCTCACGCTTTTGATTCACCGAATAAGGGCAGCTCGGGCAGCTCAGCGTGAACGCGCACCCGAAGACATTGTACACGGCTTGCCGTGGAGAGTATGGACGGGCACCGGCTGGGAGAAACACGAAGGCAACGAACCCCCAGGGAAAGTCAATTCTGCCTTTGTTGACCTGGAACAAGGCCTCTCGAAGCCTGATACCATCGACGAAAACCCAGAGGATAGTTCGGAAAGCCAGAACCCGTCTACGTCGAGTCCACGTGCCGAGCAGGAGGGTCCTCAGCCGTGGTTTGAGACGCAGATGGAGTGTGCTATCTGTCTGTCTGAATTTGAGAAAGGAGACAAAGTCAGGGTGCTGCCATGTCACCACATCTTTCATATGGAAGAAGTCGACGAGTGGCTCATTCAGCGGAAGAAATTGGTGCGTCTGGGTGCTCTTTTAGGCATGTACATAGCTAACTTTTTTCCAGTGCCCTGTATGCAAAGCCGACGTTACCCAACCCCATCATGATTCTTCGCCTCCGCACCAGACGGAAGATGCTGACGAGCCCACTGAACGGACGCCTCTCTTAGGCGAGTCTCGCTTACCTGACACTTGACGTTTATCACGATCTATCACGATTCAATCAATGGAAGGACTATTGTATAAACCCATCCCCCGTCCGTCGTCATGTCTCGTATTCCTATTAATCGTGTATCATTTCTAATAACATGGCGGTCCAGTCCATTCAATGTCCGAATGTTCGACAGGCAGGATAGGTGTGGGTGTGACCTTCTCAGGTGATAAGTACTGAACCGCATAGCGTTCATCTCGGCTATCGTTTACTCCAAATGCGATACCAGGCCGGCCGCCGCCGTAGCATCATGATTCAAAGAAGCTCATGAAAGTCTATGGATGGACCCAATTCTGTGGCCGACCACGCGAATTTCACGCTTCTATTTGCTCGTTCTTCGACAACATGTTTACTTACATATTGTGGAGTGTGGATTTACTGGACTTCACTGTCTGGAACTGTCGATCATGAGGAAAGAAAGAGCGACTATGTTAGTATGAAGTCATGTCCATGGAGCGTTATAATACATCTGCAGTATGTAGACAGGTCCAAAATGCTAATCCAAGGGTTCCATCCAACCGTTGAATGCGAAAATACAGAGAAAAGATCACGTAGATTACGAAAACTAAATGTTTTTTATGATATCAATGTCCTTTGACACAACCAGGCCCATCAGCGAGTGTCCCAAGGATTCGAGTAGGTGTTACGTTGGTTCTGGTAGGGCTCAGGTGCATGATACGCCTGCTGAGGAGGATCGTACAGCTGTTGGGCCTGGAAGGGTGTGCTGTATTGCTGGGGCTGGTAGGGAGCATTGTACCGCATATCAGGAGCAGGGTCGCTGAGACGACTGTAAGCACCCAAAGATCCTACTGATTTGGAGGCGGGGCCGTTCTTCTTGCGACGGCAGGCGCATGCAACAATCAAGATCAGTGCAGCGAGTACGCCTGCGCCGATAGCGAGCCCTAGGAAGAGTGTTCTATTGGATTTGGTTGAACCATTTCCAGATGTATTGCGGTTCTTTCCTGGACCAAGGGTTTGCCCGTCGGTAGTATCAACACCTTCCAATCGGACTTGAACAAAGTCGGAATGCGCTGGAATGACTCGAGTCAGTGCTGTGGTACATGTGGCTATTTCATGTTCCTACCTTCAGCGAGGTCAGTCGTGGAGAGCATTTGAACGTATGGATCTCCACGTTTGGTTCCATTGGAACCCGCTATGAAGTCGCCAAAGTTGAAGAGTGTGTAGACATTACGGACTTGAAGGGATCACCATCAGAACCTATCCGGGGCCATCCTATGGAACAGGCAAACTCACGGAATGACATCCCAAGGATAATATCGTAGGTGGGATCGCTACCCACATCGAACGAAAACGGCTGGAACTGTGCGCGTGTGTTAGAAACTACGTCAAATGACAGCCATTGTTGAGTACTTGCCAAGCCAATGCAACAATCGTCGCCGTTTGAATTCTGGATGGGTGGAAGGCTGAGTGTCTTAGGGTTTCTAGTGGAAAAATTAGCATGCTTTCCTTTAGAAACGAATAGAAAGGCAATCGTACAGCGTGGCGTCAAGAGGATGTATTGGGTAACGTTGACCACCGATTACGAATGTCAAGTTGACTTCCTGCGCACAGGGCACGATCCATGTTTGACCAACACCAGATACATTAGCTAGTTGTGCTCCAGAAAGTCTGCCGTAAAAATCTTCAGCGACGGTTCTACATTCAGGGTAAGCTATAATGCACGGCGGTCCACACAAGTTGAGACGTACAGAGGCACTTGCGTCAATGAAAAGCCAGTATCGACAATTGCAGTAGCCTGTTTAGGATTCTTCGTTCCGCTCACTGCGGATGTGTACACAACAGACTGATTATCAGGCCCGATGATACCATTCGCGTCGAGAAGGATCTGAAAATGCTGATCCCCTTTCCTCCGTACAGGAACAATCGTGACGGGTAACTTTGGCTGGCTGGTAACCGCGCTTAGTTCTGGCAGGGTTTCTCCAATCGAGATGTCACCGGGGAATGTGTCTGTGGGATCTAGATGAAAGTTGGGTTTGTTGCGTAATGAACAGTACGAGAGCGGGGAATGTACCATTAAGTCGACCGAGTTGAATCGCGAGGTAATTAGGAGTGCTGGTGTTTTGCATGAAAATGCTGTCAAGGAGCGGCACGCCTGCATTGGTCTTGAGGGTGGAGTAGATATTGGAATTGTCATGTGGTCCAAGCCCTACGAGACCAGTGCCAGCCTTGTTTTCGCTGTCTGGTTTTATTTCCACTGTGACCCGAAACAGATGAGAAGGGCTTCTCTACGTGTGAAACGGGGAACATACAAAATGCCTGGTTGGGGACACTGAACGCAGCGAAATCGACCTTTGCGGTCTTGATGGGGCCTGTTGCCATCGTAAGCAACAGTACTCGCGATACTATGTCATCGTAGCTCACCTTGCACGTTGCCAACAGCATATGTCACTCCAGCCTTTTTCCCGGTATCGTTAGCTCCAGGTACAGTTCCTGCGACCCACAAGTCAGCGCTATACATGTGTGAGCACGCATTGTCCATATACCGATACTCCAAAGGAGACGAACCTCCCAGTGTCAATCAATACAGAATATGTTTGTCCGTTGAGTGCAAGATTTGCGTAGTAACTGATGTCCGCAGAGTTGTTCAAAGGTGAGCTTCCGTTAAGACCATCTCGTCGTAATAGTGGTGTCTCTTCGAAGGAATTTCTATGTCGCCCCTCGAGTTTTAGGTGCAAAGCATTTGTCAAGCAGAGCAAAGAAGGTGAAGAAAGAAAAAGATATGAGATAAATCTCATGGAGAAAAGTAAAAAAAGGGATGTGATGGACGTCAAAGAGAAAGGGAAGTGGAAACAAGGGCGTTCCTCAAGCCCCTCGTTATAATGATCATTCCAGACGTGGGGCGGCGGTGTGCGGCCGGACACACCGAAATCTTACACGGTGGAGACATGTGGGTAATTGTTTGACAGCACAGCCTAGAGGGTAATCACAAACAGGAATCAGCGGTTTACATCGATTCTGAGGGATTCGCTATCGAAACCTTTGTGAATTTTGGAGCAGAAAGTACTACATCTATCATCAGCTTTGATTCTCTAATTCCCAAGAGTATTCTCAGATATCCGATTTGCTTGGCTTGTTGTACACCCGGTGGCGGTGCTTGTCGGAAGGCGACGTACGTCGGCAGCGCCAGGTGTGCGCTGAGATGCACCGCCAGCATTGCAAATTGCCGTGTCCTAGACGGATGATACCCGGATATAGCCTTGTATCACTGAGTCGCTCCTTGCTGGAGAAGTTAGTTCAATCCTAAAAAGTCACATCTGTATAACGCTCACAATGAAGGTGCCAGCTGAAGATCTTGATGGAGAAGATCTAGCGCGCCAGAAATCAAGGGCCCCTTCTTCGCACGATTCGATATTAATGTCCGTTGTACTGTCATTTCGGTTTGAACGAGCGTCAGTATATTATTACGCTAGTTCGATCTGGATAATCCAAAGTGAGCAAGTCGAGAGGTAAAAAATGTAGCCCGCACCGTGTAGTTTAAATTGAGGTTGAAATTGGTAGCTCAGCCACCTCGGTAAACCCCATATCATAAGGTCACCGTCTTGAAGAGGTCTCTTCTACCGAAGGCACACTCTTGCAACTTGCAACTTGGATTATGTGCTACCTAAGGGCTAAGATCTTAGACCGCCTTTGTAAACTGACGTGGCGACGCGCTCGTCAAGCATGCTTGGGGCTTGGGTCATCTTGTGCAACCATGTGTCGAAGAGGAGTCCTCTTAGAGGACGAAGTGACTAGAAGATTTGTCCGATGAATGTTCAACAAGTTACACAAGACATACCCACTATTACTTTCAGGAGGGGAATGAAACTTTTTGGGAGCCTGGGCTTGAGATGAAGCTCGGTAGAACCTGACCGCAGCAGACGAAACGAGGCAACGCCGGGTCCAGTGAAATTTCCCACGTCAGTTATACCCTTCTTTGGGTCTTCCCTCAAATTATTCGGTAAGAGCTCCTGTTTCTCACTTGTTTAGAGGTATTCACAGCGTTTGCAGGTCTTTTCATTGCTGAATGCTCTCATGCACTCTTTTATACCACTCTCTTTGCTCTTAATCACCCTCGATTTCTCTCTCCATGCCCTTGCTGTCAAGATACCTTTCCGTGTCCTACCAACGGACTATCCAACGACAAATCCCAGGCTTGCTCGCCGCGGGAGTAGCACGGTTCCATTGCAAAATATAGGAAATGCCCAATATGTTGCCAACATAACGCTCGCCGGGGTGGATTTGCCAGTGTTGCTAGATACAGGGAGGTGTGTAAAGTTTGAAATGTTGCCAGTCAAAATTCTTCATTACACATCCCTCACAGTTCGGATCTCTGGGTCAACTTCCCTTCTTCACCTCCAACAACGACAGACCTTGGGAAAAGCTTGTCACTCAACTACGCAATAGGCTCTGCTACTGGTACATCTCGATGTCACCGCACTCCGTCGTTTGGCCGCTAATATTCCTGATACCCAGGTCGAATCAGCGCAGCGAAGTTGGAGTTTGGAGGATATAGTATTGAAAACCAGGCATTCCGTGCGTTCCAACCCTTTCTAGATCGTTCACGGTACTCACAGCAAAGGCAGTTCAAGTTGACAATGCCAACTCCTTTTCCACCGACATTCACAAACAGGGATATGCAGGCCTCATGGGATTAGGACCAAACTCTGGCAGTCAAATCATGAACAAGATTGATTCTAGTTCAGCAGATTCAGTACTAAGCCGAATCTACACCCAAAACAAGACTAGCCAAAACTTCATCTCCTTCATGCTCGACCGGAAAGGCACGCCGTCACACCCTGTAACTGGTCAGATCACTGTATCTGAATTTGTTACTGGTTGGGAGAACATTACGTCTATGCCTAAACTCGATGTTGAGCAGGTTCACAAGCTTTTGGATTCAGGTATGCCAAAAATCATACTACACGCGCCTACATGTCCTCAGTCGTTTTCCTTCCTAGATCAACACTGGCAAGCCCTGACCGACAAAAGCAACGGTATCATTGGTCCAGACGGCCAGGTCATCAACGTCAAAACCATCGTTCCCAAGGCGCCTAAACAACAACTCGTGGCCGTGTTCGATTCTGGTTTCACCTTCAGGTGAGTGATTTACCTAAACGTCCAAAATAAGACTTACCCCTTGTCATGTAGTCAAGTGCCTCGAGATGTATCCGATGCGATTTATGGTCGCGTGCAAGGGGCTGTCTATGACAGCAAGAACGAATGGTGGACCGTTCCGTGTGGGCAGATGTTGAACATCAGCTTCAACTTTGGTGGCAAAAACTATCCAATTCACCCACTGGATACTGTGGACGATAATTTCAATGTTCAAGATGCCAATGGCAACCGCGTCTGCATCGGAGCTGTAAGTTAACTGCGCATCGTAGCACAATTCTTATTGACACCTTCCAGTTTCAACCAATTACCTCAGCGTTCAGTCTGCTCGGGAACTATGATATGATTATGGGAATGAACTTTTGTCAGTCAGCATGCCTTCATATCCAAGGCCTCTTCTAACGTCACTCTAGTGCGAAATACTTACACGCTCATGGACTTTGGTAACTGGGTCGAGGGCGCATCTACCGACAGAAATGATCCTTACATCCAACTTCTCTCCGTTACCGACGTCCAACAAGCACACACCGACTTCGTTTCCATTCGTCTGGGCGGTACTGACACATCCGGCGACTCCAAATGGAGCCTCTTACCATCAGATCAAATGCAGCACTCCCCCGTTTCGGACGAGGAAAAGAAGAAGAAATACCAAGAGATGGTCTTAAGTCGATGGCCATACATCCTAATGGGATGTCTCATTTTCGTCCTCCTTGTCATAGGGTGTGTCATTTGGAAGTGCTGCTGTCGCCGCCGATTCCAGAAGAAAAACGCAAAAGGAAGGAAGGAAAAGGGTGAGAGTGCAATGTTTGGAGGAACTGGGCAGCCGGCGTCGTATCTGCCATTGCAGGAACCTAACACAGCGTCGAGCTATGATCTACCACTGAAAGAGCCGCCCACATCTGCATCACCTGGGTATCACGACGGGCGACAGAGTTACCTCAATCATCCGGATCAGAATCGTTCAGGCTTCTTGCCGTCGGACAGCCGGTCGAGTTTCAACTCGTACAGGCAGCAAGATCCGCCATCCTTGTCGTACCAAGGAGATTACGCCCCTCATAGTCCTGGATACGGTGCACCACCGAGTCCTTATGCTCCATCGAGTGGAGGATACGGATATAATACCAATCAACAGCAGCAATATCACCATTGATATCGACAAGCATCGCAGAGAAAGTACATCTACTTTTGTTTTATATCATGTTACCGGACTTTCAACCTTGTTATATTATTCCTTATTTCGTGGATTGGATAGCGACAGGTTCAGTATTCAAGTTACATATAATTTCGCAACACGTATATATGTCGGTTTTCTATCATTATGAAGCTTGAGCTTGAAGCCGGGTCGTGGACGGCTAACCGCTCTAGTACTTACAATTGCCCAGGTCGAGTCATTTCCATCACCATGTCTTCCTCATCGCTTCCACTAACCCGCCAATCTGTCCAATCTGCACATAAAGCTATCAAGCCCTATATTCATCTTACACCGGTCCTTACATCTACATCTATCAATGACATCGCATCTACACCCGAACTTCCACTTAACCTCTTCTTCAAATGTGAAAACTTCCAAAAAGTAGGAGCTTTCAAGGCCCGAGGTGCATTTCATGCATTGAGCAGGTCGAGTAGAGAAGAATTGAGCAAGGGTGTTGTCACGCACAGCTCAGGTAAGTACCCAGTGATTCTGAATCGCGATCTCTGAGATGAAGCGCTGATCAACGGCACGCTACTCCACTCACAGGCAACCATGCTCAAGCATTAGCTTATGCAGCTCGGACACATGGCATCCCTGCCCATATAATCATGCCGTCGATATCCACTCCGTCCAAGATTGCTGCCACCAAATCATATGGTGCCAACGTCGTTTTCTCCGGTTCAACAGCAGAAGAAAGATGGAAAGTCGCTAGCGAGGTTATCGAACAAACTGGCGCGAGGTTTATACCTCCGTATGACCATCCGGATATTATTTTGGGTCAAGGGACATTAGCTTTAGAGCTGGAGGAACAGGTGAAGGAGTTGATGGGAGAGGGAACTTTGGACGCGGTGGTTACACCTCTTGGTGGAGGCGGCATGCTTGCTGGTGTGGCTACCGCTCTCTATGGAACCGGTATACGCGTATTTGGTGCCGAACCTTCGTTTCAAGGCGGAGACGATGGAAAACGAGGCTTAGAACAAGGCCAACGTATCACCTCAGTCTCAACCTTAACAATCGCCGATGGATTGCGCACGCCTCTAGGGGAGATTAACTGGTCTATCATTTCGGATAAATCAAAAGTCACCGGTGTGTTTTCTGTCGGTGAGGAAGAGATTAAGAAGGCTATGAAGATCTTATTGGAGAGACTGAAGGTGTTTGTGGAGCCTAGTGCATGTGTACCATTTGCAGTGGTCTTGTTTGATGAAGGATTTAGAAATGAGTGCAAGAGGCTCGGGATAAAGCGCTTGGGTATCGTTTTGAGTGGCGGGAATACAACTGTCGAGACTATTGCGAAGTTATTTGGGGAGTCATGATATATTTTACACTAGTATACATTGATATCCTCGTCACTTTCAGCACGTTCGTGAATCACAGACGATCTTGGGACCTATACATTATTAGTCGGAGAAGCATTCGTTTAAATCAAGAGACTCACCACTGCAACCTCCGCGATGTCGCCGGAGCAGCAGGCTCTGACGCGTTAATGCTAACGGTGCTGCCTGAGGCAGCCTCGGCAACGGCAGTGGCTGCAGGCTTTGGGTTATAGTTCTCATCGAACAGAAGTGTATATTCGCCGTTCCTCCAGGTGGCTGATAAAATAATCAAGATCAGTAACGGTACTAGGTCTGTTGCCTTTCAAGAAATACGAACGCGATTCGTTGTCTCTCACGCCACCGACAGTGATACCAACGCAGTTGGCAACATTGATACAAGCACTTGTCAGAGTTGCATAGTCTATTGCTTGTTGCTCAAAGTCTTGAGTCCTGGTTGGGTATGAGCAGTGTAAGAGAAGTCAAAGGCTGAACCCACTTTGTTCCAATGTCCACTTCGGTAAAGGCCACATCGATCCCTAGGTCAGCAAACCTCTGAAGGGTGCCTTGGAGGTCAGGAGGCATGTTTCCAACGTCCAAGTGACCTGAAAGTGCGTTCAGGGCCGAAACAGTGTAAGAAGAAATGACGACGAACCTTGGAATCCAATTCCGTCAATGAGACCTTGAGCTGCCAGGTCGGAGACCAGTTGGAATGCACCGTCTTGTTTTGCACCGGGGAATTCGAGGCCATAGTCATTGTAGTATAGTTTGGCGTTGGGGTCGGCCGCACGCGCGTAGGTGAACGCCTTGGCGATATAATCATTTCCAACCTGAGTTGCGAACACTGACTGACGAAGTGTTCCATCGCCCTCAAGTGCCTATAGTAAACATCGTGGTCAACCTACAAACGAGTCGAGCAGACTGTCTAGGATGTACCTCATTAACCACGTCCCAGCAATAAGCCCTAATAGACAAAGTCAGCATGATACCGTATTGTATTTAAGACACTACTCACTTCCCAGCATAGTGACCCATTACGGTTTCGATCTGCACGGGAGTAATCAGCGAGAGAATTCAGTGGGGACACCCGACGAACATGGTTCCTCATAGCATCATCCACTGCAGAACCCTGTAGACCTTCGACCCACGAAGCAAGCTGGCTGTGCCTATCGTTCGTGGCTATTAGCGTCCTTTCTTTGGACAGCAACTGAGGGAATTTACCATACGAGTGTATGTCCTCTGAACTTGCCACCCCTGCTAGTTATCCAGCTATATATAAATGTGAATCAGTGCGACGAAAAGAGGACAATCAGAACTACATACTTCTGAGTGTAGTCACAGGCATCCCAGTTGAATTGGTTTTGGCTAGGCTCAATGGATTCCCATTTGCAAGCATTCGACTCAGTAGCCGCATTGAAGTTGGTCTCGGCGATGGTGTTATACGTTTCACCCGCGGTCGTAATACGATTCTGGTTGGTGAAAATACCAAGGTACCTATCTCCGAAATAAGAGTCGAGAGGATCGAGGCCAGCAACAAAAGGGAGCAGAGCGACGAGGCAAAGGCGAGCAGAGAGACGTGTCATCTTTGTGCTGATGGGTTAAAGGTGCACCTTGAGGGATGAGGCTGTCAATTTGCAGGGATATTTATACAGCCCGGGATGAGAAACCGCACAGCACGCAGGTAGATAGGCCCGCGACAACACCGAGAATGAGGATAATCAATTTAACAGCACCCTACAGTACCCAACTGACGTTTCGGCACGGTTGAGCGCGGTCCAGATAGGGTGATGATGATAGTCTGCTCCACCTCCTTGCTGGAAGATGCGTCTTTGCGTGAGAGAATGACTGGATATTTTGTTCCGTCGTCATGACTGCAAACATCGCAAGTTCGGCCAACACTTCCGATTTCCTTTGGAGAGAAGCGTTCAAACGTTCATGAGCGGACCGGAGGACTTTCCAGCTTCATGATTGGTTCGCCGGGATGTCTTCGCTGAGTTTTTCCGTGGCGGAGTACTAGAATTGATGTCGTCGTTCTGTACTATTGATGTTTCACGCTCCTTCAAAGCTATGGGCGTGGTTCAAGTTATGGTGTTAATCAAACGAACATCGAATGCGACGTACGAAAGCCATCCCCTTCGCCAGTGGTAGTCGGTCGCATGACGTGGCCATCATCGTCCCACGATAGCTTCCCAGTCCATCCCATCTATATCCAGTTGTACCGGTGAATAGCAATACTGAAGAACGTCAGTAAGCCGCCGTCGTCGACTCAGGTACAGAACGACTATCTTCTGTACAAGTAAAGACGGCTTGCCAGACTACCGTCGTTGAGAAGACAAGTCGAGGGCACGTGGGTTGTGACCAGATCCAATTAACTATTAGACTCGTAACCACCCGCTGCGACGTTCGATGACAGTCGATCGAACCTCGGCGCAGCGACTGGTACAAAATCTCACGATTTTGGCAGGTCGCGCTTTTCCCACGGAGGTTGTTTTGACTTAGCCGCAAAATCGACCATCCCAGACCAACTCACTTCTCAAACACCTCGGATTAATGTGCAAAGTAGCTAGAATTGTCGGTAGTAATCATGCGAAATACGAGTTTAATTTTTTCTTGTGAAATTTTTGGTCCACCCGGAGATATTCTGCTCGCAAGGTTGGATTAGGGGCTACTGTCTTAACACTTCTACCACTACGGTCTATCGCTATGCCGCCCTCAAGCAAGAAAAGAAGAAACCCAGAAACCAATTATCAGCCTCCAGGATCCTTCTATAAGCCAAAACGGCCAAAACTGGCAGCTACCGAACTCAAAGAACAAAAGAACTACACGCTTGATACCCTGAAAATCCATTCCCTACATACCATAGACAAGTTAGCATGTGTTACACTATTCAGACAATAAACTCACCATGCCGAGAGCACCAGTCACAGCTACACCATGATGACCACCACCCGAAAGGCCCTCTTGCACGACTTTCTTTCTCTTCTCGTCGAGATACCGGTGGTAGAACTCGAAGGATGTGCTAGATAGAGATGCTGGACAGTTCTCGTGAAGGAAATCTTGTATTTCTTCGGCCTCCTTGCGGCTGTTGACATAGATCAAAGTTTGGGGAAAGTCTTTAAGTGTAGTACTGTCACCTTTGGGAAAGAGCGAGAAGAGGTGGCCATAGGTTGCCTGGGCATGTTGCATCGTACACAGAGAGACACGTTGCCCTTGCAGTTGGAAACGGCGATGTGCGGAATGTCTTCAGGCAGTCCGACTTTACGCTGAATATCCGTGATGATGTCGACAGGCATGGTCGCAGTCGCAATCAACGTGGGTACGTTGCCTGGAATTCGCGCAAATAGTTGACCGAGTGTACTATATTCCGGGCGGAAATCCCCACCCCATTTGCTGATACAGCGCGCCTCATCGATGACGACCTCGACCCAGTTGTTCTTGAACGCTTTCGACTTCAGTACATGCTCGTGGAACCGGTTGTCCAGTGCTTTCTCGGGGGAGACGAAGATCATGCGGTACTTCAAGTTTCACTTCTTTCCGCATTTCTAGGCACGATTAAGCCACAGAGAAACTGGTTAGGATATAGATACACGCACCTCAAAAAGATCCTCTTCTGTCAAGCCCTTGGAATGCATGGCCACAGCAGGTATCCCCTTTTCCCCAAGTTCCTTCATCTGTGCATCCATGAGTGCGTTCAAAGGGCTAACAGCTGGAAAAACTTTATCATTAGCCTTGGAAGATGATCGTA
This sequence comes from Paramarasmius palmivorus, assembly GCA_037176845.1. NCBI lineage: Eukaryota > Fungi > Basidiomycota > Agaricomycetes > Agaricales > Marasmiaceae > Paramarasmius > Paramarasmius palmivorus. The sequence continues at coordinate 137,901 of JAYKXP010000088.1, read as the reverse complement.
CAGCCCAGTGATAGAAAAGTGGAAGGTAGAATGTGAGGGTTTTGCCTCCTCCCATTGGTACATCGAACAGTACACTTTGGCCCCGGAGTATGTGCTCTGCGGCCTTCTCCTAGTAGCTTCTGAGGGCCGGAACACCAAAAACGTCGCAAAGTCTTGATTTTTCATCTTCAAGACGCTGTTTGTCTGTTCTGGGGGGGCTTGGAGTGCAGGAAACTCTGAGGGTGCGGAAATGATCGAGGGCTCATAGCGACGGCGGGAGCGCGAATTTCAAAAAACGGAAAAGAACTCGTTCTTGACGACGTCTATTGCTGTCGATCTAGATACATATTGAGGGAAAATATCGAGTTTGAGAAGTGAGTAGGTGGTTGTAGCGGCTAAGTCAAAACAACCTCCGTGGGAAAAGTGCGACCTGCCAAAATCGTGAGATTATATTCCAGTCGCTGCGCCGAGGAGTAGGGTAGGGCCCCAACTCATCAAGCAGCGAGTGGTTCGAGTCTAATTAACTATCACAAATTACCACGGCCAACGCGTCTTCCTCTTTGCGTTCTACCACTTCCATATGAATCAACCTCGAAGATCCGGTAGAATCAAGGCTTTATCACCTCAACAGAATGCCATAGTTGAAGACGAAGGTGGCGAAATCGTCGCGTTGAAACCCCGTAAAAAGAAACGCTTGCTCAAGGGGCACAACGATAGTGATGAAGAAGAAGCAGGTATCGTTTCTCTTGCAGTGTTATCTGGGACACTGATAATAGTGAAGTGAGCAGATGCACAGCAACCAAAGCAAAAGAAACCCCGAGGTAATGCGGGGAAATTGAGTCTATTGCCCACGATGCCTTTAGATATTTTATTCGAGGTATGCTGTTCAATTGTATTCTATACAATCATACCTGATATTAGCATGTGTCTTGTCCTTAGATTCTCTCTAATCTTCCGCCAAAATCACTGCTTGCACTGATAGATGTAAACCGAGCATTCCGACAGACCTTCGCTGAGCCAATTTGGACCACTTTGAAGCGCGAGCACGAAGCGCCAGATCTCCCCCCGGGGGTGCAAATATCTGAGGTGGACTGGATGAGACTATTGTTCGGTGGCACAGGTTGTTCGGTGAGTGGTTATGCATCGCCAGGATAGTTGCCGCTAATTGGAGGAATGCGAAGATGTGCAAAGCCAAAGGAGTTAGGCTTGATTGGGTTTTCCGAAAGCGATTATGCCACAAATGTTTGATACCACAGTCTGCCACGTTCCTTTTTTGTGCGTTTTTGACCGCCACACTAAGGAACATACACAGGTCCACTCCCCGGAAAGGGTTTCATGTAGTCTTTCCTGGCAGTTTCTATCGCAGCAACAGAGATACAATCCTCAGTCTCGTTGTGCCTACGCAACTCTCCGGTACCGTGTACTATCCTCGCAGTGAAATCTGCAAAGTCGCCCAGGAATTGCAACAAAACGAAAGTCGGGAAAAGAAGAAAGCAGACAAAGCTGCCGCGAAGGACGAGTATGTGAAGGAAAGGAAGGAATACGTGAACAAACTGAAGGAGGTGAAAGCGACGATCTTGTTACTATCTGCCTTGACTCACAATAAACGATTTCCAGCACAAAGAACTTTGTGTACAATGGATGGCTGGCCAGATTCAGAAGCAGAACAAGGATACAGGCCAAATCATGCATACACGAATCGAAGAGTGCGTTGTTCAACCAGACAAGCAAGAGTTGCCAACTCAGACTAATCTCAGTGTTTCAGAGTGAAGAAACGTGTCCTTGCGATGGGTTACACCGACCCGGATGCAAACGCAGCCACATACATGAATTGTGTTTGTCGACCCACACCACTCACTGAGCGCAGTGCGTACCACGGCAGTTTTGTATCGCAGCTATTCACGCTCACACCTTCTGACGCAGGTTGGAAAATGATTGAATCCGAGGTCATACGTGGGATTGATAGTGCCCGGATGACGACAGTGCTCGCAGCCAAACCCCAGTTCTTTCGCGACCGATGCAACACCGTCTCGAGAGTATATATCGACTCTCTGAAATCACTCCCACCGAACGAATGGCTCCAATATCCAAATACGAAGATGGTCTTTCTACTGGCACCGATAAACGGTATTTTGACGAGGCTTGAAGAAGAAACAGTCACAGAGGCCGATTTCAGAGCTGCATTGGAGACGGAGGCATTCAGAAAATCGGTTGCGGATTGGAAGAAGATGCATAGAGACCATGTCTTGAAGCACTGGAAACACTCTGATTCTGGCAGAGATAACTTTTACAACTTGGCCACCACTCATATCAATTGTTACCACTGTAGGTTCCCAGGAACATTCGATGAAGTGATTAGGCACGTCTACGGGCCATCATGTGACGAGCCTCACCATTTGGACAGTGTCGGTACGATAATACCGTATCGATTCAACTGGATAGTTGTCGCATTGGTGAAAGCCTCTGGACTGGATCCTGCTATGACAACTGCAGCCGAGATGGATGAGAAAGGGCTCTGGTACAGATGTCAAGGGCGCTGGGGAAGTGACGATGAAGCATTTGTCGGAACGTGGAGGGAATGTGTAAGGCTCCCATCTTCTAAAGAGGAATCTATTAACGTGCATATGACAGACACATCATCTCAACCCGCGGATCATATGGTATCCGGGATCTGTGTCAGATGATCCAGACTTCTTCCAAGTCGTAGATCAAAGGACCGACGAGAGGCTCTGTTGGTCCTGTAGCCATTGTAATGCCCACGTTGGGAATGCTGTCTGCAGAAACGTTGTTTTGGAGCATCTCGAATCCACGTGAGTAGAGAAAACAATTCTTACTGCACGATTCCCTGTGCTCACGCTCACGATCTACGCAGACATCAAATCCAAACTCGACGAGTTCCCCAAGACTTTTGTTTTGTCGGAGCTTGACTTTTCATTTCTTGTTTCATTCCTTGTCGATCCCTGTGGCGATTAGCGATTCCATGTAGTTTTTACCCGAGGTGTAATTTGTCGGCGACGAACAAAGAGGACTTTGTGGACAGGCTAGGCCTGTAATCGGCCTGACGATGGTAAGCCTTGGGAAGCATGTCTGTAAACATGCTTGCTATCATTAAAAAGAAAGAAGTCACAGGTCTAATTACAAAAGTGGCTGAAAAACAGGCGCTAATCAAGTGGCGTTGTGGGGTTGAGGGAAAATATTACGTGATAATTACCTAATTTTGAACGCGATCTTCCAAGTCAAGCTTCGACGTTTCAACGTTCAACTTTTCTTCGAACTTCAAAACTCCTTTCCGTACAACACCCTCAGAGACCTAGGAACGCGAAGGTTTCATCTTCGAATAACGGATAAACGATGGATCACGACAAGGGCGAAGAAGGTAATGGCGCTATTGTATCGAAGCGCCCCAAACGCAAATGCAACGACGACGAAGAGAAGCAAGGTGCATATTACCTTTTCTTACGTGCCTGTCTCAAGGTCTGATATCAATGGCCAGATGGCCAGCGAAAACGACAGAAATCCCAAGGACACGTCCAGTCATTGAGTCTGTTGCCCTCGATGCCTTTGGATGTATTATTCGAAGTATGTCGCTTGGAGTGCAGCTACACCCGACCAATGTGACATTCTTCTTCAGATTTTCTCCTATCTTTCACCCGAAACCCTTTTTGCTCTGATAGACGTAAACCGAGCATTCCGAAACACTTTTATTGGGCCGATTTTTACGACTCTGAAATGCGAATATGATGCCCCAGATCTTCCTCCTGGGGTGAAAATACCTGAGATTTCTTGGATGAGACTACTCTTTGGTGGACCTAAGTGCTGGGTGAGCGATTCCTCCCTCTCCATCAGTGTAAATTTCCTTCTGCTAAATGGATGGATAGGTATGTAAATGCAGTCGAGGACGGGTTGATTGGATTCTAAGGAAGCGTTTATGCCAAAGTTGCTTTAGAGATCGGTCAGTCGTGTATCGTCTGTTTAGCCTATTGTTTGACTCATTGAAAACATACAGATGCATTTCCCGAAGACGCTTTAACGCGGATTACCCTAGTTATCGCGCGGAAAGAGAATCGAAGGACAGAGATTCAATTCTCCGTCTTGTCGTACCGACAGTATACAGCGGTACCATGTTTTACCCTATTAAAGGAATCGATAAGGTCATCAGCGAACTAGAACACCTTCAAAGTTCTGGGAAATCGAAAGTGGGCAAACAGGCAGCACACGACGAGTATGTAAAAAAAAGGGAAACCTACGTCGAAGAAATGGGCAAGGTATGGGTAACTGTTCGATATACTTTTCCCATTCAATGACTTCGATCAACAGCATAGGGCACTCTGCGAGAAGTGGTTGGAAGTTCAAACTGAAAGGCAAAATCAGGACGTGGAAGAAATTATAGATTCACGCGTCAAAGCGTATGTCGCACTTGATCTGAGGCCTCTATTTCGTCTTGCTGATTGTTGTCTTCAGTGTGAAAAACCGCCTCCATGATTTGGGTTACTTCGGCCCAGACATAAACATGGTCAGACAGTTAAGTTATGTTTGCCGGCCTACGCCGCTTACTGATCGCGGTGCGTATTAGAGGCTTTCTCAGGTATCTTACTTATTTCTACAAAGGCTGGAAAGCGATCGAATCTCGCGTCATTAATGTGATTGATGACCATCGTACTAGAAGAATGTTCAAGAACAAACCTCTATTCTTCCAGAATCGATGTAACGTCGTCTCTGGGTTGTATTCCGAGTTTCTACAGTCCCTTACACCCGCGAAATGGCGTCAATATCCAAACGCGACGGCTGTGTTTCTGCTCAAACCGCTGAACGGTCTCTTGGTCAAACCAGAAACGGAAGTTGTCAACGACGGCGATTTCAGAGCTGTGATCCGCGCAAAGGAATTCAAACAATCGATTGCGGAGTGGAAGCGGAAACATAGAAGCGGCGTTCAGTTCAATCCTGGTTCAAATTGCGATGGAAACGAATCCATTGGTTTGGCCACTTCTCTCGTCAAATGTCAGTGCTGTCAGTATGTGGGGGCATTTGACGATGTAGTCAGACATATCTATGGACCTTCCTGCCGTGAACCTCGATATATGGATGAATACGATTTGATGTCCGAATGTCGATTAGATGGGGTGGTTGTTCCTTTGGTGAAAGCTTCTGGACTGGACCCCCTGAAGACAACTGCAGATGAGATGGATGAGAAGGGACTTTGGTATCAAATCGGGAAATTTATTGGAACATGGAGAGATTGTGTAAGTCGTCGTTGTCTCTAAAAGGACGTCGTTGATGATTGTATGATAGGTAAAACGCCTCAGTGATCTTATTAAGGAGCCCAATCGGATCCCTAACATAAAGGTTGAGCTGGCGGAGGTGCAAAGGTCGGATGAAAGATTATGCTGGTCCTGTAGCCATTGCAATGCCCACCTTGGAAACCCGGTCTGCAGAGATACCGTTACGGAGCATCTAACGTCCGTGTGAGTCTAAAACGCAACCAAACTTTTAGTTCATGTCCTCATAATGTGTCCAGACATCAAGTTCAAACTCGACGAGTTCCACAAGACTTTTGCTTTATCGGAATTTAGCGTTCAGACCGAATCTTTTTCGTTCCATTCCGTCGCTACGGTTCAATTGTACTTTGCTAGTAATAGATGGTTAAGGATCTCAAATTCAACAACACTTGGTAACTGACGAGCTAAACGCAGCCTCAGAACATTACATTACACTGCTCAACGTATGCAACTTCACAATCTAGATCAAGAGCGTATCATAATATTACTATAGCAAACGGAAAAGTTCATGGTGCGGTGACATGATATCATCGCTGAGCGATGGCAATAGGAGGAAAAATCGAGGAAGAGACAATACAGGTGTTAAGGGGAGAAGTATCGACAGATATCAAGTACATCATAGGTACGATTGTTCAAAAGTGCGGGCCATTACTGGACAACGAGGGCATCGAAGTACCAGCTGCAGACAAGCGGCCAATCTGAGGTTGAAGCATGTTTGGTATACTGAAATGACTAGACCCCGATGCAGAAGACGACGATGATGACGAGGAGCGACTTCGCATGCCCATACCCATCCTCTCGCCCGTGACCGGAAACCCATCTGGCATTGAGATATATCCAGTAAACTGGTCGTAGGTAGCAGGGATACCGGACATTGGGACATCCAATGGCGAGTCGCGACGCTCACCAGTAGCCCCACAGCATGATCCTCGTTCTTGAGATACGGGTAAATTTAGGTTGGTTGGGAAGCTCAAGCCAGCTTGACATCCATCGCAACCACACCCAGAACTGTTGTGACACTCGCAGAGCCCTGGTGGGCATCGACAACCACTGCTACGATATCCACCATGGGTTTGGGTAAACTGAAAGCCAGCAGTAAACTCTTCGGTTGCCGACGATGGGAAATACACTGCGTTCGACTGTTGAGAGCCCTGGGGGTAACCGGCCACGTCAAAAGGAGATGGTAGGGCAGAGGTGTCAGCGGCACCCGCGAAGGAACCAACTCGCCTCGCCCACTCATCAATAGCGTCGCGCGGCCGATTAGCATCACGAGAAGCACTACTGTGTATTGATAAGGCCGTATTAGGAGGCAGGAGGTCTGAGAAGGGTATGGCTGCAAGAGCAGCGCAGTTCAGACATCCACCGCAAGCCCGGTTTGTATGGCAAGCACCAGAAGGATCAGATGTAGTAGAGGAAGTCGTGCAACCCTGGCAGCGACATCCATCAGAGCAACCGCACAAGGATCTGAGGAAATCTCCGGTGGACTGGATTGTGCTCCATTCATTCATATCACCTGAACCAAAGGAGAGCTGTCCATCAATCCGGCTGGTATTTCCTCCCGATATCGGTTCGCCAGGTGATGGAGAAGATGTGGTGGACAGGGGGTTGGCCTTGAGGCTGTTGACAGGATGAAGATCGGGGCCAGAAACCATGGGGGTTTCAGGGATAAAACTCTGATGAGTATAGTCGTATGCGCGGCCATAAGGGCTGAAGGTGCTGTCGTGATGATGGCGTGTGGTACCGTGGGCGTTATGACTACTCGATGATGGTTCATGGATGGGGCCTTCATGATCGAACCTTCTGCCAATAGGTTTGGGAAGGACAGGTCGAAGTTCTGCAATACGGGAGAGTGTGGCGTGTGAAGCGGTAGGTAAGGTAATTGGAGGTGTAGTGGCGCCAGAGTGGGGACCTGGATCGGACGCCTCCTTTCTGCGTCGTCGGGGGGCACTTTTCCGCGGAACGCAACAGTGACATTCGCCACCGAGGTGGCAAGTACACCCGCCGGCTATAAATAAGATTAAATCTAATCACACGGATACGAGAACGAAAACAACGAACCATGATCAGAGTCGGAGGAAGTTCCTTCTGATAAGAGTTGCAGTGCAACCGACGCTTCCAATGCTTCAGGCAAGCCATTGGGGAACGCGGCGCTCTCCAACGTCTTAGTCGAACCTAAAAATAGAGCAATGACAAAGAGAAAAGACCTTATGGCTAAGCCAACCGTAGAAAGCGGATGTTTGTATACACACCTTTTGAGGATGTTCCTTCGGCCTTCGTACATATACATTTAACATGGACTTGCTTTGTCTTGCGTAATTCTCGACAGTGTTCGCACTGTGTAACTGGTCTCCCTTTCTTTTTGATCTCGAATAACGGCCTATCGGTGTGCTTGCATGAGCTTGACCTGGTAAGGCGGTCAGATTTCTCGTCGCACATATTCAAAATATAACCCTCACCGATGACCCTTGATGCACGTTTCACTGGCACAAAAAGGGCGGATTAACTCATACTGCACTGTCATTGATAGCGCCAACACTCACCATGCATATTTCTTGCTGCTGATTAGAACCTAAACCAACGGCTCATGTCAGTCATGAGATCTCAACAGCATTGAGCTACCTGTAACCCACCATTTTGTATCGCTTGTTGTTAGACAATTGAGATATGTTTGTAGAGTGTAAAAACGAGTGACGCTGGGCGAGCACGCCCGCCAGCGACAAGAGCCGCTCCTGTTATGAGACGACCACCAAGGCGGGCGAAAAAGTGGTCGATATCAGCATCTAGTGGTCTGAAGGGAAAAGGGATCTGTTTGCATTCGTTGACATCGCCCCTTTTAAACAAGGCGCACGGACCGGTTTCCCAGGATCACAAGCGCCACGTTTCTTGGGCGCTTGTTTAGACCCGGTATAATCAACGTCCATCGTATCCGACTTGCATGCCTGTCTCTTTGCTGGCGGGCCACGGTACCTTAATGGGGTACATACTCTAGTGCAACAAGTGTCACATTTTAGGTTGCAGGACCCGACCCAATATCTGACATTTGCATCTCAGTTTACAGTAAGCGCTACATCTTTCCGCTAGTGGCAGCAAGTTCTACGTCCGTACTACTGGGCACAGTAAAAGATACTTCCAGAATTAAGTAAAGGATTGGTACTCCAAATCCCTGATGAAAGTACCCCCGAAAGCACAAAGCAGCTTCTCCTTGTATTTAATTTCATACACGTTGTGTGCGGGCAGCTGAAACACGTTCATACCCGCTATAGGTATGAAAGGCGTATCTGGGATGAGCTGTTCGTAGACTCCGATTGGTGGGGTAAAGTCTTGAACAATTTTGTTGTTCTTCATGATCTTGACAAAATAACGCTTGCTGAGTCCAGGATCTAGATGTCCTGGGATGTCCAGCGTTCTGACGTAGACGTCGTAGCCTTCGTAATGTTCGTGGTGGTCATCAGGACCGGGTTTGAGCTTAAAATGTGATTCATGGAGAAGGTGTCACTGATACACACTTTGAGACTCACAAGTTGTTCACTGGCTGCAGCATACTGCCGCCACTGATCGTGTGCTCCTTCATGTCCGACTTCCTTGGCCTCCGGATGTGATATAGTTGTGCTTTGAAGAGCGTGTCTTGAAGATGTCTCCGAGTCTGGACAATTCTCTCAAGTGGTCAATTAACTCGAGATACTAATAGAAAGACAGCGACGCACCGGGAAAATAGTCAGGCCATTCTTCTTTGACGCTTGGAGATACCCATCGAGGAGGTCTTTCGTCACCTAAAAAACCGTCAGCCTCAAGATTGGATCCACAAGACCATTTACTTACCATGCTCAGAGTCATCTGGCAGAAACTGCAGAGGAGTCACTTTAACCCGCTGACTCGATGACGAGGTAGCCATTCGGCGGCGAGATTAATGGAATGTAGTGGTTTTTATGAAGAAATACGCTGCAACACAGGAGTACATCATCGGTCTCACCTTCGCATAGCGATCGAAAAACGACAGTCAAAGTCTGAACGTCGGTAAGCTCCGAGCCAAAACTGAAGTGTCTTTGAGAATCAGCACGAACGAAAGATACACATCATACAGCCCGAGCAACACCATGTAGGAGAGAAGTCCAAGTGAACGAATAGTATAGTACATAAATTAACTGTCAGTCAATTGTTTGAAAACCAACAAAGATCTAAAGTAAAGTAAAAACTCTTCTATCAAAGAAGGGGAGATCAACTCTAAATGTCTCATCGAGCCAAGAGCCGAATCAAAACCCAATCATTCGCTCGAAGCCGTTTGTGGAATGCAGTAGCACAGCAAAGGAATGGGCGGTATTAAGGAGTGTGGCGAGTAAGGAGAGGAGCATAGCAACGAGAGACCCAACTAAGAGATTGAAATAAAAACATCTTTGGATGCCACCTGGGGCATTTCTGAACCAACTAGGATTCTTTAACTTCAAAAGGGCTGAACCTGGGAGATGCGCTGCGGCTCGGGTCCACAAAGCCACGCTGGCTTTGGCATTGCAAGTTCTATCGCAACTCCAGGTTGAACGTCTATGACGGCCGCGCCGATGGTTTGACTACTGAAAGGATCTTCCTCGGCCAGATACTTTGAGATCGGTGTCGAGGCCGAGGAAGTTGAGTATGTGGAAGAGTTCGTATCGGAAGCGGGTGGCGTGTAGGCTTCGGTGACGAGGGGAGAAAGGAATCGAACTGCCTTGGCTTCCGGTAAAAGTGGTGTCCGGTCGACGATGGTTGACCTACCTGAACCTGGCGTCTCGGGCGCTGGGGTGAGCGCCTGGTGATATTGATCCAGTATCGAGGACTGGTTAGAAAGCCATGATGGCACACGAGGGGTTTGATCAACCGCAGTATACGCGTCTGGCGGTTCGTTGATGAAGGGATAATCATGGATGGAATCTCGGGAATACAGAGTCTCTGAATGTGGGGTTGTGGGAGTGAGGTCGCGGGCAAACTTGTTGGCTATTGGTAGAGTAGCACGATGAGTGTCGGCAGTATTTTCATCTGAATATATCGACGGTGACCCTGGGATATCGCGTCTTTCGGAGTCAATCGGAAGACCCAGCAGCAGAGCCGTCTGTTGCCGCTTCTCACTCGACACGGGAGGAAAGAATGAGAGGTGGTACGGAGATGGTTCGGGTGTCGCACTTTTGTCGGTTAGAGGCGTGGAAGATCTTGCGCTCAGTGGCCTCGGGAATCCTATGGATGCCTTCATGCTCTCAACAGAGAACTTGCCAGGTCCTGACGGTGAAATAGAACCAGTGTGAGAAGGCTTATCGAGATTTCGCCCATGAGACCCAGAAGCAAAGACAACCAACGCCGGTATGTTGGTGAATAGGAGTGTCGTTGCGACCTGTGTCGCGATATCAGCCCTGAAAGTGATCAATGACAATCTGAATATTCACACCTGTATACATGCTGTGAGTTGCTCGAGGTCTCCATTATGCTGCACGAAGAAGATGCCGTGGGCAATGCTTCCGCCAAGGAGGAAAAGGCCCACCACAGCCACCGAGGAAACTATCCCCTGTTGAAGCGCCGGTATATCCTCAGGAAGTTTGGCGGAAAGCACGGCCGGCGCAAGGACGAGAAAAAGGGCCGAGAAAAACTCAACTATTCATATGTCAGGGCAGAAAGATACGCAATGCGGCGGACAACCTACAGGACAGCGTAGTCATCAAGGTAACACGATCTAAAAGCTAGTCAGACGTTGGATTGCACAGAACCCCACTTCCAAGTACCTTGACAATGATGGTTGACTTTCCACCACTCTGCGGAAGGTTCGCACATTTTTACAGTCAGGGCGAGTATAGCCGCCCACATCATCATAAATAGGCAGCAGACAGCATATGGGATGCTCCTGAGACGATACGGAAGGACTCTGATCAACGACAACAGAATAGCCAGACGCGATGACCTATCAAAGGATAAGTAAGACGCGAGATGAACAGAGTCACAAAGTCACTCACCAGAGCACCGAGATAAACATACCATTCACAACCCATGATGCTCGGATTCTGCTCGCCTCCGATTGAACAAACGGGCCGATACCTAGGTAAATGAAGCTTCAGCACGTCACCCAAAACGACATCGAGGTGAATCCTACCTTCAACATCCGAGTCAACCCAAAAACAGACCAGTCCTACAAGCGAACATATCGTTGCAAGCAACGCAACTCCGTCGTCTACCCAAAACCTATGCCTTCTATATCGCAAGATGGCTCTCGCATAGGTCGTCAATTGCGCTACTCCAAAGAGTACAGTGGTGATAACTAAATAACTTCTGGTCAGTATTTGACGAGAGTAATGAAAACCTGCGACTGACTTCTTAGATTCGTTACGGAGACCATAATGAGAGACAAAAGATGACAAAAAACATACACCAGATACGACGAAGATGTAGAATAAGACGGACAAAAAAAGGGTTTGAAAAGGGAATCGGAAGACGCGAAGTTAGAAATGCAAATAACGAATTCAAACTTTGGAATCACCTTTAATTGAGGGTGCTTGGATACTATGTTACCGCATTTTTGAAATGGTTTCAAGATGACAGGGTGCGGTTGTTCTGACCAAGTTGCGAGGGGGAGCAAAAAGTGTTCAAACCGTTGTTATCCCGATGTTTACCCCGAATCAGGGTTAGAGCTATGCCGCCGGCATTCTACCAAGGACGGACCCGCTAGTATTCTGAACCTTGCAATTGAACTACCACTCCCTCCACTCTTTCATCTCAATCACCATGTCTATACGCTATCTGACAGCAAAACTTGCTCAACAAGTAATACTGATTTCTCTCGAGTTTGTACCAGCAATAACGCTTCCCGTGATCGGTGTCAGATCGACGAAGAATTGATGAGTTCTGCGGGAGCATTTAGTATCGACCAAGTACGTCTCATTCACAGGATTTAGAGGGTCAACGACAAACGAATACACTCAAAGCTTATGGAGCTTGCTGGATTGGCTTGCGCGCAAACTCTCGCTCGATGCTACGACAAAGAACAGTATCCTCGAGTTCTGGTGTGCTGTGGGCCTGGAAATCAAGGTTTGGAAAGGTTGCACGGTGAAATCATAGGAACATACTGACGCTCAATAGGTGGCGATGGTCTCGTTGCTGCACGACATCTGGGTGAGAGAAAGCGGTGCAGAGCTGAGACGTTCGTCATGGCTAAGTATAGTGTTGCACAGGAATGTTTGGGTACCGACCAACCATCTACATGCCCAAGGTAAGTATCGTCCTCCAATTCTCGCAAGTAGCTACTCTCATGTTCACCCTTCCAAGTAGCCCGGTTCCAAGGATATATACCAGAGACTCAAAAAGCAATGTGACAACATGCACATCCCAACAATCCCGCCATCGACTACATCTACCTCTGAACTGGAAAGTGCCCTTAAAACGACCGATGTCATACTCGACGCCATCTTTGGGTTCTCTTTCAAACCTCCCATTCGAGCACCATTCGACGCCGTATTACCACTTTTGACAGCATCCAAGCTACCTATCGTGTCTGTGGACATACCCTCTGGATGGGATGTTGAGAAAGGAAATGACATAGGAGTCGGTTTGAATCCCGACGTGTTGCTTAGCTTGACAGCACCCAAACAGGGTGCTAGGAGTTTCACGGGAAGGCATTTTCTCGGAGGAAGATTTGTCCCCAAGTGAGTTTTGTACCATCATTCCTGGTGCATGTGCTGAGTGGATTTGTAGGCCTCTAGAGGAGAAATTTGAGCTGAATCTCCCGCCGTATCCCGGAAGTGATCAGATCGTTGAGCTACCCAATTCTACCGAACAGAAATTGTAAATGTACAACAAGCCCTAAACGAATATGTATCGCGGAGGTTACCATGTCCGTTTCAATTCTCGATCACTCTCTACCCAATGTACATCTTATTTCGAACCACACCCTTCCGCAAAAGATGAACATCAACTCTTGCGTGCGATGGGCTTGTAGGACCTAGGTTTTCCTTGTGGATGTTCGACAAGGTCCGTCTAGAACTCGACTCTAGTCAGGAGAAACTTCAGCGCGGTTCAACCGGGAAATAGTCTAAAGGCAGGTGCAAGTGAGTATTTTCTGTGACTTGGGGACCCACATTTCAACATCGATGTTCAGGTACTACGGTGAAGCCGGCATTGATAGTATTCGCGCGCGTTGAACCGAAGGAACGTTCTCCATTCTTCTTTTGAACATCTTGTGTCTTATTGTTCTTCGAGTCTTTATCTCGGCCTTTCATTTACTTGAGTACGACATGTTCTCTCATTTTCACATGCTGACTCGAAGTTCTCCCGAAATTCTACCTCAAATAAGGCCACGTACGACGACTACTTCAAAAAACTGTATTATTTTTCCGGACATGTATTCGTACCAGACGTGAGTGCTAAGGCCTAAGGACGTGTCTGTTCGTCAACTCACGTATCGTGTAGAGCATGGTGCCACAAATACGCGAGTATCAGGAGTGGATAGGGTATATAGTTTCCAGAAAGAAACCACCATCCAAGTATCAAAGGCAAAACACTAATCGTCTCCAAGAGATAAAGACAGCTGCGCCGTTTGGGTGCTTAGCTATACCAGTAGTTTTGTTTCCACGAAACCTTGCCGTCAATATGCGTCAGCTTTGTTCGGACACGAACGCCACAGCTGGGAGCTACTCACATAGTCGGGGGTAATCTGTTTGAGGTCAGCAACACCCAAGTTGGCGGCATTGGTGGCGATCTCTCTCTTCAAGATCTTAGCTGCACGAACGACACCATCGACCCCAAACACGTTTGAGTACATGAAAGGTCTTCCAACACCGACAGCCTGGATGAACCTTGAGCATGAGGTACAAAAGAATGGGCAGGTTGCTTACCTTGACACCCAACGCGAGCAACTTCAGTGCATCGGTGCCGTAGCGCACTCCTCCATCTGCAAGAACCGTAGTGCTGTTAAATACCCAAGGAGCGTTCTCGTGAATTTCGAGAGCAACTTCGAGGGGCGAGGGAACACCATCGAGTTGTCTCCCGCCGTGATTGGAGAGGAAAATGGCAGGTGCACCAACTTCGACTGCCTTGACTGCGTCTTCCCAGGTAAGGATTCCCTGTATTATGCAAACGGTTAGCGCTTATCCAAGCATCCAGGAAAATAATGGCGTACCTTGGGGATGATAGGAAGTGAGGTCCAGCTGCGCATTTCATTGTAATAATCCCAGGAAAAGTAAGTGTACTGGGTGTTGGCACTGCCGACGCTGAATCGTGCTGCGCGATGCCTACTAGCTTCGCCAGGAGCATCAACGGTAAGTGCAATCCCCTTAAATCCAGATGCTTCAGCAGCCTCGATTTGAGCCCTGGCCGTGGTCCGGTTATTCGAGATATAGATTTGCTGGAAGAGAGTCTGATTCTCGGGGATAGCAGCGTGAATTTGATCCTTGGAAAGTGTGGCATAGTCTGATACCATATACAGGATGTTTTCTTGAGCTGCTCCTCGCATGAGGTTGAGCTCGGCGTCGGGATGTGCGTATCCTGCGCGAGCGCAAGGAGAAATAAAGAAGGGAGCGGAGAAATTGTATCCAAGGATGTTGGTTGTGAGCGTATCCTCAATCTTGGTGACGTCTACAAGAACACGAGGGCGTAAACGAAAGCGGTAGAAGACTTCAAGGTTGTTGCGGTATGACCACTCTCCAGCAACACCGTTTCGGTAGTAAGCTGGAAGGTAGATCGTCAGTAAATCGAGATAAATGGAAGCAGGATCGAGCGTACTGTAGTTTTGGAGTGGCATCACTTGACGAGCGACCCAGTCAAAGTCAGGAAGACCAACGACGGAGGTGAGATTGGGGAGATTCCCGTTGAGGTCACCGAGAGCGCCCTCGATGCCCGTGTCTGGCTCGTTCAGGAATGGGCGAGCAGCATGCGTCGAGGTAAGCAGGAGAGACAGCAAGGACAGCGAGATACTTTGGACGAGCATCGTGGGTCGTTCTTCGTCAAGCACGATGGACGAGGGCGGGTGGGCACGGACGAACTACAAGTCGAAACATGAGGAGAATTCGGTCCTTATAAGTCATCGAGAGATCTGAGCACAGATGGGCATGACCTGATCAGTATGATGCAGTAATTAGACAGATAAAGGAGGGAAAATCTTGTACCGCCGTCGCTAGAGGGAACTTACCAAGCATGAGAGGAACAGGCGACTGAATTTGCAGTTGCTCGGAGGTAAAGCTGGCAGGATCTTTCCATAGCTTTCCATGTGTTCATTTTGTCCGGCTCTTGGCTTTATCCAATTGGGACCTGATTAGGTAGGTTTTAGCGATATCAGAAGTGGGTAGTGTGCAAAGGAACAAGCACCTCGGGACAATGACGCGTTGGCACGGTATGGAGCACCTTGCGACCCTGCACAGAGCAAGTGGCGATTGTGCGTTCATGAGGGTGAGGCCAAGGAGCTGATGAATGTTTTTGTAAAAAGTTGCTGACAACTGTAATAAGCTGTTGAGCTGCGCAAAGCGCGGAAAAATGTTTTAGATAATCGCGTGGAGTGGACGCTTGATAATCTTATCTTCCTTTCAGGAACAACTCCGAAAGTCGAGGACTTTGGAAAAGGTTCGCTTTCGGAGGGATTCACTTTCCGCAAGGCTCAATCTGGTCCAATGCCCAAGATTCCAAGGGCAAGAGATTTAAGATTTGAATGGGAAGGAAAGCTTGGACTCTTGGAGAGCATCCACCTGACTATGAGGACTACGGGAAGGCGGTGAATATTGCTGCTGGAGTAATACATAGCAGAGCTTGTATAATAGTATTGGACGAGCACAGACTACATCATGCAGTCTAGAACACGTTCCCAACTAGAAACGGTGGCGCTGAACAGCGCTGAACCCTCGATGACGGTTGACCCTGGTCTGTGGTGCGGGTTTACAATTGGCTGATTTACGGACATTTCGTGTTCGGTGTTAGCGAAAACGCAAAACCTGCAGTCAGCTGCAAAGGAATTGCTTCCGTAGTGTAGTTATGTTAGACCTCTCTGGAGGTATAATGCATGCATGTGAACAAGACGAATGATATGGAGATGCAGAAAGAGCAAAGGAAAAAGAAAACAACATGAGAAGATTAAAGAGGCATGACTATGAGCGATTTAATGATCCAATCCAGAATAAATAACCCTGATCACATAGCGACACCAGCGTATGCGCTCTCGTCCTCCTCCACTTCTGACTGGGTTCGCATGTGCGTATTCGCACCACTTGGGTTCTTTGAAGTGGGTGTTGCCAACAGATCTGTCGATGTTGAGGTCGGGGGACCGGGTGTCTCCGGCTCATCGTCCACCACTTTCTTTTCCCCGCCGGCGGCCTGCCTAACATCGGTCGCCTCCCAGGAACTAGACGGTGAAATAGCGGTCGGACTTGCGACAGCCTGCATCTTCGTCGCTACAGTATCACGTCCACTTTCTTCCGAGTCATCGGAGTGTATCCTCGACTGGAGATCCAGCCCACTCGAAACACTGACGGTGCTATTCCTCGTCGAACTAGCCTCCTTCTTCCTTTCCCCCTCGTGCTCCCATGGTTTCTTGATGCCCGCAGCCTCCCCAAACTCGCCCACACTTGGAAGGCTCTCAACACTTCCACTAGGAGATGTAGCATCGCCGCTAGGTCCACTGGTAGAGTTGCGCGATAATGAGAATCTTCCAACCCGACCGCTGACAAATGAACCAATGCCCGAACCCCATGACGTCAAGTTTTGTCTCGCTGTTGCTGGAGGACTGGCCTGCTCTGGTGTACCTCCAGGGGGTGTATTAGATGTCGGTGAAACATTGGCATTGGATCCTGATCCACTCCCAGTGGAGGTAGTGCTCGCAGTAGACTCTCTCCTTGAGCCCCAAAAGTTTGGTCTAACGAAACCTGCAAATGGGGATGCTGCCGGCTGTGATGAGGCCTCAGCAGGCGGTGCAGACTCTAATTCTGCCTTGGAAACGACCTCAATAGGAGGACTATCTCCAGCAGGTGCAGGCGCCATTGTGTTTGCCGGTGTTGGTGCTGGTCTTGCCCATCTTTCCCTCATTCCTGCGACGGCATTGAACAACCCTGTGGCACCAGCGGTTATCGCCTCTCTTGCTGGGGCCAGCTGCTGATCAAGTTTGAGTTCTTGGATACCCTCTGTGAGCCGTATTCCGATGTCTGAAACTATGGTGGGTGGTGTTGGTGTCGGATGTCTAGGTGTAAATGTCGCTGAGTATTGACCACTCCTTTAGGGAACACAAACTCACCTCGGCTCAACGATATCAAACAATGCTTGATCCGTTGTCCTATCCCAAACCTCATAAGCGTTTGTTGTCTTAAACTCCTGTATCCAAAGTGGATTGAAGTCCTCCGCTGACGAGGCTTCGGCACCTTCAGGGACATGAGTCTATCTCAAGCAGATAAATCTCAAGTCACACATACCAGTACCACCAACCACACCCATGCCTTCGTGCTTCATTAGATAGTCGCGATATCGCACGCTGGCCAAAGCTGCTGAAATGTATTCTTCAAACTTGACCCAACATCCCGGTTAGCGACATTGATCTTTCAAAAAAAAAGTGAAGGCACGAACCTTTGTTCGGAGATAATCATCAGAACCCTTGAATCCTCCCAGATCTGACTCTATATTCTCATTCACATCCCTAACAATACCATCCATCCATTTACGATCCGCAGGTGTTAAAAAGACAATCCGCTCGAGGTTAGGATTCCGGAACTCGATGGAGGCTTCTTCGATCTGCAGCCATTGTAAGCGTCAACAACAATACACATGCGAAAAAGAAACTTGCGTTAACGATCATATCACACTCGCTCCTTGAATTCACAATCGAGTTCGTGCTACCACAAAGCCATGAAGACGTTGAACGGCAGACATCCAATTGTTGTAGTGGGAGGTATGGCTGGAAGAATGCATCCTATGTATGAGTCACTGGTCAGTCTTCTGGAAGAGCCGGGGACATTCTCCTCGGACCATACCTTGCCGAATAAATCCAGAGGAAGGCCAATGTACCTCCTCATACTCTTTGGATCACTCGTCCGCAGCTCGGTTGGTTTTTCCAACGTCTTTTGGCGCTCAGCGAGTGGCGGGGAACCACAGTCTTCCAATGCTTGTAATAACCCAGGAATGAGCGATAGCAGGGAGTATTGATATGTGCACAGTCGTTCAACAGGGTGCGACGTGAAAATGATCTGCAATATAATACGAATAGGATGTCAGCTTCAGGCACGGGAAAGGCCCAAGTCGGTGATGATTGACAAGAGCAAAAATACATACCCGTTTTTGTAATATAAGCGCCTTGAGAATCACCAATGTTCGGTGTCGGAATGTGTGAACGAAATCTCGCCTGTTGACACCTAACGTTAACTTTGAAATGTTGATCGTAGCACCCAAAGACTCACAAACTTGTGCCTGTGAGAAGATTCAGCTCTGGGAACGTAATCAAGTGTTGTTTTGGCAGAACGTACCCATGTATAATCCGCTCTCCGTCAACTGCCCTCTCAGCGAAGCTTCAAGGCCCGATTCAAATTCATCCAAGATCTCCGTTGAAGAGAAATCCCGTTGATGGAATAGAGCTGTCGTAACAACACCCAGCTTGTCTCTGCGAATCTGCTAGTTAGTACATGCCAAAGACCGGTCTAACGAAAAGTGTACCGTATAGGCCCAAAGACAGGCTTACTCGCCAATACCACAACAGCCTTCTGCACCGTTGAACGCGTCACGTCAGGCGACTTGACAATAAGGGCTGAAGCAGCTATTTGTTGGTTACATGATATTCCAAATATTGTAGTAGGATTGGGTTGTGATGAAGGGACAATATGGAAATATGAATAGTCTTCTGAACTCTGTAAAATGGGCGTCAGTACATCGTTTCAGGACGCGAACAAAACAGGAATAGTTGTGTCATCTCGAACCGGCTAGAACGGGGAGTCGGGAAATATGACACATGAATCACGAAATGGCGGGTTTCCCCACTGGGAGTAAGAGTGTAGCTCGGGGATGTAATCGAAAGCTAGAGTCAGAGTAATGAGCTCACCAGGTGTGCACCGTCTGGAAGAGCGAGGAATGGTAGCATACGTGCTACTTCAGGATCTTCGAATATAGCGCCTTTCGACCATTCAATTTTGGGACCAACCTACACCATCGTACGAAAGAAAAACGCATCGAAGGAACGCCAAGAGGCGATACAAGTCAGCGCCCACTTGTGAAGGACACAGAGAGTAGGAGCGTACCAAGTGATTAAAGTCAACCAACGCAATACCAAGCACCAATCTTCCATTTCCAGCACTAATAAGCACGCTCTCTGGCCTTGTCTTCTTCCCACTCGAAGTCGAATACGTCGAGGTGATCGACCTCGAATCCGTGTCGCTACGATGTGCAACAGGCGGATAGGTAGGCTTCAACTCTGGCTCGTGGTCCAATACTGAAGGTGTCGCTGATGTATTTGGTGACTCTTCGAGGACACTTGGACCACCACCTGTATAAATACTCGCTGCATCATCCGCCTCTGAAAAGTCTGACGAGTCGAATGTCTTCGGCCTGTCATTTTGGCTGTCCTTGTCCTTCAACGTAGCTATCGACCCTGACGTCGTGGAGTCTTGAAGGTTAAGCTCCCTAAGCAGATCATCGACCCCATTTCCCGTCTTCCCCAGCTTATTCTGTTCGCGTAATGAATTCCTTTGAGATACAGCAGGTGAAGAGAGAGATATAGAACGCTGAGAAGCAGTGTCTCCGTCCGAGTCGCGGTCGTGGTCGTCGTCTCGTAAAAAGTTCTTGATGTCGTGAGGGTCGGTGGTGAGAGTAGAAGACATAACTGAAGTGCTGGCAAAAAAGTTCCTGTGTGAATCACAGATCAAATCGAGGCCCTGGCCCGTTGGCGTCAGTGATTTCAATAAAGCAGGCACGTGCGCTGTGCCAGCCTAAGCCACCTGCGCTCCTGTCCTGTGTCCTAGGATTTAGCACCGAAAGTGTATACCGTATCGGATCCACAAGGCAAGGTGCTACTCGGGCTCGTAGCTCCCTTGCCTTTTTACCGCCACCACCTCCCGAACCGTATCTCTCAGTCGACATGCTCCTCATAAACCTATTCTTTCTCGGATTGCTTTCAATATCATTGGGCTCACCGGTTGAGTCCCAAGAACCTCTTACATTATTTGGAGATCCAAGAACCTCTACATTAGGAGGCGCCGACGGTCCTTTTGGTGTGGGATGGGTAGACCCAAGGATTCGTGGTGGGAGAATGCTCGACGTGCGTATGCTATTGGCAATTCCTTATCACAGCATAGCTAACTAAAACGTTGTAGTTTGTCACCAAGAAAGTCGGAGAACCTCTCAATGTCATTATCTCTGGCCAATCAGACCCTTATATTCTCACCAAAGACGGATTCCTCGATTATGCCAAGTGCGCTCTCTGTGCATCATACACGCGTACACCAACACTCACCTCTCAACAGATCCCTCGGCTTCTCCCACGAATGCCTCGGTCTCCACTATGGCCAACTACATACCGCTAACCTCGGTGATGGCGACGGTCGCAAGGACGAACAACTCCTTCTCCGGGAATACTTCTTCAAGAACGGTGCTGGATGGGGAACGTGTTGGGAATCACTTGCTGGTGGCAACCACTTTCGAGCATGGAAACAGAACGGTACACAAGCTAACTCGGGCGCTTGGTTCCTTGCTGCTTCCAAAGAACACCCGTCGTCCAAGAATCACCTCATAATAGACGACGGATATAATATTGGAAGGGATACTATTGTTACCGCGGCCACTGCTGGGACGTGGTGGAAAGGCATGTGGTGGAAGGCCGAACTTGAATGGCAGGAGGGATTGCTGGAGGTTGGCAAGGAAGGTGTTAACCATGGTATCGAACAAGACGGTCGCGTTGCCATCCTTATCGTCAAGCGTCTTTGAGTGACTCTTCTTTCAGACATTGTTCTGGTTTAGACGGATATAGATCTTTGTTGGTGTAAGCTATTCACGACCATAACGTTTCCCGTTGTTTATATATATGCTATGTATTCGAATTCGTTATCTGCCTCTCGTTGTAACTTATCTTGTACAGTAGCTATCTTGTCTACATACTACTCTACTACGCACTCGAATGTATATTCACCTTGCACAAGTCTTCGAATCATGTAACCTGAGGCCTGAACTGCGAAGATTACGTCCATTACCGATTACTATTATTACAAGTACAAGTATAGGGATTCATTACAACACGGGAGAGAGGAGACTAGTTCGTCATGGCCTTGGTAAACTTGGTCTCGGCAAAGCCCACTTGACTGTTACTGGTATCATAAACGCTATAGAAGCGCTGAAGGAAGGTAAAGCCATCTAAACCCGAAATCAGCTCAGCTCCCACATCCTATAGCATAAAGAGCACTCACTAATGAAGTCGAGTCCGGTACCAGATGGCTGACCCATGTCAGCAAACACGAGATAGATCTTGTCAGCTTGTCCGCCGAGCATGGTATTCATTGCGCGAGGCCAAATCTGAGCGTTGGGCGTCAATTCGCAACACATCTATATTGTCGTTAACGAAACATCCAGGAAAGACGGCAGAAAAGGATATTACGTCGCCAAAACAGAACATCATGGCCTTCATGTTCTTGAATTGCTCTTCGGTAACAGTCAAAAGACCAGTAGTGCTACAAGATTGTGTCAGCTCATCGTCCAGGGAACACAAAGGATTATCGCACTTATCCATGATAGCACCAGTCATTTTCATGTACTTGTCAAAGCAATCAGAAGCGAGCATGACGAGAGTGGTACCGGTGTCAACGATGCCAGCGCAGTTATTCAAAATCCGTTGACCGTCGTACTTGATTGTCTGATCAACACCCCAGTACTTGCACGCTGGGGATGTCTTAGTGATAGGCACGTATCTGATCTCCGTAGTCGTTCTGCAGAGCGTTTGAGTAACTCGGCCGTCAGAAAAAGTACTAGATCACACACTTGGACGTGTCAACGCCCCCAAAAGTCATCTCTCCGTTGGCGAGGTTTTCGCCGGTTGTAGGGGCATAGAAGATGCCAATAGATTCGGTCTCGATAGTCTTCTGCTTGAGGAGATTATTGGTGACGGTAGGAACACACTCCAAGCCTTTTACGGTGCCTATGAGAGTGATAAGCGACGTATTGGATGTGGTATCGAGGTCACGATACATACCGTGAGTGAGGTCAACAGGCCCGATGCTAAGCAGAATTATTAGCACGGATTCAAGAATAGATGAACGAAACACACCCAAGGATGCCATCAATTCCGTCATTACCAAAGCCCTGTGTCTTTTCAGCAATACCGATGGATTGCTCTTTGATCACCAAGTTATCCGAGAGTGCGACACAGTCGGTATCTTTGAGATGAAGGTAAGTATTCATGCCTACGCGTATAGACGAACACCTCTTACACTCGGTTCCCATAAAGGATCCAGACCCATACGTGACGCTCTGAACGCACGTTAGTTGTGGCCTCTGCAAGCAGACATAGCGAACGTACGACTTGCTTCCTTTCACTGGTGTTCCAATCAGTTGTCAGCAGGTGAACGGTTCGTGCAAGAGAGGGCTCACTTGTGACTCGGCTTTGTGGGCTTGTACTCTTTGCTGGCACCGATCCAAGTGTTCTGTGTGGACTGTCAGAGGCGAGGAACGGCAAATACGCAAAAGGCGAGTATAACAGACCGAGCTTCCTGTAAGGGGTGACGGATGTAAGTGACAGATAAAATAGTAAATGCGAGTAACAGACCGGTGTCAATGAGGAGATTGTAGGTAGTTGCGGGTTCACCAATGGCCACGGGCATGACATAGGTGACAGCTAGACACAACAACGCGTCAGACATCAAAGCGAGGCGCATATATGCACGAGATCTACGTACCACTATCGGTGACATCGACCGAATCCTTGTCTGCTGGAGATGGAGGAGCTTCGTGACCGTGTTTCTTCCTAAACTCGAGAGGACCGTGAGGCTGCACGCTCTGCATGAGCTTCTGGGCGCGAGCACGGTCGCGGCTGACGATGTGCTTCATGTGGTTGCCGCTGGTAGGCATGAGGTCAGCGCCATTGGACATGGGCGAGAGTGTAGTTTTGAAGGAAACGGTAGTTGACATGGTGGTGAAATGATATGCGAGGGATTGAGAGATGGTGGTGGTTTGAAAGAAAGAGGGGAAAGGCGAAAGCTTGTGTTTATAAACCCCCAGGATGGAATCTTCCGAAGTAGTGGCGTGACTGGATCTTGGGGAAAGATTAGGCCAGGCTTACCACTGCAACTAATAGCAACGATACTCACCTCGTTCTGGTCATCTTTCACTGTACAGAACACGATTGGCAAGACCTATTGGCACGTCATATAGCTCAGACATCTGGAAGTCCTCAATATCGCCTGTCAAGAAGAGGTGTTTTTCGAGCTTAGGTTGGAAGAATTGAACCCTAGAATCTTCAATGACCAGGTCAGTTCTGCTATTCATGAACCATCATTGCATTTTCATACCTGTTATCGCCTCAGCCTCGTCGAATGAGGGCGTTCTGTATATCGTCAACGATATGTAAACCCAATATGTGACAAGAACGACCACGATCGAATATGCTGGTACAAGCAATGCCCACTCTCTGCGTTTTTTTGACGCGTCATTAACCTGTTTTTGACCAGAAAACGACTGAAAAAGCTCTAACACACCTGTTTGGATACCAACCGATACCCACTTTTACGATGTATTGGTCAGGAAGGAGTGCCCATAAAAGATATGTGACGAAGAGTAAAGATGTCGATGTCCAGGCAACGAAACCATAAAATTCCGGTGCATTTTTGGTATTTCCTCTATGCGAAGTACTCAACGGGGCTGCCGATGCAGTAATGTCCATCTCTGGTGCTAGTGGTGGTGGTTGGAAGTAATTGGGCAAACGGCGAAAGGCCCTCTACGCCATCAGAAACCGTGGTTACGGCTTGTCTCCCACAGTCAAGGACTCTCGGGTTTACGGTTCGAAATCTTGCAGACTGCGACCCGGCAGCTACATTGTACTACCACCACATCTCAGACTTGCCAAGGGACGACTAGACCAGAGGATCATCCAGCACCGTCGCCGGACATTGTTCAGCTCAAAAGCTCTTTATGGTGGCAAATCTCTTTTTCGGGCCTCAATCGAACGGGCGAAGATCGATATTGCTACCAGGATAGCCAGAGGAAAAGGTGAGTAACCCTCCAAATACATAGCACTTAACATATCCTGTAGAACCGAACTGATCAGGAAAAAATTGTCGAATGGCTCACTTCATCAGTGGGGACTGCATCTAGGTCTTGTACCTGCCCACGGTTAGATGCTCGGCCATTGTTGCTGGCTTTGACCTTTTAGGATCTAGTCTCTGACCAACAATCAAGACGAGCAAGAGGATCTAAGGCTATGTGGCCGCTGGCTACAGCGTGTCGTCTGGAACATATCAAGAATGTACATAATTGAAGCCTGGCAGGATATCGAGTCGGTCCGTTACCTATCGAGGCGCACGTCGATAGCGTCCACAAAGCAATGTACCATCGATTTCAAAATTGACGATTATTGAGGCCTCCAGCTGCGAGCAGGACCGAAGAAATACAGTGTCTTTCATGCTACAAGACTAGAATTTATGATACATCCGGATGAATTATGTTTATAGAATGTGAAGTGCGAATACTAGCTACCTGAACCATCAGCGTTTTCCTTTACCCTTCATCCGCCTACCCATAGTCGACCTACTTCCCCCAACAGAGTCGAAGCCACCCATCAAGCTATTGTCCTGCACCGTCGGTGTTGAACTCCACAACCCAGTTTTCGGGAATGGCGTGAAGGGGCCTGCCGTCGAGGTAGTAGCGTCTGCGCCTGAGCTGGTGCCCGGAGGACCCATCATACTACGCATAATCTTGTCGATATCGTTCGTTGCCACTGGCTCATGCGTGCCCGCGAGTGAGCCACGAAATAACGTTCTCTGGAATATTTCGTCTTCGCCAAGGGAGCGGACAGTTTCACGGAGGTTGCGGCATACACGTTCGTATAGGACTATTCAATAGACCTGTGAGTGGACTATCCAGATAAGACCGTTAAATCTGACTCACTTTTCTCCTCCGTTGTATTAGGTGGTGGCTTGATTAACAAAGGTTCTCTATCCCCTGCTTCCTCTTCCGGTCTTGGTTTATGTATTCCAATTTTCTCTTCCCATTTTCTCGAAAACTCTTCATCGTTCAGAACATCTTCCGAGTCAGAAAGAGAAGTCGTATCGTCGGGGTGCTTCGAACCAACAGAACTCGCAGGCGATGGGGGACCGAGCGATACAGGAGGGGGGTATTCCATATGATGTTGAGCAGCCGGCATGATTATACGAGGAGATTAAAAAGAAGATTAAAGGTGTAAGTCGGACTAGTAAAAAGAAGTAAGGGAGAGAACGCTCAAAGCGTCCTTCATGGAAGATGGAAACAAAGACGCGTCGACGAAAATCAACAAACATGACGCGTCACAACATCACGTGGTTCGCAAGTCTTCTCACGCAAATTATTATTTAAAAAAAAATTCCTGCTTGAAAGTTGAATTCGAAAGCTTGTGCAAGTTGAAAGTGGTTCGGTGGCTGACGGCGGTAACATTCAGAAGGGTCAGTGGCAAAGGACATTATATCAATTGATTAAGATATAAAAATACATTCCAATAATCAAAAGCTGGTATATTCCCGAGGACTAGGCTTCATCCGAGTCGTAGGCGTCATCAGAAAAATAGTCCGGTAACTTTTCTTCTACTCGCTTGATCAAGTCTGCGATGCTCCTCCTCGCCGCCACTCGACAGTCATGATGCATGTACGTCGCACTCCCCCATCTATCATAGTCCTTCTGAACTTGTCGCAACCTCCCCATGACATCCGCCAAACCAAGGAGTAGAACCGCATCCCCCTTGGTCTTGTCTTTCCAAAACTCAACCCAGCTTTGTGTGCAACCATGTTGGTGCCATGTAGCACCACATGCAGTAGCGTGCACAAATTGGGGTGGAGAAACGCGAATGCGTTCCCAAGTGCGTGTCAGGTGCCAGTATCCAGTGAGGAGGCGGAGCTGTTGAGCTGGAGTAATCACCAGTCTTCCTTCTTCATCCAGATCACCTTGATGGGGTATAGCTATATCAAAACTCCTCAGCGAGCCGTTCGGGGGCACAAAAGGATTCAATCAACGGACCTATAGCTGTACTACCTCGTCTTACAACTGTTGCTCTCTGCATAACCTCCAAGTAAGCCGCACCGCGCAAAGCCCGCAAGTCCAGCTCGTCCGCTAGCGTCATGGCCAGGTAGGCGTATTGCAGCGATTTGCTCATCAGTTGTCGAAGAAGGCCAACCATGGTGCTGAGAAGTCGTTCATGTCCACAGAGTTGGGCGAGCTGGATGAGCTTTGTGAGTTGAGCGCTGCTTTCGATACCTGGTACAGGCGTTGGGTTGGTGGCAAGGGATGTCTCAGCCCCAGAAAGCGCCAATGCACCTTGACCAGCTAAGCTAAGGAAAAGGGGCGAGGGTTTGCGCTCCACGTATGATTGAATCGCGTCAAGGGCCCAGGTTTCCATTGATTTGAATGAGTATTTGTTGGAGATGCGAGCAATGTCTATTAAGAGAGTAAGGTCGGCTCCTGAAGAGGTGACCTGACAAAGGTCTGGGGGGCTGCATGCCAAGGATAAGTTATCGAGGGATTTTCCATAAAGAACACCTCACATTGCATATAATGCCCATACTGTGGGTTGGAGGGTGCTAAGAAGCTCGGAATGGTAACAAGTTGCGAACGAACATACAGAAATGTCTGAATTCGGACGGTTTGTCTCCAGTCAGAATGATAGGGTTATCGTCAGAACGACCTTCTGCTTCAGTAGTGCCTTGAGGAAGTGTGAACATTGTACTGAACGACGAGTTGTCTTTGGACAGCATGGTACGATGAACCTGCTTGCTTCTTAGTGGTTGACTAGAGGCAGCTACCATGACTCACATTGAACAACGTATCCTGCACCAGTAAAACACAACTTCCATCCTCAAAATAATACGTTGAGTCGTGTTTTAAGCTGACTGACAACCTATGTCGTGTATAGCCGGGTGTCGTGCCACTACCACTTGCACCTTCGAAATCCATCTCTATGACTGACATGGTAGGCGAGCGAGGATCAACGAGCCCACCAGCAGCCTGTATTTCTGATAAACAACTCTCTGATGTATCAGACCTCTTCCGTTTCCTAATCAAGGATTCTGTGGTCGATGCGTCCGGCGAAGAGGGTGAACTGGAACCTGCCCCATACGATTGGTTTCCGATATAGACATCATGGGTGTACCGAGAGGTCGAGCCGTCTAGTTCTTGGGCGCTGCTGTACTGTGCAGAGTCGTCCGACATGAACGTCGATGTCGAGGCGATTGTGGTGGCAGCGAGTTGGCAGTTACTTCGACCCCCGCATTATCGGCTGGCGGCTTATCACGCCGTTAGCGGCATGCACGCGCACGGACCCTGCGTGTCGCATTATCGAACCATGAGACAGCAAGATGCCGCCATAACTCCTCTTATCTTCGAGACCGTTCTGCTCTTCGCTCGGGTTCAAGCTTTCAAGGCTGGACCAGGATAGTACCGTGTTTGCAGTATGCCTTTCAAGCCCGTGCTCTTGAACGATGGCCATGAGGTTAGTGTGAGAAATCTTGCCAGTTAACTCTTTTAACGACCTTGCCAGATACCTTCTATCGCGTACGGTACCGGAACAAAGTGGAAATGGCACGACGTGACAGAATATGTTGAGCAGGCTATTGATGTCGGGTTCTCTCATCTCGATACTGCACAGTGTGTGTCGCGCTTTGCTGTTCCCGCAAACCTGGCTGACTGACATTATTTTCCTAAGTTTATGAGACAGAAGAATACGTCGGAAGGGCTATCAAAGAGAGTGCCCTAAGTCGGAAAGAACTTTATGTCACCACCAAGTTCTTCTACAGCAAAGAACTCAACCATCCTCTCCCCGTCCCAGAGGCTGTTAAGCAGAGTTTAAACAAAGTATATATATTTGTCCTCTGTGTCGACGTTGACTGAACGCCTGTTCTTCAGCTTGGTCTTGAATACATCGATTTGTACCTCATTCACAACCCGAAATTTACTCCCGATCAGGATCTCGAAGGCACCTGGAAAGAGTTTGAAAAATTGAAAGCAGACGGATTGGCCAAGTGCGTGCATCTCTATTCTACCTGTAGTCTTCGGCTCAATATACTCTCCAGGAGTATTGGAGTCAGCAACACTGGATTGGAACAGCTGCAAAATTTGGTCAAGACCGCGACGATTAAGCCTGCAGTGAACCAAGTAAGTTCTGCTTTACAGCCCTTCTATACATGGTTGACTGTCCCGATAGATTGAACTACACCCATACAACTTCCATGAGCAGAAAGCTGTCATTGAGTACTGTGCCAAGCATAACATTGCGATTGAAGCCTACAGCAGCCTGATGTATGTTACCCCTTATGCCTGTTTCTATCAGTCAAATAATATCTTCGTAGTCCAATTACGAGGTATCCAGGAGGACCCGTGGATGCCCCTATTGCAGCAGCTGCTAAGAGGATTGGCGCGTCCCCAACTCAAGTTATCTTCTTGTGGGCTATTGCGAAGGGTGCCATAATTGTGACGTGAGTTGCGCAGCTCTAGGACGATCTCCCGGCCACTGACTGGCGATGGCATATTTAGCACGAGCTCTACGAAAGCACACTTGGAAGAATACCTTGCCACTGCGGATCTCCGTGAGTGCTCAAGGCACGGGTTCACATGTACTATACTGACTCCTTCCCAGCGTCATTGACAGAAGAGGAAATAGCAGCCATTGATGCAGCTGGTGCAAAAGGCCCGCCTTCAAGCTACAAAGCGTGGCTCAAGTCTATCCGGGTGCCGCTAGCAACTGCAATGATTCTGCTGCCGCTCTTTCACTTATGGCAGCGCACACGTGAAGGTTTGGCATACCTGTAAATTTGATCCAACTCGTACCCTCGGCTCTGCTTTTGGACGATTCGGCTTCTCAACGGCAACCGATGTCATTTTAAGTAAAGCCTCATGTACCTTACGATGTCTATTTCAACGAGCGGAAATAAAATCCCAGCATTGTGGTGTTACGAACAGTCAATTTCCATCTCCTCATCCTCATAACGAGGACGAGACAGCTCCACATGATTCTGGCATTTGATTTATCCGAGTCCGACCTTGACTCACATGAAAGAATCTATGGACTCTCACTGTCAGCGCTTTGGGGTCAACAATTCGGCTCGAGACCTACTTTGCACAGAGTCTACGACTGATTTCTTCGTCGAGACTAGTCTGGACTGGCAAGTCAAGCGGATAGTCAAGTTTATGGTCTGCTGAGTCGGATTTTCTCGGTAGTCGAATTTATCGGACCCAGATGGAGTACCACGCTACCGATATGTCGGAATCTTATCAGATTAAAGAAATCTAATCGGATATAATATTTTATCTGATATGGCTTCTGATCATCAAACTTTCACCCCGACTTGCCTTCCAATGTGTTTTGCCAACTTTTACGACCTGTTCCTGCATGAAATGACACCGTAAATGTATTTTCTCACAGGGATCTAGATTTGAGCCGAGGTTCTGCTTTTTGCAGATATAAATTTGCGGCTCCGTTCCAACCCCTCCTTAATTTGTTCCCCTCCGTCCATCCTCTCGTATCCATCTCCATATAAAGGACTCTCCCTTCCTCACTAACAGCGCACATCGATGGCTTCGACCGAGGATTCCCCCATCTATGATGTACTCGGACTTGGGTTTGGTCCCGCTAATATCGCCGTCGCTGGCGCTATCACCGAATCTTGGAAAGATGTGAGTGAAACACCTCTCTGGTAACATCTCTGCTCACAAACGACGTTCTGCAGCCAAGCTTTCCCATTCAAAAGGCGCTTTTCATAGAGCGCCATCATGTCTTCCGGTGGCATCCCGGAATGTTGCTTCCTGGGGCCAGGATGCAGATCAGGTAAGCCGCAACTGTTCAACGTTTGCCTTCTGAGACTAATTACCTTGCCTCAGTTTTATGAAAGACCTTGCTACTCTTCGAAGCCCTCAGTCACCTATCACTTTCCTCTCCTACCTACACAGCGAAGGACGATTGCTCAAGTTTATCAACCGGGGCTCGACGATCCCCACCCGAAAGGAATACGCCGACTACCTTGGCTGGGCTGCACGCTACGTGCAAAGCCAAGGTATCACAGTCCATTGGGGAACCGAGGTCGTAGCTTTGGACGACGGAAAGGATGGAACTGTTCATGTTCACGCGAAGAACCTTACCACTGGGGAGATAAGCATCCATCGTGCCCGTGAGTGATACGCTACGTTGATTACGACTCGTTCTTGAACGTGAATCATATATAGGAAATCTGGTTATCGCGCCCGGTGGTGCCGGTAACATCCCGAGACCTTTCGCCTCTATCTACGAAGACCCTTCTGTCGTCCACAGTTCTGCCTACGCCACCTCCGTTGAATCTATCTTCGATAAGATCGGCGTATCCTCGAGGCCCGTTCGTATCGGTGTTGTTGGTTCTGGCCAGTCAGCTGCAGAAGTCACGCTCGATTTGCGGGAAAGGTTATCAGCATTCCCGTGTTCGGCAGGAAGACACCATATTGAGATGATCATCCGCAAAGGCTCACTAAAGCCTAGTGATGATAGCCCATTTGCCAATGAGATCTTCGATCCGGAATGTAAGCACACGATCCCTAGTCACAAGAGGTTTCACTTACACTTTCGTAGCCACCGACGCATGGTTCTCTATGAGGTCTCCTAGTGTCCGGTCCGCCCAATTGAAGGAATATAAAGGAACAAATTACGGCGTTGTTAATCCCAGAACCATCGATTCAGTGAGTGTTTTGACTCTTCGGAAGGTGGCCAATCTCACCTCTATCTCCAGCTCTATGAAGTCATGTATGATCAGCAATTGGACGAGACCGTCTCGAGACGGCCTTCAACCAAGGAGCTCTCAAGCCCCGTGATTGCTATAAAGCCCTACACCTTGGTCCTAGCTGCGGAGCGTGTGCAGGAAGGATCAGAGACACCTTCCTTCGTCTTCACTTGCCGACATGCCATCACTGGAGAGATCTCCACCCAGACATACGATGCCATTGTTTGCGCTACTGGTTACCAACGTACTGCTTGGATTGACTTGCTGAAGACTTGTGAAATCGGCAAGTATTTCGGGCTCGACAAGACGACTGATGCTTCGCAGACACACCTCGCTCCCGAGACAGATCTGCATGGACTCATTTCACGTATGAGCGGACCATTGTCCGACGGGAAGGCAAGTGCGTCGGAGTCTGCTATTTCAACGCCTATCAGCAGTAGCGCGTCGAATACCCCACCAACTTCCCCTTCTCTGACCGACCTTTCATTGCCTGCACCGACGATCTATGTTTCGAGGAAGTACCAGCTCCTACCCAATAGAACGGCGACAGGTGAACCAGAATTCAAGCCAAGGATCTATATCCAGGGTGTCGAGGAGGCGACACATGGTCTTAGCGACACCCTTCTTAGCGTAATGGGCGTTCGCGCTGGTGAGGTTGTCGGTGATATCTGCAGAACGCATTAGATTTAGGATAATGGAATAATTCTTGTAAAATTACGGACATCGGTCTTGTATTATGCCCTTCAATTCAACATAGAACTTATCCTCTCTGATGACCGAAATCCACTGGTTTGACTCGACTGTAGAGCGGGACCGGATCTTGAGTCATTGATGTGGAACAAGCTGCTTTCTCACAACACCACACGATAGAACAAGAATACTTACCAACCGAACATGAGATCTTGAGAGATGAAATCGGGGTTCCAAACGAAGACACGTCTACATCACAAAAGAGGTCCAAATAACACGCTCTGTTGAGTGGCTGACTATCACGATGAAATGGGGAAGAAAGCGCGAAAAAAGCGTGTTCCAAAGTTTTTTGTGCGTTCCTTAGCCAAAAACACGGTTCAAAGATTTTTTCGAGGCGATAGTAAGCGAGGGAAGGTAAAAACGAGTTGGTTTACTGCAAGCCACGCTGTCGGACCTCGGTAGACCAAATAGATCAGTCACGCTCGCGAGGAATCGAGTATAAAAAATCACGCATCCTCCATTCTGTTCTTCATCCCAAACCACCACCACCTCGCCTATTCCACCCTACCTTCACTCCTTCTCATCTCGCCCTATACTTCTTCATCATGCAGTACGTTTTCAAGCGAGGTAAGCTCTCTTCGCTGCATCAGTCCCGACCTTGGCCTGACTGTTTCTCTCTGTAGACGGGTAAGTCAAGGCGCGGTTTGACACGCTCTCTACAACACGCTGATTTATTTACACGATCTCAAGGCGCAAGGAGCGCATCCAGTTTGACAAGGTATAGTTATTCATCACCCTTAGACTCTGGTCGCGTCCTGAACTGTTCTCTGCTTTAGATCACGTCGAGAATAGACAAGTTATGTTATGGTTTGGACATGAACTACGTGAACCCCATCGAGTGCGTGACGCGTCCTTTTATTTCTCTTATGTCCTCTCATCCTCGTGTAGGGTTACCCAGAAGGTCGTACAAGGCGTCTACCAAGGTGTCACCACCGTTGAGCTCGACGTATGTCTCGACATGTCTGACTCACTCCCAGTCTCTTATTCTTGCCGTCAACAGAACCTCGCTGCAGAAACAGCAGCATACCTCACCACGAAGCACCCTGACTACGCCGTTCTCGCCGCCCGCATAGCTATCTCAAATCTCCACAAGGAAACGAAGAAGAGTTTCTCAGCTGTCATCAAGGACCTATACGAATATGGTGCGTCCTATACCAGTGACGAAGAACATGTTGTTCAGCCATTCCCTAGTCAACCCCAAGAATGGCCGACCATCTGGGATGATCGCAAAAGAGACATATGAAATCGTCCAAGAAAACAAGGATCTACTTGATTCCGCTATCATCTATAACCGTGATTTCAACTATAACTAGTAAGTCTTGCATGTTCTATTATCCTTAACGTCTGATTTACATTTGTGTTAGCTTTGGATTCAAAACCCTCGAGCGTTCATACCTTCTTCGTATCAACGGCCGCGTAGCTGAACGACCACAACACATGATCATGCGTTGTGCTGTTGGTATTCATGGTCGTGACATTGACCGAGTCATTCAGACATACGAACTAATGTCCGAGAAATACTTCACTCACGCATCACCTACCCTCTTCAATGCCGGTACCCCACACGCCCAACTCTCTTCATGCTTCCTCGTTGCTATGAAGGACGATTCGATAGAAGGTATCTACGATACCCTAAAGGAGTGTGCGATGATCAGTAAATGTGCTGGTGGTATTGGTCTTCATATTCACAACATTCGTGCTACTGGGTATGTCTTTTCTGCAAAATGTAGCATGTTTACTTACTATTCTACTCGGACTAGATCCTACATTGCTGGGACCAATGGCTATTCTAATGGTATTGTGCCCATGCTTAGGGCTTACGATGCCACTGCTCGCTACGTCGACCAAGGTGGGAACAAACGACCAGGCGCGTTCGCTATGTACCTCGAGCCATGGCATGCCGACATCTTCGCCTTCATTGATCTCCGAAAGAACCATGGCAAGGAGGAAGTTCGAGCCCGTGATTTGTTCTATGCACTCTGGATACCTGACCTCTTGTGGGTTTCCTGTTTACGTCAATTTTTATATATTTCTCACCGGCTTTATAGCATGAAGCGTGTCGAGGCTGGTGGCAACTGGTCACTGTTCTGTCCCAACGAAGCACCAGGCCTTCCTGATGTTTATGGCGCTGAGTTCGAGGCTCTCTACGAGAGGTACGAAAGAGAAGGTCGTGCTCGCGAGACCATCCCTGCTCAGAAGCTTTGGTATGCCATTCTCGAAGCCCAAGTCGAGACCGGTACCCCTTTCATGTGCTACAAGGATCATGCCAATTGTGAGTGACCTAGTTTCATTTCTTCTACAGTGTACTGACACATCTCCAGCGAAATCCAACCAGAAGAACCTCGGTGTCATCAAATCATCCAATCTTTGCACAGAGATCATGGAATACTCCTCTCCTGACGAAACCGCCGTGTGCAACCTCGCTTCACTTGCCTTGCCCACCTTTGTTCGTAAAGATGAATTCGGTACAAGTAGGTTCGACTTCAAGAAGCTCCACAAAGTCGCCAAGGTTGTGGCGTTCAACCTCAACCGTATCATCGACGTCAACTACTATCCCGTGCCTGAGGCTCGTCGTTCCAACATGCGTCACCGACCCATCGGTATTGGTGTGCAGGGTCTTGCTGACACCTTCATGGCTCTTCGTTTGCCTTTCGAGTCACCCGAAGCCAAGCTCTTGAACATCCAAATTTTCGAGACCATCTACCACGCAGCACTTGATGCTAGCTCCGATATCGCCGAGACTGACGGGCCATACGAGACTTGGGTGGGCAGCCCTGCTCAGCAGGGTCAACTGCAGTACGATATGTGGGGTGTTACCCCAACTGATCTCTGGGATTGGGATAGTCTCAAGCAGAAGATCGCTCGCACAGGCTTGCGTAACTCGCTG
Source organism: Paramarasmius palmivorus (assembly GCA_037176845.1). NCBI lineage: Eukaryota > Fungi > Basidiomycota > Agaricomycetes > Agaricales > Marasmiaceae > Paramarasmius > Paramarasmius palmivorus. Next base: position 103,147 of record JAYKXP010000088.1, on the reverse strand, counting down.
CTTACTGCACCTATGCCAACTGCTTCGACCAGTCAGATGTTGGGTAACAATGAATGCTTCGAGCCATACACGAGGTAAGAGGTCTGATTCATGTGTGCCTGTGACTTGTACTGATTAGTAACCTCAGCAACATCTACACGCGCCGTGTCCTTGCTGGAGAGTTCCAAGTCGTTTGCCCATGGTTGCTTCGCGATCTCGTTGACCTTGGACTTTGGGACGACAACATGAAGAACATGATCATCGCCCACCACGGTTCCGTTCAGAACATCCCCAACATCCCTGACAACATCAAGGCTATCTACAAGACTGTCTGGGAAATCTCCCAGAAGAAAGTCTTGGATCTTGCCGCCGACCGTGGTGCATTCATTTGCCAGAGTCAAAGTCTCAACGTCCATTTGTCGGCACCCACGACTGGTCAATTGACCAGCATGCACTTCTACGGATGGAAGAAGGGCTTGAAGACTGGCATGTACTATCTCAGGACAAGACCAGCTGCTCAGGCGATCCAGTTCACTGTTGACCAGAGCGTGCTGAAGACGGCTAAGGCACAGAGCAAGGGGGCGCTGGAGAGGAAACCCTCATCGACTGCTACCTCTTCAGCCGCTGCCGCTGTCGCAGCTAAACTCAATGCAACTCCTGCACCTGCCACGGTTTCGACATCTGCCGCCGGTCCTGCCGAGAGTGGACTTCCTACTCCAACACCTTCCACGCCCGAGGCATCACCTCGACCATACTCACCAACTGCATCTACTTCGACCGCATTGGAGAGTTTGTCGTTGGACGAGAAGACCCTCAAGGCAGCTGAGGCGGATCCCGAGTTTGCTGCTGCTCTTCAGAGGCAAAAGGCTCGCGAGTTAGAGGAGGCCAAGCTTCTATGCTCGATTGAGAACAAGGAGGCTTGCGTGATGTGTTCTGGCTAAAGAGAGGATGCCTTTTCTTCCCGTGTATCTGTTTGTGCCTGCATGCCGTCGTATTATGATCATGATCTCTTGTATTATTTGGACAATGTAATCGTGTAATTTATGTACTGATATGCCAATATAGAACTATAGTCTTCATCGCCTTATGTGTAAAGGGAAGGAGCGTCAGAGAGCCTGGGAAAAATGACTACGCTTCAACCGTTACGCGTTACCCATTGGACGATTTTTGTCCAGCAAAAACAGTCATACATCACATAGGTGATTGCTCTGCGTTTTCAAACTGTTTTGTTCTCGACCGCGAAGGTGTTGCCCGTGAACGAATAGTAGCTAGTAGTGCATTCAGGTTCGTCTCTTTCCCGTCTTTTCCGATAATAATAATAATAATAATAATAATAATAGCCTGCACTTGGTCCCATTTCCGATGATTTCTTTCGGGTAACTCTCGTTTCAGTATGGCGTGCGCCAGTGTTTCAGTCCAGAGTGCGAATCGAATTTGGAGCTCCAAGATTTCTATCATCAATGCTCACATGGCCTCACAGCTTTGCGCCCTTAGGCGTTCTAATCCGGAGACCTCTCGAGGAGCCTTCAAAAGCTATAGGATCGTGAAAATATCAATGGATATGAGGTACGAACTTGCAGTATCATTGATTGCAAATGACTACTTGGGTGACCTACTTTTTCCTACTACAGTTGATACTATCATACTGCGCGTCTGCGCAGTTGTGCGCCTGTTCTCCAGGGCTGTACTGGATAGCACGGGTATCACTGACTGAATTTCCGGCCATCAGCTGCGTCAACGTAGGCCGGGAATCTAGGATTGAGTATTTATAACACGTCCTGGAGAAGAAGACACCATTGTTCTCCTTTCTTCTGGTCGGCCATCTTCTTGTTCTTCGCTTTTCTTCTGGTCACTGTGATGCTTCAACGCTTCTCCTTTCTTTTGTTTCTCAACGTTCTCGCAAGTGTTAGTGCTTTCGCTGCTGATGGCGCGGATGGCTTCGATTGGGGCAGCGTGGGTGCTATTCGGCTGCTGGTTTCGCTCCCCAAGACTCCGTTAACCCCTCTTTCCAGCTAGAACCGAACAACAATCTATCGTGGGTGGACTGCTATTCGGGTTTCAAATGTTCTCGACTGCAAGTAAGTGTTGGTTTATAAACTTCTATACGTCCGTTTATGGAATATGTTATAGGTTCCTCTCGATTACAACAACCCCGAGAATGGAAAGTCTGCTGCGATCGCTGTCATTAAATACCCTGCTGCTGTCCGAGGCGATGGATACAAAGGCTCCATCCTTGTCAACCCGGGCGGGCCTGGTGGAAGCGGTGTCGATTTAGCTTTGCAAGGCGCGGATAAGCTCCAGGCTATTGTAGGCAGTGAATTTGATGTTGTTGGCTTTGATCCTCGAGGTTTGTTTGCTGTTACTGCGCGACTTTCAAGCAACAGCTTATCATGTTCTTTACGCAGGCGTATCTCGCACAACGCCCAAGGTCTCAATTTTCCAATCGGATGCAGAAAGAAACCTCTGGTTCGCTGGAGAATCCTGGGATTTGAGCTCAACCTCAGATGCATTGCCCGAAGCTTGGGCAAGATATCAAGCATTTGGTCAGCTGGCCTTGAGTCGTGATAACGATACACTTAGCTTCGTGTCTACCGACAACGTTGTCAAAGATATGTTGAAGATAGTTGAGGCCTCCGGTCAGAACAAATTACAGTTCTGGGGCTTCTCGTATGTCGTTCTGGAATCCATCAATGCTAGCTTGACTTGACTCATCCCTCATGTCACAGGTATGGTTCCGTTCTAGGCGCCACTTTTGCTACAATGTTCCCAGTATGTCTTTACCATGGAAGAGAAGAGTCAAATTATGAGATTGATATCTTTCTTAGGATCGTGTTGGACGTATAATCATTGATGGTACGAGAGGTGTCCTATTGCACTTCTATATCTACTTACTGGGTTCTTCCAGGTTGTCTGGACATGGACAGCTACTTCCGGAGTAAGTCATCTCCTTTTCAACGCGCGCGCTTTAAATTCATTCGAACTTCTAGATGACCTTGGCAACCAACTTGTGGACTCAGACAAGACTATGCAAACATTTTTCGATGGATGTAATGCTGCTGGCCCTGAAGCATGCCCCTTCTACGCCTCCTCTCCTTCGGAGATAGAAGCAAATCTTGAAACCATCTACGAGACTCTTCGTCAGCAGCCAATCCCAGTGTTTACTGGGGATTCTTACGGAACAGTCACATACGATACACTTCGCAATGTTGTTACTTCTGCACTCGATTCACCTGTCGATCTCTTTGTTCCATTGGCCGCTGGACTTGCTCAGCTTTCTGCTGGAAATGGAACTCTCATTCACCAACTCTTGTAGGTTCCATCGACAAAAACGCTCCCCAACCTTCTGACCATCTTTGATATAGCACTTCTTTCGTAACATCGAGTGCCCCAGTGGGCGAAGCAAATATCGCGATTGAATGCTCTGATGCTGACCCGCTCAACATGACATCTTCTGATCTCCGGGATTATATGGCAACTATCAATTCTACTTTCCGTGGTAGCGTCGCCGTGCCAATCATGACTCAGTGCGCGTATGTATCAATTCCTATATGAAGTGTACCGTGCGTTAACCCTCGAATAGTGGTTGGAAAGTCCACCCAGAAACTCGCTTTGCTGGTACGGTTGTTTACGATGCCTATCCTACTTGGTGTGCTGACAGTTTCACCGCTCATAGGCCCCGTTGGTGCCAACACTAGCTTCCCTCTGTTAATCATTGGAAATACAGCAGACCCTATCACTCCCCTCGCCGCGTAAGGTTTTCCTGAGGAATTTTACACCCTGCTTTATTGATTTACTCTCTACAGGGCAAAGAAGAATGGTCAAGCCTTCCCTGGATCTGTCGTTCTTACTCAAGACTCCCCAGGCGTACGCCCCAGTTAGATTGCTTGTTAAACTGTGACTGACCAAAGTAACAGCACACGTCTCTTGCCGGGAGCTCTACCTGCACCTATGCTGCGGTAGCTGCCTACTTTTCCAACGGAACTTTACCACAGGAAGGAACGGTTTGCGCCGTTGAAAGCCAGCTCTTCCCGAACGCTACTGAGTCCGGATCGCTATCAGCTCGTTCTCTGAATCACATACGCCGGCGCTCGATGCCATCCACTTCACATTAGTTGTTCGTACGGCATTCATTATTCAGTTTATGTGCTATGCAAATAGAAATGATGGCCAGTACACACTATTGACATCGGACTACATATCGAATAGCTAAAAGAACCCTGTTTGTCCCCGTAATGATCCCGAAATATAGCTCTATAAAATCCGGTAATACAACTCATTTCACCCACAATCATGGTTCTCTAAACCTCGATCTAAAAGTGGAATCTAGTGATGGTATCTATACATTCTTATAGTAAATTGCCGTTGGGAACTGCCAAAACATCAGCTCGCACACTACTGCACTAGCGATCTCAAGAGCCTCACCTTGTTTCTATATCTATAAGTGACGGCTACCCCAAGTACACCATGTTTTATGGCACTGGTACAGAGATGCTGAATGACTGCATGGGTTGGAACCGGCAAACCGCGCTCTTCGTGTCCAACACCATCAATCGCTATAGCTCTTCCCACCCCTGGCACGGCTTCTCCTCCACTGGTGACGAAATACCCTTGTTGCAGATCTAGTCTATCCGGAGCTTGAGTAGCCATGGTGGACACCACAGAATGTCTTCTGCCGGCGTGCCTTTGCAGCGATGGACTGATAACAGGCCTGTCCAAGAATCTAGGCAGCTCTGGGGGAACTGGAACATCCGGAAGGCTAACAGCGGTGTTCTCGAGAGCCTCGGATTGCTCTCGCAGTGCTGTAGACAAATAAGAGTGTTCCTCTCTCGCGGCTTCGATGAGCTCCAATGGTATCTGATCTGTCCACGTTGGTTCGTAGGAGCGTGTGGGAATTGGTGTTGGAGAAATGGGGGAGGTGGGGGAGCTAGGTTGTGAGAAGCAGTCGTAGTAAACGTCCTGGAATGGGTCCTCGTCGTCGTCACTGAGTTCGTCCCAAGAGGACTCCGTGTCGCTTCGTGTTGCAGAGGTCACGATGCTAAGGTTGGATCCACCATGTCTATCTTCAAAGATCCTTAGAGTCGGGGAAGTGGATGGCCAGCTGTCGTCGCGGGGTATGGATGTAATGGTATGATCGTCCTCGGTCGGTGTCGAAGTCCCAACCGCGACGTAGCTCACTAGCTGAGGATAGCGTTCCACGATGAAAGCAGGTGAAGTCGAAATGAAGCGAGCAAGATGGTCTTGAGTGAACCGTGTTCGGCTCAAATGAGCCTGCTTCCAAGCCTCAACTATGGAATGACAGGGGAAGAATGCGGACATAGCACTTTAAAAGTATAAATATTATTTATGGGGTATTATGACGCCTCAATTCGCACCGCTGGCTGTAGTGAACATTGGAGCTGTCGATAATCTTGAATAAATTCAAGCACGGCAATCGCTGGAGATTCGTATCTCTGTCAAGCACCAAGCTCGAAGCAAGCAGGTCCAACAGACACCGAAAGAAAGATGCAAGGGGATCCAAAGTGTTGGAATCGTGGAGGCAGATGAAGGCGATAAATAGGCCAGGAAATCAAACCAGGAATCTGGAAGAAGCACTGTAGGCTATTCTTTGAGCCAAGAAGTGCGAAAGATCGTGATAGAGAACCCACTTGCACCAATCCTTTTCCTTATTGCCTCTTTCCTTATCACGGCACTTTCTGTTCCCAACAATGATATGTTGGAGCTTTAGTACATTCACGTTCTGACTTCTTGCTGACCCGATTTTGAAGGAGAATGCCATGGAGAGTCGTCGAATCCGACTGACGCGGTTTGAAGGTAAAAATGACGTTCAGCGCCAAGTTGTGTGGACATTGGAAGCGCGTCGGAATATCTTCGGCTGATACTGGCAAAGAGCTTTCGCTCACGTGGGAATATTACGGTATAGGCCCACTCTGAGTCTTTTCCTCCATCATCGCCTAGGCCTCGGCACCAAAACATGGACCTCCATGGCTCATTAAACGGACTTTCTGGCGGCAGACGGGAGCTTGAGCAGACATATCCGGTGCGCGTAATCACTCATTATCGACCTTCATTCTGTACTCAATCCGATGACTAGTGCAAGACTAGGTTTTCAATCGTTCCCTAAATCTTGGACTGCTAGGAATTCTTGGTTTTCACCGCCGCAAGTAAACAAATGACTTGCAAAGCCTTCTTCTTCAAGTTTTTCTACAGGGTTGCCTACGGAAGCCAACGAATTTGCCAGTGGTTCCCAGGTTACCGTTACTAGAGGGTTGGATGAATGGGAGTTTGGGGCAATTTGGTTTGTCCACTACCACACGGTTGTTCTGTATATCTGCTCAACAGAACGGAGAAGAAAGCATTTACAACAAGCTTACAATGTCGACTAAATCCAAGAATGCTACCGTAAAGCTTGATGCACCCCAATTAGAGGTACCCCGAGGTTGGAACATCGAGTGATAAGGTCTGCGGTCACCAGTGCCTTGTTCTGGCTTTGACAAACTTGGCCAGTTTCTTCAACTATCAATGCACCACCGTCTAGGAACAGGTGAGTTGTAACTCTCAGGGATACTGATCTGTTACTCAACGAGCATCCAAACAGACAAGAGCAGCGTACGACACACCTCAGTCTTGTCACTTTCTGTGCAGATGTAGACCACAACCACAAATGGGTTCTTGGTTTGGTTTCCACGCGGGCATTTCCATACGACGGGAATAAGTCGAGCACTTCGTTTTACAAGGCAGTCCAGAGCTGACGCAGCGACTGCGAATCTTGCTGCGAATGGAAGCGTTCTCTCAAGATGGCACGGCTAGCACGGCGTCCGTCTTTGGCATACATTGTCTCCGCTGTCTGCTCCAGCGGCCATGATGAGAGATAGCAAGTATCAGGTCATCCCGATTGTTGGTGCCTGCGGCTATTGTACACGTATAGAGTACTTGCTCCATCTGCGTGCAAGACGCTGGTTGCATTATCCGTGATGACAGAGATTTGTTGTGCGCTGCTGTGTCTCATCGGGCCAACGGCCTACAGCCGTGAAGGATGCGGTGTAGATGAGCATGAAGATGGCATAGATCCAGGGACCCATGTCCTTCCCGGTGCTCTGCCTTAGCTACCCTCCACACTGTCGAAATGTGGGTCTAGGTTTCACCTCCCGACGTGTGGGTATCCATCCGAGTCGGAACGTGTCGATTCCGCTAGTACTATTCTAACCGTATAAAAGCTAGGGAACAGTCGACTGTCTCAACCAGTTACTGCTATGCAAACCCAGCTGCTTGCCATCGCATATATCTCTGTCTTGTTCCCGATTTGTCTATGGCACGCCAACAGCAGCATGCGACGCGCTACAAAGCGCACTTCCAGGCCGTGTCTTTTTTCCAGGTCTGGTTCTCGTACGCACCTTCGAACTATGTGGCTTACATTTGTTCTAGGGTCGGAAGAATACGCGACTGACAACGAACACTACTCCCAGTCATCTTCGCAGAACTCTACTTGTTCAGTAGAGCCCGAAACGCCCAATGACATTGCGCTCATTGTTCGTATTCCGTTTGTATACTAAAAGAGGTTTGATAGAGACTTTTTTGGTAGCTTCGAACTGTTGCCAGTGGCAATACTCGATCTCCATTAGCCGTAAGGATTTCTTTCCCATGATAGCTCACTCTACTGATAGCTTCCTAGGTCAAGGGTGGCGGACATACAGGAAACCCCGGTTTCAGCTCGACTGCGGGTGTTCAAATCTCATTGTCTAGATTTAATATGATGCAAGTCAGTCAACTGTGAAAATCGATGCCGGATTGGCTTGGGGTGAGGTATCCGCGCGCTTAGAAACTCACGGTGTGAAAGTGATTGGAGGAAGAGTTCCCAGTGTTGGTGCGACATTTTCCTATCAGAGGCGAACGTTGCACATTAATTTTTCAATCATTTGATAGGAGTTGGCGGGCTCCTGTTGGGCGGAGGTTACAGCCTCTTCACAGACCAGTACGGACTTGCCATCGACAATATCGTCTCTCACGATCTCGTTCTTCCCAATGGAACATTCGTTGAGGTGAATGAACAGACTGCCCCTGATCTATTCTTTGCTCTGAAAGTGAGTGCTTAAGACTCCACCTGTCTGGATATTCATCGATGTTCTTCAGGGCGGTTTCAACAACTTTGGAGTCGTAACGTCATTCACGTTGCAGGCATTCCCGCAGACGGATGTCTGGGTGAGTGTCCTGCTGCTTACTCATTCCTTGCTTTCGTCACGAGTTATCAGGTTACCGCGGTTTCATATCCTCTCGACGCCAGTGACCCAGTTCATCGAGCAACAGAGAACTTTGTTTTCAATAACACGGACTTGAAAGCAGCCGTTCTAAATTTCTATGGTGCCCCCAGTTTCAATGAGGCGTGTACTTTGTCGCTTTGCTTCAGTGCCTCACTTCGCTGACTGCATGCTAGACCTCTCTATCTGCAGTTCTCTTTTATGATGCCCCAGAACCACCAAGCGGCGTCTTTAACGACTTCCTCAGTATACCCGGTGCTGCTGTGGGTGTCTCTGGTACCATGAGCTTGATGGACGCCCTGGTAAAGCTGAACGATGCCTTTTGATCCTTGAGTCCACCAAGGTACGATTGTCATGTATTGCTCCCTCGTCATTGTCCATCCATTTTCTAACCTCTACGTCAATAGGACTGCTCGTCATACAGTTCCTGTTTCTCACTACACCGTAGGCATTCTCGACGAGATCAAAACTCAGTTCGAGAAGATTATTTTCGACGCCGCAGCCGACAATCGCCCCTTCGTTTTAATCGATATGATCCCTGAACCATTCACACAACTGAATACTCACAGCACCGATTCGGCATACCCACACCCCCCGGGGTGCCCAACTGTACTGGAGGCCCATTACATCAATGCTGCCGATGACGATTTCTTTGTCAATGCTATCCGAGAAGCTCAGCGGGCTATTCACGCTCGTGCTATTGAAGAAGGGCAGAGCTTCACAGGTGACATTCTCTACAACAACTACGCACCGGCCGATACGCCCCTGGAGTTGCTGTATGGTGGTAACTTGGAGCGGTTGCGGGAGATTAAGAGGCGCGTTGACCCGCAGAATGTCATGGAGCTGGCAGGCGGCTTCAAGATTGAGTAACCCTCAAGTGTGTCGATCCTGAACCCTTGTTTAGCTATCTCGCACTGCAAACCAGACTCCGTCTCTGTATATCTACTACCGAGTTTGATCGAGCACCTTTTGAAGTCATTCAATTCAAACCTAGAACCTCTACTTGTCTTCACGTCACGCTTTCTCTTTCTCGTCCTGTCCAATTTTTACCTCGCTCACATCCATGCTCCCCCATGCTCTCCATATTGACATCCAGACATGCAGGGTGAATGGCGCAGCGACGACTGTCAGGCAACGGTCCATTGCGGTTTTTGATGGGAATGGGGCTATCGTGTGAGTATATCTCCTCCGTCTATTTTGCGAGACGCTAATTAGTATCATAAACTTGATGCTCTTTTGCTAGCTAAATAAGGTCATCCACATTTTTCGAAGTCAGATATGACACATTTCGTACGTGGGCTATGCGGGGATAAGAGCCTAAAGCGAAGAAGAGGGAAGGAGTTGCTGTTAAAATCAGGCTGGGTGTCATAATTTACTCTGCCACTTTTTGCAAATACCTGACTGTCACCTTCCGAACGCAGTTGAAACCTGTTGAAACTCGGTTGAATGGGCCAATTCGCATCAGACCTCCAAACTTTTCGGGAGTGCGCCTGTTGACGCTTTACGTCCCGATGCTTCTTTGAGCTTGCATTGACGATGCGCCGGGTTAGCCGAAGGCTTCATTTCGGTACCACGACAGCCAACAGATACCACCTCCAACATATTTCCCGGCCAACCATCCCATCTTTTGTTGCTATACATCCTTCTGCATATAATATACGGCTCTAGTCAGGAGCTTGGCATGCACAGGCCCAATGGGCTACAAGGGAAAGCCATATCATTTTCAGCCCCAAGTATGACTGACCAGTGACATGAACCGCTTCAACGTGCTTCAACGTGCTACCGCTCAAGAAAGATAGATGCATTGCTTAACAAGTCGTATTCGGCTCCTCAGAAAGCGTCTTTTCATATATATGCGAGGTAGCCTTTCATCGTCGAAGCAAAAACTACCCACCATGAATAACCAGCCTAACACCTGCGACGAGGTATCGACAGTCGTTCCTTTGCAACGTAGTGACTCACAGTGATTCCCATAGATACAGTCTCATTGCAGGAGTGCTCACGACAACCCTGTTACCTGCTATAGCTGTAAAGAAAAGGTAAGCCTTCAGTTAACCTTCCGAGTCGTCTCCTACTCATGCACATGAACAGGGACATATCAGCAAGTTTTGTCCTAAACCGTGTAAATGTGACTCTTGCGGTTCTGAAGGGTAAGATTATTCCTCGCTAAAGGCTATAAAAGACTGACTTGTCTCCAGCCACATCTCGATAGATTGCGAAAAGTACGGTCTCACCCCGGAGAGGTTCAACGAAATGATCAAATTCTTCCGACAATCGGTACGTGCTTCCACCCAGTTACAGACACTCAATCATTGACATACTATCCCGAAGCAATCTTTCTACCCGTCCACGTCGATAGGATTAAGTCGAGTTGGTTGATGATACTGTTCGATCATTGTGTGCTGTTCATAGTCTACGCCTCAATACAAGCTTCGATACCCCAACCCTTCAAACATTCAAGCAGGCTGACCGAACAGCACCGACTACGACGGTTATCGGTGCCACCATTTTCCATGTCATGTTGTTCACGCCGCTCCAGTACGTGCCCTCGAACGGTCCGCGAGCGAAGGAATAAACAAGGAACAACCTCGAAGTTTTTGGAAAACGTCACCACAATCGCTCCTTCTTGGACTTGATCAACGCAACGGTACCTGGTGACCTTTACCTATCTAGTGTCTTCTGTTGAATTAATGTGGTCCCAGTCTTCTTCATGGGTCATCTGAGCTGTCTGTGCCTGTGAAAACGTCGATATTGAATAAGAATTGCGACATGGACGTTCCGTAAAAATATCTTCTATGGGTTTCTATAGAGACTTTCAGGGACGTGTCTATTATGCGGCGTAGGGAGTTGTCTCCCTCACGGAAACTCCGAAAAAAATCAGCGATGGCTGCGGCGCCTATGGCCGTCGATGAGTCCCTAGTAGCAACCGCAGTACGAAACGCAGCAGACACCGCAGTTAGGACCGACAACTCGCGGATGCGCGAACAGTCTTGAACCCTTCAGACCCCTTCAGCGCCCATCCCCCAACTTCTCCAGCACGGCTGGTAGAATACCTTAATAGAATATCTTGAGCAAAGCGGGACGCCAAGACGAACGTTCACTCGGTAGAAATGAGGGACCGGCGGTACCGGTTTTCGATCATTGTTCGCGATCATGATACTGCATGGGGAAGGCTTTTTGACATTAAAGATAAACCATATATAGCAATAGATTAGATGTGCTGTGAAGCAATCGAAAAATGCAAAACTGTAATTCCGACGCGTTCATGGTTGCCTCTTCATCTCACATTCCTTTCACCGCTACCACCACCATTACCACTTTTGCCTTGAGGGGTACTTTGATCTGTACTTCGACCGACTCTTACTCTCTTTGTTTTCATGTCTGGATATCACCCCTACAAGGCACCAGACTCGCAGCGCAGCACTGGATCTACAGGTACCTCTTCTGGAACTGTTGGCGCAAAAGTTGGGTTATCGAGTTCTTCAAAGGCGAATAAAAGAATCAGGTAACAATCTTTGTGATATACGTTGACGATTTCATCGTTCTCCTGACGTTCTATCGCTTTCAAAGGGGCGAAATCGCATGCGCTGAATGCAGAAGACTCAAGATTCGATGTGACCGGATAGTGCCCTGCACGACATGCGTCAAACGTGGATGTGCAGCTCTATGCCCTAACGGTGCGTGCTACACTCCGCAATGTGGATAACAGGCATATCTGAGAAAATTACAGGCACGATTCCTCCAGGTCAGGGTAGTCGGTACGTGAGACGTCCCAGATAGCAAGAGAAGCACTTCATTGACATATATTCTTTTCTCACGCAGATTTGTTCTTGCTGCAACAGAACACCTGGAACTAGAATTAGCAAAGCTCGAAGCTCGACAATATGCATTGGAAGACGCACTGGCCATAGCGCAAGCCGCAGTTACAGACGAGCCACACCCACTCCTCGCGACGAAAGAGGCAAGAGAAGAAGCGGAAAAGGCAGGGGAGGAGTGCAACAAGGATTCAGAAACCCCGCCTATTGGAAGGTCACAAGTTTCCACTCCGGACATTAAAATTGAAGACACAAGTGAAGAGCAGGGGCCCAAACCACCCGATGCCCTAGGCACCCTATACATCGCGAGAGGTGGAGTTGCTCGCTTCTTCGGCCCTTCAGGGGGATCAGAGGTACTTTTTCTCTAGTGTCTCCATGATCGCATGCTCATTTCTTCTTTTTGCATCAGAGTCTCCTTCTGGTATGTATTCTGATAATTGTCTAGGCGACTGACTCACTCTCACACAGGGTACCAGTCAAGGAAGCTCGCCGTCCATATCGAGATTCGACCGTCTCCCAGAACTCGATGCATCATATCTCCCAGATGAAATACTTCGTTGTTGCGATTGCTTTCCACTTACGCCCAATATCCCTACGTCGTCAATTCAGGCATCAATAGAATCCTTTCTTCCACCAATCGAACGGGCGATAGCACTTTGCGATACCTTTTTAGAGCATCTATCATGGATGTTTCATATCGTTTCTCGTCAAGAGATCGTAGGTCGTATAATACCTGCGGTATACAAGCAAAATGGCCTCCCATATGGCCCTCACCAGCTTGCCCTAATGCTAGTTGTTCTCGGTATTGGAGCGCTGGTGGATCTCAATTTGGAACCGTATAACCTAGAGGCTCAACATTACTATCGCCTCACCCGGGCTGCTATGGCGCTACAATCAGTGCTTACGCAGCCTTCGGTCGTCTCTGTGAAGGTGGGTCCTTTGATTCAGCGCCCTTGTTCGGAAGCTGACACATGATGCAGGCCTTGCACCTGATGAGTATATATAACGGAATGAGCGGAAAGGAAAGCAACCTTGAACAGTCTTATGCTCTCCTGAACCTCGCCGGGCAGGTCGCTACACGGGTAAGAGTTTATGCTATTTAATAGCTGTCATATACTGACTTACACGGCAAATAACATAGATTGGTATACGTACGTGCATGCTTCTGGCCGCGTGCTCTGTTTCATTCTGACTTAATGTTGGTTGAAGATATTGACCCCTCAATGTGGAAGTTTGAAGGACGGGAACTATATGAACGTCGAGTGTACTTTTGGAACCTGCTCTCCGCTACCTTATGGCAGGTATGGAATTTTCATTGCAGATACGAATACTTCAGCTCACGCTATGCCCATGGATGTAGAGTTTAGTGACCGGAAGACCGCCCGCCATACTTTCAAATTATATCGACTGTAAAATTCCTACTGCAGAGGAGGAAGCTACCTATCAACACGGTGAAGTGCCTCTGGGCTGTGAGTATCCGCTATTTTCTTTTAAAGCAAAAGTCTCAACACAGTATAGTCGGTATCTGGGGATTCAAAGCGTCGACAGAGTGTCTATTGCCTGTGGTACGAGCAACCTTGGGAACCAAACCCCCTGATTACGAGAAAGTCCTCGAGCTGGACAAGAAGATTCGACAATTTGCCACGCCGCCTCCAACATTCGATTCACATCCTTCAGATGACAGGACTGCACACTCGATGCGACACTTTGTTCGGTCCCACTATCAAGATCTTAGTGAGTAACCATGAAACATCATCATAACATCCAGCCGCTGACCTTCTCTACAGTGCTGCTCTACCTTCACCGATCTTTCTTCCTCCAAGCCATGACCGAATATCCCGCGAATCCCTTACTTAGCCCCTACAGCAAATCCGTGACCACAGCGTATCAGAGTGCATGCAATGTGCTAGAAGATACCCGTAATCAGTATATGAAAAAGCCTCTCCTGACTGCACGAGTTTGGAGAATTTGGTCATTCGCATTTGCAGCAGCTGTGAGTCTTGTTCTTTCCGTTACGTATTGACCAAAGTCTCACAAGCCCTATCAATAGGTGGTCGTTGGTACCGTCGCGATGCGCGGACTACATCTAAACCTCAATCCTCCGGCTATCGAACAACTACAGTTGACCTGTAAGGTGTTCAGGAGCGCTGCTGCCACTAATAGCCGCGCTGCAAAAGCCCTGGTAAGTTTCATACCCGTGTCAACTGTTCGGCGTCATTAACGGCATCAACAGCCTGTCCTCGAGACCATCCTGCGGAAAGCCCTCGAAGCACGCTCTAATTTGGATTCAACGCAGAACCAGATCATCCTCGACAACGCCAACTCTCCAGCCGGAGGTTCTTCCACTTCGGAATCATCATCAAACAACGCCGAAAAGGACGAGATATCAATCATCGTAGGTCGACCTACCGTGATATACTCGAATGAGCGATCAAAGCAATCAGTATCAATAGACGACACACCCTTACCCCCAGCTTCCTCTCGATCACAGCAAACACTACCCGTCGATTCATTACTCTCACAACCTCTCAACAAGGCTCCCGACTACCCCCTGCCGCCCATGGACACAACTCCATTTGGATTACACGATTTTGCTATTCCTCCAATTACGTTGACCGGTCCTGCGATTTCGGGCTCAGGCCGACGAGAGCATCACCATAATCCGTATACTCATCTGCCTCAACCTCCGCCTCAGCTCCAGCCCCCGCAGACGCAATTCACCGACTCTGACCTATCTGAAGGTTGGACGAGCCTTTTCCACGAGACCACAGGTCCCATATACCAGCACCGGTTGAACCAGCAAGACTTTATGTCGACAAGTCAATCTCGTCATTCAGGCCACAAACGGACGAGTTTTTACGAGGATTGGTTGACGCAAGGAAGTGGTGGTGGGACGCAGACGTACGGACATCAGCGGTACGGATCTGGATACGGATCTGCACAGGCCGGGTATGAGCATGGGCATGAGTTTGCTATCTCGAACCCTGCTCACCGAAATCCTTCGAATTCCCAATTTGCATTGGGTGACGCTGGTGGAAACCTCGCCTCTTTCAACGATCGTTGGTCGTCTTACATGAACTATGGGTTCATGGATAACTTATAGCTATCGTGTGCTTTGCTGTTACATAGTCATTATTTATACCCGTGTATACTCATTCATTCATCACTCATGTAGCGTTAGTGTACTGTCATCGTGTTCAAGTTATTGCTATCGAATACTGTACCAAGCTGAACGTGTAAAGCCTGGCGATTAATCCTTCTTCCAATCCTTCAACCATTCCATGACGAACTCAATCATCTCTGTATGAATCTTTTGAATCTCTTCGGGCTCGTCTTCGATGTTTTCTAGCCCGTTTTCGTCCCAATGGTGAACAGCACCTGTGTTCAGGGTCATTAACGCAATTCAAGCACAAAATCGGAATCGGAATCCTACCTGGAATAAGTTTAAACGGCCTAATCAATGTATCCGGTCTATCCTTCGCATAATACGTGCTATGAGGTGTATCGGGCATCCATGGATCCACTGGGAATTCGGATTTAAGAAACCGAGTCGGCTGCAGAAGAGCAACTACGGCACGCACCTTCTCCGTCAATAATAGCCAACCGATCCGCAGCGATATCAAAATCACCCAATACGTTAACCTCCGAAACGTTCGGAAGGTTGGGGACTGTGAAGAACTCGCCGGGGAGGTACGCTTGTTGACAGATTTTGGCGAGGTATTCGAGGGTTAGGAGGTCTGAGACGATACGTGGGATGCTGTGGCTTGGGGGTGAGGTCTATATAGGGAATAACAAGGGGTTGATAAGGTTGAGAGTTGGGGAGGCGGAATAAGACGTACGGTGAAGTAGCCCCACTGAGTACAGACTTGGAATTGCCACAACCGCCAGTCTTGATCGAGGCCTGTTTCTTGGTATTGAGAGTCGTCGAATGTGCCAAAACACTATAATAGGCGTTTACTATGGGCGACGAAATGAAGATAAAAAGTTCACGAACCGCTTCTTGTGTGGCAGAGGCGGGGCAGCGAGCCACAACGCGCTACACGGAACCTTTAGATTCATTTGCTTGAATATAGAGCACAACACATACCTGCTTGATATAATCCGCGTAATTGGCAAGTGCAAAGTCAATAGCCAGACCATCACCGATATCAACCAGTCTCTCAGGGCGTTCGTAATCCAAAAACGTCACAGAAAAGTCGAGATTGGAAGGCGGTTGGTTGATTGCATTGCAGAAACTATCAAAAGCCGTACTCCCGACTGCTGGATCCCAGTTTTTGCTTTGCCATGAACCAAGGGGGCTCTACTCTATATTAGTACGCGTGCCGGAGCAAAGGTACAAGGAGCTTACGGTAATGAGTGATACAAAATCAACATCATGCGCCAAATCAGTGATCCCAAATCGCGCCTTGAGAGCAGCACTCTCTGTTGCATTCCCCTTTGCGAGGATTGCGTCAATAGTTTTCACCGACTCGTGAAGGTGGTTGGAACATGTCGCGTTAGCAGCGTTGCGAATCACGTCCATGTATTCCCAGTTACTGAGTGCGGCATGAGTGACACCTGGAAGCAGAAGAAAGGGATTCCACGTGGAGCATCAGCTTCTGCGATACAGTAATGTCGTAAGAACTGACCGCTGGATGCGATAGCACCAAAGACGAGTTCCGGATAGAGGATACGCATGTGGGCGGACCGAGCACCTGCATATGAGCCCTAATCACGAGTGTATGGTATAATTAGCGGTGCATGAGGGTGTAGAGATACGAAGATACAAACACCGTAGTAAATCCAAGGTGTGCTGGGAGCGGTCAAATCCTCGTCGATACCGGGGAACTTGATCTTAGCCATAAATCTGGCGCTATCGGCAGCGGCTTGTTCGTTGTTCAGAAACCTGTTATGGTGTTAGAGCTTGGTGGCTGCTGTGTGAGAAAATGGGACGTACCTGAGAGAGTCGGTGGTGAGGTTTGGTGTGACGAATGATTCTCCTGTGGATGAAACGATGAGCTGGGGTTTTGGTGAGCAGGAATATAGGGGCTTGTACCGTAGTAGCGGTGCTCAAGAACAACACCGATACCTCCGACAGCGCGCGTCAGAATGTTGAGAATACCAGTATCCAGGAAAGGGATTCGGTCCTGAGGAACATGAGAATGGGGAACGTCGCAGGACGCAGGACGCACCTCTCCACTAGTTTCACCTCCATCCAAAACGAACACAGGTCCACCAGAGCCAGGAGTATAATGCCTAGTGCTGAACCAGTAACGTTGCTGGAACGTTTCGTTCGAGGCCGAGGAAAAATGGTCTACCGGCTGCTCAAACCACTGGGGTGGAAACTCTTCCTGACGAGTCTCTACACTGGGATTTTGAACGACGACTCGTCTAGCATCAGCTTTCTTTTGGGCAAGTTGAAGCTTGTCGAGTTTCCAGAGGTTGACACCTTGACCGCCGAGACTCTTGTGGAGGCCTGGGGGGATTGCATGAACGAGTGAACAGGCTGCCAGCAAAAAGGCGACCTTCATGGTGGTTGAAGATCAGGAGAGGAGAATATATAAACGTACGTTACATAGATGTGCACATGGATGAGTGGGGACACGCGAGGCAAATTGATAATAGACCGGCTCTTTTCTTTCTTTCATCTCTCGCCGCCTTGTCCCCTAGACAGCCCTTCTTTGTCTTCCACCATGTCCAAACGCCAACCTCGATACTCCCTCTTCTCTCCCCCGACCCTTGACATGACAGAGCTCGTACAAGATACGCTAGATCACGATAAGACCGATATGCTCATCGACAAATGGCTCGAGCACCGTGGTCACCCCCATGACGCCTACCACGATTGGTTTCTCAACATTCGCGAACGAAAACACGCACATAATCAAAAGCAAACCTTGTTATGGAACAAGGGGGACTTTGTACCAGAGAATGTCTTTTGCAGGACAGTCGATACTGGGAGATTGATCCCACTCGATCGGACCTGGAAGACCCATGTGTATTATCATCGTTCTATGCAAGATAGAAAGCTTCCTATGATGCCTGTTGTATTCACAATGGTGTGTTTTTACGCCATTTCTTGCGTTTTTCTTTCATTGTTGATGAATTTTTTCTTTTTCTTCTTTTTCGTGCGCAGCTCCCAGAACTGATGCTCCTACGGGGCATGCACGACAATGGCTGCGACGATATTTATATCATAGTCACAGATCTCAAACGACAAGAAATGGACGACGTAACGGAATACTTCAAACTCGTCTGTCGACACGCTTTTGGACGTGTCTGTAAACCAAGCATCGAACGGCAGATTCAACATGAGCGTCAGTCCGCCTCTTCTCCCCTCTTCTCCCCTCCTTTTCTGATACTAGTACCCCCAACAGACATGCGTATAACCCACACCCTGCACCGACACCGTCGTCTCCCCTGTTTTCCCCAAATCGACCTAACCTTCCGCGCACTACTCTACGAAAAGAAACCACGTTTCCTCATTCTCTTCTCCCATCAAACAACCTCATACTCCCAAATCCTCTTCACACATCCCTCATACGTTCCAGACGAAGACATCTTTTACGATTACCCCACTGGATGTCCTAACCCATGTTGCACAGACGACTGCGAAATGATCCGGTTTCCCAGACGTGGTGTGGAGAGCGCCGCAGTCCTCGATATCAAACGGGGTGGAAAGTTTGGGAAACGAGTCAAGGAGAGGATGATGTGTAATTGGATTGACTGTGATGTTTGTTTTGTCGAAGAGCCTGCGCAAGGGTTTAGGAGGATCATAGAGGAGAGTGGGAATGGTAGTACCGAGGGGTCAGAGGAGAGCGCTTCGTCCACTTCTACGACGAACAGCAAACGCAAGATTGGACCGATACCCGGACAACTTTGCAGTAAATGCCGTTTGGTGCGGTATTGTTCCATCGAACATCAGAAGAATGATTGGGAGGAACATCGCAGGGTGTGTATTAAAATGACTTAGGACGCTTATTCGTGGTTTTTATTTCATGACACTTTCTAACGTCCTTTTCAACTTTGGGGCACTCGTTCACGTTTTCTTTCTCTCGTTTTATGGTCACCCAATCAGTGTCACAGTGTACTCGTATATGGACAGTTTCAAGACCCCTTGTACACCTTATTTATTTCCTCATCCTTCTGCTTTACGTGCAACGATGTTCTTTGTATTCCCTTGTACTTGCAATCACTATAGGTAAACCGTAAACTTGGGGTATAGCAGGTGCTGTGACTTACTTGTGACAACGACTTTTGTCTCCATCGTCAACGATGGCAATGGCATACGATCCCCATCGCCCACACCCTCCCAAGCCGTTGCAATATGGCGATTCTACTATTCAAATCTACATCGCTGTCGCTGCCAAACCAAGTCTGGACATAACAGCACCAGGGAACCGATTATGGTCTGAAGAACCCCTCTTCACTTTCCCCAAAACTTTTTTACATTCGCTGGATCTTCCGCAGAACAACTGGATTCCTTGGCTGAGATATGCATCATACATCGTCACAGGACAACCTGGATACCTTGCCGTGGCTCCTAACGAAGTAGAACTTCTCGACACGCTACCAGCAACTTCACCAACAGATTGCTTCGCCGTGTATTATCACCCAACCAGCAATCTAGTCTGTACAATAGATCCTGACCTTGGCACCGCTATTTCAACCTATGTCACCGGTCCTGGTTTCCGAGAAAAAGTCATTGCCCGAGATCGTCATTGCGTCTGGACTGACTTTCCAGAACACTTCTGTGATGCAGCTCACATTATACCTCATAATAAAAACTTACTGGTGCATTCATGTTTTTTACTTACTCCTACATGCAACTCACATGCCTCACTGTAACATTGACCTAGTATATCAACCGCCTTCTGACTACTCGCAACGTCAACGGAGAGCCCCTCGAGGATATCGACGACGTTAGGAATGGGCCCTTACTATGCCGGACATACTACATCGTGTCGGCTCGGGGTACTATAGCGTTCATGCGGGTGAGTATCTCCTCGGGTCCCTGGAAGATGTATACAATGGTTGACTACCAGACTGAATAGACACCCATACCTGGCGTAATCAACTCATCCGACCTTCACTGTTCACACCACTCATCAATCGTCAGACGATATCCTCATGCTTCATTACATCAAACAAGATATCTACGATGACACCAAACAAATTATTATTCCACCAAACTATGCTGTCGATACCCCCGGCTCCGACTCTGACAAACCTTCGCATGTCCTCCTCGACGCTATCTACGGATATCACCTCCTTCACCAATTCGGGAACGTTGAATACGCGAAGAGGTTGTTCAAAGAGGCGACGGACGGGTATTTTGGACCTTACGGTCCCTTGGCGCAAAGTGGAATAGGCGGAAAGGAGAGAGCGAAGAAACAGAAGGAAGACGAGGAATGTCGACAGTGCCCGGATCAGGATCAATACGAAGACGAGGACGAAGGAGATGAATGTGGGGATTCAGAATCAGACATATGGCATCCGCCACGCAATTTTGAAGACGCGACGATGCAAGACTTTCTAAGGCTATTGCGCTGGAGCTATATAAGTGGAGCTCAAAACAGTTCGTCCGGGCCAAGTCAAAGTCCGGTAGAAAATGCGAGGGATAAAGTCGAGGGATGGAGACAGGGTGTCCCGTAGGAATATTACCTGTCGTATTCTTCTAATGTTGAATCACAAGGGGCGCAAAACTATGAACTATGCCCGAACCGCAAAGCACCCAGCTGACTAAAACCTTGCTAGAGACGAGAAAACCTCGGGCTCGGAGTCGCGCTCCTTGCAGCTGTGGTCATGATTCTCGACCGAGTGGAAGAAAGCCTTGAGATTACATACTAGTATTACAGTCCATGCAGTACAGAATCCCCCCTAATAGTGACTTCTATGTAGAAAGAGTCTGTTTCCAAGACTCAACCTTGTCCCTCACTTTCTCCGCCGGACTTGGGGGATCCTCGTGAACACTGCTGGTAGTGTAACTCCAGCGTAAGAGCCTGAGAAAGTCCTGCATCGTCGCGTCTTCAAAGTTGCGTGGTGGATGCCATACTTCTGGCTCTGATTCTTCGTCCCCGTCTCCTTCCTCCTCCAAAGCTGACATGCATTCCACGTCCTGGCGGCCAGTGCCACGAAGTTGATGGTTGTCATGGCGTTGCTGGCGCTCCTTCGTTTGTCGTTTCCTATTATCTTCTTTCTCCTTTTCCTTCATTCTCTCCTCTTCTCCTTTGCCGCCTCGAGCCAAGGGACCATAAGGACCATAATAATGCTCCGTCATATCCTTGAACAAATCTTTTGCGAGCTTCACGTTCCCAAACTGGTTCAGAAGATGACACCCATAGACACAGTCTAGGAGGGCACGAGAAGGAGCGTCGTCGGTCCCAGAGCCAGGAGTCGCAACTGTGTGGTTTGGAGGAAAGGGGATTTGGTTGGTGATGTCATAGATGTCTTGTTTGATGTAGTGGACTGTAAGGATATCGTCTAACGGTTGATGAGAGGCATGCAGTTCGGATGAGGTTATGATGCCAGGTATGGGAGTCTGTTAAAAATGAATGATGAGTCTGGGTCGGTCGTTTTGAAGTGATTTCACTCACCCGTATAAACGCAATATCACCTCGAGCGGAACTAACGTGGTAAGGTGGTAATAGTAGAAGCCCATTCCTAACGTCGTCGATATCTTCAAACGTTTCATTGTGGTCACGAGTGGCTAGAAGGCGAGTAATGTACTAGCAGTGAGACGATAAGTGAGAGCACGGCAAAATCCAAGAGGAGACACACTGGTAGGTCTTTATTATGTCGTACAATGTGAGCGGCCTCACAAAAATTTGACGCGAAACCAGTCCAAATGCACTGACGATCTCGAGCAACGACATCACTACGAAATTTAGCCCTACGAGGGCCACCAACAGAGGACGACAGAGCGCTGTCCAGATCCGGATCAATTATGCAGACCACATCGCTGTTCGGGTGATAAAACAAGTCGAGGCTACTTGTAGGCGTAGTTGCTGGCATCATAATGATCTGTGCTCCGTCTCGAGTCAAGGAGAGAAGCCCAGGTTGCCCTGTGATTGTATAGGATGCATATCGCAGCCAAGGAATCCAGTTATTTTGGTTTAGATCCAATGAGTGCAAAAAAGTTTTCGGGAAGGTGAGGAGTGCGTCTTCGGTCCATTGTCGATTCCCAGCTGGACCTGCAGAAACGGAAATGAAGATCCGGATGTTGGAATCGCCATATTGCAAGGGTCTGAGAGGGTGTGGACGATAGGGGTTGACTGACATCGTTGTGTCGTTGAACGTAGGTAGCCCTTCTCCGGTGTTTGCGCAGTAAATATTTGTTCGGACAAACAAGCGCTTCGGAGAAGGGTCCGCGCAGGGGGCTGCCAGGGTAACTTGACGTGAGATCAACAGGGTGCCGATGGGTCCCAGAATTCCTGCCTTTTTTGGACGTTACTAAAGCGTTACTTTTTGTGACATGTTCCCTTATCATTGTACTGATCGCTTCGACCACTACGCTCATCTACTCAATCTACTGATTTTTTTGCCATTGTCCCGCCTCGTTTCCACCCTCACATCCACTTCGACATGTAGAATATCTTTTTTAATCCCCATTGTTCTATTTCTATCAATTCATTTCGTCAAGTCAAGTCAGGAGGAACTATCTGCCTTGCCATACTACAGGTGTGCGGGTTTCGATATAGCAGCGAGAGCGACTTCGATATTCCATCGATCTCGACGAACTAGAGAACAAAGCCTCCAAGGTTATGGTCTCATGTCAGATCCTTGATATGGAGAACGTCCAAGGGGATTCTTCACACTGGCAATGGAACGGTGGCTTCTTACAAGTGCAGAATGTTATCGGGACCAATTTTACCACACACAATCGCTATACTCTCAACGTTCCCGGGATTATTGTTCACCCACTTAGCCCTTGAATTGTTCGTCGTCGGCGTGAAGATACTGATGGCGCTGTCATCCAAGAATTAACATGGAGATTCCCAGAGAGCTGTATGGCACACTCACCAATTTGTGGAACGACTTGGAACCGGAAAATGTTGAAGTTCTGGAGAACCTATTAATGCTTCCAGCACTCCAAAGAATTGATGTACTTCCCTACCTTGCTGTGGATAGTACGTACTACAATCAAATAACACCTTTGATTTTACTGACTAGGTTAACATAGGCAATCCGGCACTATACGTCAAAGATATACCGCTGCATGTTCGTGCAGCGCAACAGCCCGCTATGAGCCCGGACGATATTGCTCAATGTTTCCTCTGTGAAAAAGAGGTGCGTCACTTTCATGCCTTCGAATGGAAGTACAGCTGATAGACCCCAACGAGATGTCGCTTGACGCAATCCGACACGATCCGACGCCATCTGAGAAATCAGTTAAAATCTGACGTCTGCCGATACCCACTCGATGTTCTGTAAGAACTTAAATCTGCGATAAAAAATTCTTGGGCCTGTGGTCCGTGCGCAGCTCAGGGTCAAACCGACTTCGAGAAGACTTTCTCCCACGTCCCATTCTTTCCTTCCTACCACCACCATCTCCTCTACCCAACCGATATCCTGCTTCATCTGCTCTATCCATGCCAAAGGACATACGGTACGCGTTCTAGATTGAGAAAACATCGGCTCCGTGTACGTTTTGCATCTCATGTCTTGTTTTATTGAATTCTAACAGCAGCGCGACGAGTAGGCTACCTTTGGATATCAGTACTTTGGGTTCAAACTTACGGTGAGTCTAGGGGTCCTTTCATATAACATTATCACCCTAACGACAACACATTACGAAGGACAGTAATACCGTTGCATGAGAAGACTCGTTGCTGGGAGAAGAGATGTATCATGTAGAGAGCAGGGATCAGGGAATCCGGTGTCTAGGGATGGTAGGGCATAGGGTTGGGGCGTGGTTGGGATCCAGCGGTGGGGCATCTACGTGGCTGACTCGTAGTCGTAACGCGTAACGCGTAGAGTTGATGTATTGTATTTAGAGTATGTTCTTGAATATATATTTTATTTACGCTAATAAAACCCAAAGGGAACCGAGCCTAGAACCAAGAAATACCCATAACCAGTACTGTGTCAGAAATTATCAGGTAGCGTCCAATAACGTCTGATAACATCTGTGAAAACTCCCACTTAAGGACGCTATTCGACACCATCCGACGTTATTCGACAAATGAGAAGGGCATCAAATGACGTCGGATAGCATCGGATAAAACCCCACTGGGGATAGACGGTAGGTGGGAGTCGAGCCATGTGGTTTCTGTGGGAGAGACAGCTGCGTAACTGTTCTTCTGAAACAAGGAAAGAAGCTCATCGTCAAATTCCATGTCCCTACCGACTCAAGAACATGAGCATGAAGCGAGTACTCAAAATCACCAAAAACGAGCCTTGCACCACTGGACCTATTAACTGCCTCATCGACATCCCTGGCTGTCCATTCACCGTCTCCGGGATTCTAAGAACTATTTGGAGGTACAACACAGTCTATCACTTCATCACATTACATCCCGATAAAGATGGCAATCCGCCACGAGTTCCACTTCAAATGGTGGTAGCATCTTTTATCCGCAGGCTCGAAGAGAGTCTCATGAACGTCGATGCGGCACTCACAAGCCAGTATCGCGAGGATCAAGATATACCTGAGTCGGATGGCCTACAAGGAGATGATGATCATGATAACTCACCCCCACCTGAATTGGGAAAGGATGCAGGCGATAGTAGGCAGGATTTACCACAGCGGGAACGAGGAGAGACAGTAACCGGTACAAATTTTAGAGGGAGTGAGCGTGCGGCTCAGGACAAGAGAATGAGAATCGAAGGTAGAAAATAGTGATTTGTACATATGCATGGCGCGATATCGCTTGGATCGGTTTATCAAATATTTCGGCTTATCAGCGTGACATCCAAAAAAGGCAGGAATTCTGGGACCCATCGGCACCCTGTTGATCTCACGTCAAGTTACCCTGGCAGCCCCTCGGGTCCGCGTTTCTTGACCCACCATTTCCCTTCCGCTGCTCTACGTCCCTCCTTTATCTCACTCTTGCGGCCACGGTCATGATTCTTGACTGAGTGGAAGAAAGCCTTGGGATTACATTACTAGTATTACAGTCGATGCAGTACACAATCCCCCCTAATAGTGACTTCTATGTAGAAAGAGTCTGTTTCCAAGACTCAACCTTGTCCCTCACTTTCTCTACCGGACTTGGGGGATCCTTGTGAACACTGCTGGTAGTGTAACTCCAGCGTAAGAGCCTGAGGAAGTCCTGCATCGTCGCGTCTTCAAAGTTGCGTGGTGGATGCCATACTTCTGGCTCTGATTCTTCGTCCCCGTCTCCTTCCTCCTCCAAAGCTGACATGCATTCCACGTCCTGGCGGCCAGTGCCATGAAGTTCACGGTTGTCATGGCGTTGCTGGCGCTCCTTCGTTTGTCGTTTCCTATTATCTTCTTTCTCCTTTTCCTTCATTCTCTCCTCTTCTCCTTTGCCGCCTCGAGCCAAGGGACCATAAGGACCATAATAATGCTCCGTCATATCCTTGAACAAATCTTTTGCGAGCTTCACGTTCCCAAACTGGTTCAGAAGATGACACCCATAGACACAGTCTAGGAGGGCACGAGAAGGAGCGTCGGCGGTCCCAGAGCCAGGAGTCGCAACTGTGTGGTTTGGAGGAAAGGGGATTTGGTTGGTGATGTCATAGATGTCTTGTTTGATGTAGTGGACTGTAAGGATATCGTCTAACGGTTGATGAGAGGCATGCAGTTCGGATGAGGTTATGATGCCAGGTATGGGAGTCTGTTAAAAATGAATGATGAGTCTGGGTCAGTCGTTTTGAGGTAGTTTCACTCACCCGAATAAATGCAATATTACCTTGAGCGGAACAAACGTGGTAATTGTGCTCTAGTAGAAGCCCATTCCTAACGTCGTCGATATCTTCAAATGTTTCATTGTGGTCACGAGTGGCTAGAAGGCGAGTAATGTACTAGCAGTGAGACGATAAGTGATAGCAAGGCAAAATCCAAGAGAGAAGACACACTGGTAGGTCTTTATTATGTCGTACAATGTGAGCGGCCTCACACAAATATGATGGGAGACCAGTCCAAATGCACTGACGATCTCGAGCAATGACGTCCAGTCGGAAGCCAGGCCTACGAGGGCCACCAACAGAGGACGACAGAGCGCTGTCCAGATCCGGATCAATTATGCAGACCACATCGCTGTTCGGGTGATAAAACAAGTCGAGGCTACTTGTAGGCGTAGTTGCTGGCATCATAATGATCTGTGCTCCGTCTCGAGTCAAGGAGAGAAGCCCAGGTTGCCCTGTGATTATATAGGATGCATATCGCAGCCAAGGAATCCAGTTATTTTGGTTTAGATTCAATGAATGCAAAAAAGTCTTCGGGAAGGTGAGGAGTGCGTCTTCGGTCCATTGTCGATTCCCAGCTGGACCTGCAGAAACGGAAATGAAGATCCGGATGGTGGAATCGCCATATTGCAAGGGTCTGAGAGGGTGTGGACGATAGGCGTTGACTGACATCGTTGTGACGATGGAGACAAGTAGGTAGCCCTTCTCCGGTGTTTGCGCAGTAAATATTTGTTCGGACAAACAAGCGCTTCAAAGTCTGGACAAAGTCCGCGTTTCTTGACCCACCATTAATGTTTCCCTTCCGCTGCTCTACTTCCCTCCTTTATCTCACTCTCTTATCGATATGTACCAGTAATATCCATGTCAATACAACGCCTCGCGCTCAAATTATCGCAAAAATCACGCTCGTTTCAAAGATACAGCCGCTCTGATTTCGGGTGAAGTCAGGTTGTCCCCAGTTCAGAAGAGAAAAATCATAAAATATTCGTACGGTGTCAAATACCTCGAAAACACGAACATGAGCTTACTGATGTACTCGATCTCAACTTTCGTGCTACAGATCCTTGTAGTTCTACTCTAATTGAATGTCTAGTCCACCGCCTACCCCCAGGTCCCCTACGCGTCCCTGAAGCTTCCACCACACCCACTCAACCACCATCTACACCCCCTAGGAGGTCTGAGACCACCTCCCGTATACCGTGGCAATTGTACACAGTCAATTCAAAGACAAGATTCCTCAACTACGATTCCTCAACTGCATCAAGTCATAATTTTCAAGAAACAACTTCGAATTTATCATGTACTTACCGGCTCTCTGGCTCTCTGGCTCTCTGGTTTTCTGGCTTTCTGGCTGCTCAGCTCTAGGGCTGTTTAGGCATAAGTCAACTTCAATACGTTTGCCGTGTCTCTGTACAATCGTTGGGAAATGAGGGGGATGAAGGGGTGCCAGTGTACCTGGATTTTGGGTACAGGTGTGTCGTATATTCCCACCTACAGACATTATCTGACATATTTTACACCCAGAACTCGCAAGATCCCCCGACACCACAAGGCTAGCTCATTATGACAACTTGAACAAGGGCAATGAACTCCGACGATCCGACAGTACTATCACAACAAGACCCTGCGTTTGCCAGGTTGTTGGCATCCGATTAGGTACGTAGACGTTGATGATGCAGGTTACTGGTATCTAACATTGCAATCTCCTCAGGGCCATGAAGATCAAAGCTCTGTACACCATGATGGCGACGCAACGGCGAGCACGATGTTTGGAAGCGATTGGTACGTTCCATGTGGTTTATTCTTGCTAAATTCAGGTTGCTCATGCGAAATGGCGTAGGATATGTGCTATTCATACCTATAGACAAGCCGAAGCGTGCAGGGCAATTATGTATTTTATTGGTATTTTGAGTGTTTTAGTTGTATTTTACAATACTTGGACCTTGTTTTACAATACGCGAAAATACGGAATAGATTCGTATTTCGGATCAGCGCTTTTGTATTTTATAATACCGAAGATACCCGGAAATACGCTTGTAGCTTTCCTGATGTTTCAGATTGCATCAGAGACTATCTTCGCAGAAATGATGGCCCAGTGCTTTACACTGTATGCAAATCACTCCGTTCGATACTCGATTTCTCGTTCGACCCAGAGAGGCCATGCCCGATACGCTTTCACCATCCCTCGTTTCCGGAGTTCCTACTCGATGAGAAGCGCTCGAAGGAGTTCTATGTCGGACCAGGATCGTTGGTAAATGAAGCCGTCGAGCAAGTTATACGGGCTCATGGTATCCTCCCTGTGTTACCATAACGTTAGACGGCGGAACAGCGTGTTCGGAATGCTTTCAGATATTCAGATATTTCTCGGCCTTTAACGAGCTTCTTAGTATTATAGATAAATACATCGATTTTGAATACACGTAGATTGAGGACTCGATACAATCAAAGCATTTCTAGCCGTAGAATGTCACTGTCACTGCTAGTAACTATATAGCCTATGCAGAGTTGGTGAATGTGGATTATGAACCTGTCTCGGAACCAGGGCTTTCTGTGGCCTTGAGAGATGGCACGAGAAGAAATGAGCAAATTTCTGCGGAGCTAGTCAAAAACACCTCGTTCCTCGCGCAGAACTGAAGCCATAATTTGCTGAGTTCTTTGAGCGTGCGTAGTAGTTCAAGTTATAGACAATATTACAAGGACTTTGGACTGGTTACATGGGAGCTACCATATTTTGAAAGACGTACCATGTTTGACTACTACCTCCATACCTCCCACAAATCATCACTGTCAGACGATATCAAAAAAGGTATCTACGATGTCAGTTGCCAAATTCTTCTTCCGCCAAACTATGCTGTCGCCACTCCTGGCTGCGGAACCGACAAACCTTTGCATGTCCTCCACGCTATTCACGAACTTTGGATACGCAAAAACATTGTTAAAGGGCATGGCGAAGGGGTATTATGGTCCATATGGTCAAGCCGCAAGTTTCAACTAACGGCTCCAAGTCCCAATGAATTTAATGAATATATATTAGATATACCAGACATATGCGCCGAACATCACGCCTGCCTCATCTTCAACGCTCCCAGCCCCGCCAAAAAATTCTTATTTATCACCGACACTCCACGAGCGTACACCTGATTCGTATACACCTGTAAGAAGTAAATCAGACCATTCAGTATACCACAAAACACGGAGAAGCAAAGAGAACTAACCACTTCATCATATACAATCGTCGGCGCTTTCCTATCACATAACGACGAGCTGGGGTGTATCTTGATCGTCTGTCCGATCCAACACCCAACGTCAGCTAAAACGCAGGAAATGAAAGAAAGATCACTCACAGCCTGCCCCATAGTCTGCTTATACGTCCCATCAGGCTGTAAAAACGCCGTATTGGCTACTAACCCGTGACCCAAGGCTTTGATTATCGCTTCGTCTTTGTCCTCTCCTTCACCACCTGCACCTTCCTTCTCCCTAGACAAACCACCCAGCCGACCCCAAACAACCTCCAACTGCCTCCTAATCTCTCCCGCCTCGACTAACGCTCTCTCATTCACCCATTGTCGCTTACACCACTCCCTTTTCACCGGTCTTCCTTCTTCCTCACGGTACGCACGTACAACATTCAACAAGGTAAGGTGATCACCCAGCCTATGTTGAAACTTCCTCCTCGCTTCCGCTACTTTCTCCCTTTGTTCCCCTGCCCCCGAGTCGATGTATAGCTTTGATGAAGCAGATAAGACGGAGATGATATCCAACACATCTTCCGTGCATCCATACTCTTTGGATGCAACTAACGCGCGGCTGTATACAGGTTCCAAAGGGAACGCAGCCATATCCTTTCCTAGAGACGTAATTTGCCCTCGTTGATCGAGGGCGCCGATTAGGAAGAGAGTTTTAAGTGCCGATATCACTATTTCCCAACTCAACGTCAGCACGAAAACACACCAAAAAGGAAGAAGGGAAGGGCGTACCGGAATCATCATCAGGTCTATCCATCAACTCTAGCTTCTCGAGATCCTGACCGAGACATTTGAGTTGTAACACCGGTGAGGCGAGGCCGCACCGTAGGATTTCGGGTTCGGCGGATAATGGCATAGAGGTGTAGGATTGATGGGTGTAGAGGCGGAAGCAGTAGCCTGGGCCCTGTGCTGGTCGTTAGAGAAAGTATACAGAATAGGAAAAAGCTGAAGAGAAAAGAAGAGAGACTTACCTCACGACCTGCTCGTCCAGCGCGCTGAAGCGCGGACGATTGCGTAATATCCCTTGTTAGAAGTGTGTCAAAGCCTTCCCTTATGCATCAGCACCATACCACACCTCAACGAACGGAAAGAAAAGTACTTACCACCACCACCGCTCTTCGCAAGATATCGTTTCTCTTTACACTTGCCCGTATCAATCACATACTTCACACCCGGAATCGTTATCGACGTTTCCGCTATATTCGTCGCCAGGATGCATTTCCTCGTCTTGGGCGGTGTTGGTGTGAAAACGCGGCTGTTTTGAAGAGGCGATTGGGAGGCGAACATGCTGCATATTAGGACGGATTGTTGGTCTATCGGGAGACGGCCGGAGTGGAATTGGAGAGAGGATTGTAAGGATTCGATGTCTTCTTGACCTGTGGGTTTTTGGGTTCGGGGTTAGCATAATGTGGTTAAGGAGGAAGGAGGAGGAAAGGTACCTGGAAGGAAGATCAAGACGTCTCCTGGCGGTTGATCGGTGTGTATTTGGAAAAAGGTACGCATGGCTGCGTCGACGTAGTCTACTTGACTAGTCGTAGTGTGGTAGATGGTGACGGGGTGCTGACGGCCTTGGACGTAGATTGTTTTAGCGCTGTTGAGGTGTGAGTTGCTTCGTACAAGGGCTCAAAGGAACGTACGTACCCTGGAAAAAAGTTTGCGAATTTTTCTGCATCCAGTGTCGCACTCATAATGATAATCTTCAATGGATTCTCCCTTTCCTTCTCCTTTCCTTTTCCATTCCCTTCAACCACCCCATTCCTCTTCGCTTGTATCGTCTTTAGATTCGCGATAAGCAAGTCGGTCCTTAACGACCTTTCGTGCGCCTCATCCACGATAACGATACTATATTTGCTCAACAACGGATCACCCATCATCTCTCTGACAATCATACCATCCGTCATATACTTGATACGTGTGTCCCCAGAGGATCGTTCGTCGAAACGCACTGAGTAGCCCACTAGGTTGCCTAGTTTGACGTTTTGCTCTGCGGCGACACGGGTAGCGAGAGAGGTGGCTGCTACACGTCTTGGCTGGGTTACGGCGATCATGCCTGCTTTGGCTAAGCCTGATTCGAGGAGGTATTGTGGCACCTCTGGTGTTGGGGGTTAGTGTTGGGAAGTAAGAAAGGGATTGAGAACGCACGAGTTGTTTTGCCTGAACCTGTTTCGCCTAATAAGACGGTTACATCGTTCTCTTTAAACTCGTTGATGAGAGCTTGTTTGCCTGGTGTATGGTTCAGCACAAGCGCCGTGTTTTCAGGAAAAGGATGAAATTGGACCTTTTGCAATAGGTAGATTTGCTTTTTGTTCTTGAATAGCAGCGTATTTGGATGTAGTCGCTGCTGGTACATCTGGGGTGTCCATATCCACGTCCTCATCCATGTGTACGACGCCAGAGCTAGAGGTTGAATGTCCATTAATCATCTTCCGGGGCAGTGACGCTGGAGATGCAGGGTGTTGTCGGTCATGGCCATTCAAGATCTTTGAATGTTTCTTCTTGAAGTTTTTCCGCTTTCCTTCGTCGTCGCTGACATCTACCCAAGCGGGTTTTGGACGTTTAAAAGAACGTTCTCGGTGGCTTGGTGGTTTGCGATTGTCGTGGAACAGGCGTAGTTTTGCGCCCATTTGGTGTAGAGGAAAGGGCCTGGAAGCAAAAATAATTTTTTGCTGCCGCACCGGAAATACCGGACCAATGGGATTTGTTTTCACTCTACGCCATGACTTGCTTCCCAAGGATTATTTCTCATTTTTCTGCTATATTTTTCGGAAATTGGGCTGGTATGTTTTGAATATCTGCGAATAATATAACAAGCTGACGACTAGGGAAGGAACGGCAGCAATTGGGCGGTAACATAACGGCAACTTGACGGCGAAAAGGCTTAGCATCGGAGCAGCCAGTCAACTTGTCTACTCTACTGGCATGCCACCTACACCCACTCCTTCCATCTTTCAAGCCCTTCGGCTATGGACATCCAAACCCATCCGCTGGTTCCCACCTCTCCTCTCATTCATCTTCATATTCTGGCTCTTCGGCCCAAGTCTATTCCACACAGGTCCACCTCCGCCTCACCGTTTCCACAACGGCTTACCTCCAGCCATCGGTCACCCCCATCGTCCTCCTTCTCGTATACCCCCCGACGACACCCATATATGGCCAACACGTGCAAATCAAGTCCGTAAAGCATTCATCCACGGATACGAAGGATACAGAAAGCATGCATTTCAAGCAGATGAGTTGTTACCTGTTAGTGGTAAAAAGGTTAACAAGTGGGTCTCTGCCTCACCTCCACATCATCGCTAAACAACTAACCACCCAACAGTTTCAACGGCTGGGGCGTCACAATCTACGACGCACTAGACACCATGTGGATAATGGGTCTCGATGACTACTTCTCCGAAGCACTCGATTTAATATCCAAAGCCGATTTCACCATACCCCCAAACGAATTCGTACCGTTCTTTGAAACCATTATACGCTACCTAGGAGGATTACTATCCGCCTACGCGCTTTCTGGTAAACCAGTTCTACTGGAAAAGGCCGATATGCTTGGAGAGATGCTCTTACCAGCGTTTGATACTCAATCCGGTCTACCAATGTTTGCTGTCAATCCACAAAAGTACGTACCGCAGTCGCCGCATGGGATTGGCGTTTACTGACTGTTACCTCCAGTAAACGAGTTAGAGGCGGCTGGACCGGCGCTACACTCTGGGCTGAAGCAATGAGCAATCAAATGGAATAGTACGCCTTTCCTCTTGCTCTTCCATTTCTTTTCCTCAACTGACTACTCCCATAGCAAATACCTAGCCCACCTCACAGGGAAAAGCGAATACTTTACCAAAGTACGTCTATCAGCACCACTCGTACATCCCTGAATCCCTCAATTAACACAACACCCAGTCCGAACGCATAATGCAAATAATGTACACCTCCAACATCACCAACGGCGTCTTTCCCACAATGTGGGATACCCTAACCGCTCAACCAAAGAACGCACAGTTCTCTGTAGGAGCCTTCGCGGATAGCGCGCACGAGTATCTACTTAAACAGTGGTTACTCACATCACGTTCGGAGGACAAGATCCGAGATTTATGTACGTCGTTCTCTTTCTACCTGCTGATTGACGGGCTGACGCGGCTGGGTAGACCTCCAAGCAACAAACGCAATAATCAACAACCTTCTATACCTCTCCCCAGATCGCGACTTTTTATACGTCACCGATACCACTTTCACCCCTTCTCACACCAACTCCAACTCCAACTCCAACACCGACTCCCCCGAATCTAACCCCAACATAACACAGAAACACACCCCAACACACACATTCGAACATCTCTCCTGCTTCCTCCCAGGTCTCTTTGCTCTCGGCACCACCACCTCCTCTGCCCTTCCCTTTACCTCAACTGAAGAACGCGAACTACACACCTGGGCAGCCGAAGGCCTAGGCTACGCCTGTTGGCTGAGTTACGCTGATCAAGAGACGGGGTTGGGGCCTGATGAGATGGTTGTCACTTCCTCATCTTCCTCGGGGAAATGGGTAGACGCGTTGGCGGAATGGCGTGCGAAGGATAAAGGGAAGGGAAGGCCGCCGGGGTTGAGAGAGGTTCCACCGGAAGGGAGTATAGGGAGAAGGGGGTATACGAATAGGAAACAGACGTATTTGTTGAGGCCTGAGGTATGTGCGCTTCCTTTCTGGGTTTTGGCGTTGTGCTGATGTTGACGTTGGGCGTGTGGTGTAGACAATAGAAAGCTTTTATATTCTCTGGCGAACGACGGGAGATGAGAGGTGGCGTGAAAGGGGTTGGTGAGTCTTTCCTTTCTTCTTTTTTTCCGTGTTTTGGGGTGCTGATGGGGACGCGTTTAGGGCGATATTCCAAGCAATAGAAAAACACGCTAAGACCGAATACGGATACGCTAGCGTGTATAATGTGGATGAGGATGAGTCTAGACTCAAAGATGAGATGCCGAGTTACTTTCTCGCAGAAACGTATGTGCCGCTTTTCTCTTTCTTTTTGAGTGTCGAATGCTGGGTGCTGAGGCGTTAAACAGGTTGAAGTACTTATACCTACTATTCACGGATGAAGAGATTATACCACTAGACAAGTGGGTGTTTAATACCGAGGCGCATCCGTTACCGATCTTTGAGTGGACGGAGGAGGAGAAGAAGGTGTATGGGATTGGAGTTTCGTGATAGGGTAGTACTTACTAGTCTTGCGTAGACTTGGATATTGAATATTGAATATTTAAAAGTACGGAAAGCATTGATTCAGATTCATGCTTCATATTCAACAGCTCTGCATAACTAGTGACAGTGGTATTCTACGGCTGGCAATCATTTGACCGTTCCGAGTCGATGTACATGTATGTCTTTAGAACGGTCCATTGCAGGTAATTCAAAAGTTCAAAAGTTCTATAATAGCAAGAAAGGCCAAGTCCATCTGAATATCTGAATGCATTCTCGCCATCCAAAGCTGACGTTATGGTAACACAGGGGCCATGTCATACGCCTGTATAAGTCGCTCGACGTCTTCGTTTACTAATGATCCTGGTCCGACATAGAACTCCTTCGAGCGCTCCTCATCGAGTAGAAACTCCGGAAACGAGGGATGGTAAAAGCATATCGGGCATGGCCTCTCTGGGTCCAGAGAGAATTCGAGTATTGGGCGAAGTGATTCGAAAAGCAATGGGACATCAATTCCGTCAAGATAGCCTTTGATGCAATTCGAAATCAAAGCAGATTTCTCCTCGTCGAATTTTATCGCCATTAGAAGAACCCGTAATAGCATGTGATGATCCCCTGGCCCAGAATCAGTGCAAAGTACGCGGTGATATAGACGATCCAAGTGGGGATATGGATTCGTTGGACTCTTGGGGGAAGTTATACGCGTCTCGTACACGATATCGAATAAGGCTCGGGTAGGATTGCTTTGGGCGCCGATGTACTGGATGAGTGTTCGAACATATATTTCCTGTCCGCACGCCATTTGAACAAGCCGGTTGACTGCAGCGGTGCCGGGCCACAGTTCGTGCTTCTCTAGGTGATCGCAAAGAGTTGCCTTGATCTTCTCGTCTGGAGAGGGTGGTATAGCATAAGGTCCCGCATGTTGCACGTCCAGCAGGAAATCAGAAAAGGAAGGGTGCCAGAATGACACCATCATCTCTCCGTTGCCGTGCATGACCCGGCAAACTGGCTGCAACCTCTCCAAAATACGTGGAATGTGCATTATAGGCAGCCCTAGAGCGCGGGATAACAGCGCTATAGAGATCCATGAACTGCGATCGCGAATTAGCCAAAGTAGCTGACGGATCCTGTAAGAATCGTCGCAGCTGTCCAAAACAAGGCGATAAAGTGTATAAAGCTCGAATTCGGGAGATCTTTCATGTTCTTCGAACTTCCAATCGAGGAACTTTGCTAACCGTTGGGAAGGGTCAACAGTGAGATATCGAGTAAGCGTATCCACATATACATGGTCCCCTCCCGATCTTCGCAGGATAGATCGGAAAGCTGATTGTCCAGGCCATGACTGCAGTAGCTTGTGTTCTGTACGAACACTAGTTATCATGGTGCTGATATAGACCACAAACTTCTGATCCTTGGAAAGAGGGGTAATGTAGAACTGTTGCGCTCGTTCTGGAGATTGTAGGAAGTTCGAGATGGATGGATGTCGGATACGTATGGGATTGTTGGTGCCTGTCGACTCGGAGGGTATAAGTACAATGGGGCGCAACTTGGCCAGATGACCTGTGACTGCATTGTAATCCATGTCCAGAACCTGTGCGACTAACCAGGTTGTATTAGTCGGTAATTCTGGACTTGGAGCAAGTATCAGCTGCAGAATATGGAGGGCAACATCTCCACATTCCCGAAGTATCTCCCGACAGAGCAAGTCCAATTCGGCGGTTGTAGACATTTGTCGAGGTTGCAGGGACAACACCGCGTCCAACCGACCATCAGGATCATCTTCGAGGTAATCCAAAAGGATGTCCGCATACAGAATTTGCCCACCAGCCCGCTGCACGCAAGATGCGAGAGCGTTCTTCCCAGGCCACGATTGGGGTAACCGACGTGCTCCGCGAGATCTCAAGCTCTCGAACCTCAGAATGAAGTACACCTTCATTCTCACGTCGTCGGGCAGAGGTGGCACAAAGAACTCCTGAGAGCGTTCAGGATCCCGAAGAAACTCGGAAAATGACGCATGAAAAATCACTATTCGCTCCCTGGAATTGCTTGGTACCTGGAGCACGGAATGCAATCCGATCATTAATACCGGGATCATTGCTTCGTCCACCTCAAGGATCTGGGCTATCAACCACAGCTCGTTTACGGGGATGTCCGAACTGCTACCGAGCACAAGCTGTAAAATCTGGAGGACTGCCGTTATGTCGTGGCAAGAGCGAAGGATCTGCTGGTACAGCAAGTCTAGTTCCGCGTACGGGGATGGTTTTGCAGGCCTCGCACTGAGTATGTCATCCAATCGTTTTGTTGGCAGCGCATGGGGACTGTCGATGTACTTGATTACCGTCGTGGCATACACAAATTGACTGCATGCCCTTTGAACCAATTGCGATATGACGGCTGGACCTGGCCATGGATCAGGAACGTTTTGCATGACCCGGTGGTGTTTGACACGGATTTCGTGAAAGCGAGAGAGCAGGAAGGTTTCGATGTCGCGATCTGTTTGGAATGAATCGCCGATGCGCAGGCGGTCGAATGCCAAGCTCTCTCGGGAGATCCGATTGAAAAAGTCGGTGATATGGGGCTCCGGTCTACTAAATATGAGGAGATCAAATGGGCAAGGATGGCGTGACATAGTGGCCGCCCATAGCTTTAACAATCGCTCCTGAGATGGGATGTCAAGACATTCGTCAAGACCATCCACAATGAGCACACTGGGCGTATAGGCTTGGAATATACGGGGAACAGCCATGTACGGGCCCAGAACGAGAGCCCTGAAGGTTTCTTCGATGGCGATGCGACGAAGGATGGCTCGGTCGTTTTTCATCGCCGCCCGAATTGCTCTGCGTGCCCAATAACGAAAGACAAATGACTTGGCAGTCGCCAGCTGATGGGAAATAGTGGCAACGAAGCAATCAATATGATTTCGGGATGAATCTGTCCGCGAGAAAAAGAAGCTTGCAGCCAAACAGCTAGTGACAAACTTCTCGCAAAGGGTTTGAGCTATGGCCGACTTCCCGACGCCTACGGTGCCATACACCCACATGATCCTAGAGCGATTTTTTGCTAGTATCCATGTGCTGAGTGTCTTGAGAATCTCTTCTCGGGTCTCTGGGTGACATTTGGGAGGGGGAAATCGTTGTTCTGAAGTGTGGGTTGCGTTCAACGATGCAGAATGTGATAGGATATCGAAGGGATTCTGGCGGCCTGCAGGAGTACTACTGAGTGACAACCCAGATGAAAGCAAGAAAATAGCACTTACCATTGTACTGTTCATAGTAGTTTGTTGCACTAATTTGATTTCCCTCTACTGCATTGAACGTCCCTCCCTCTATCGCGAAGTTATTGCAAGAATCAAAGGCCATATTCTAGCTCGCAGTCTAGCCAGAAGCAGGCTATGCAACAGCACTACCTGGTCGAACCTGAAAGCCTGGGTTTTTAGTCTCTAGATTGAGAAGCAAAGCCATTTGTGAACATTACCCTTGTGGAAGAAGCGAAAGCGATTGGCATCGGCGACTGGTAAACCGCGCTGACTTGGCACTGGGCAGTGTTGCTGTTGACAGAGCTGTGCTTCTGATTGGTGTAGATAGCAACTGTTCAGTTTGATGCGGGACGTCTCTGTTCTCTGTCAACTAAATTTCGTAGAAGATTAGTGAAGGAACAATCTGCACGACAGTTGCAGCGAGCTAAATCAATGAATCACAAAGTGTTCAAAGTTCTGACAGGAAATTGTTTTAATTTGGCGAAAGCAGACAAAGAAAGATGGGTTATGGCTCTGAGCTTCCCGCAGAGCGCGTCTATCTCGACGCTGTCATCATGATCATCATCATGGAAGACGGGGAAGAGTGGAAGAATCTCAATACGAAAAGTAAATTACTCGTCATTCAGAGATAACATCCTAACCACCACGACAAAGTGATCACAAAGACTCGGAGATGAAGGACTGGAGAAAAGGTAGGTGACTGCACAATTTTCCAACTCCGCTGATACCACGCGGATTGCAGGTGATCTGTTCGAGCGCTCATGCATCATGGACTGCCCATTTCTCTATGTAGGACCTTATAGCAAAAAATACAAGGACAAACCAGGAGGTCGTGCTTCTGTGTTCATACACATCCGACCGCTGTCCAGCGGAAAATGAAAATTGCCGACAATGGAACGAACGGCTTTTGACTCGCAACCATGAACATGGCACTCCAAGCCTACGAGAAATACAAGGACAGTCCTCTCCACGTACAGCAACAATACGGAGAATCCGAAGACGCTTGGCTCGCAAGAATATACTCGCCGTCTCGCGGTATCACTCTGCATCCTTCCCCAAAGAACTCACGGCGACCAAGGAATAGGCAGACAATAGAGCGATGGATGGAAAGATTCAACCACAATTTGCAAATCAATCGAAGGGCTAGTCTGTGAGCGGTCTCGACAAATTCATTGCAAGACAACTGACACATTCCGCCAGGCATTGGGAGAACGAATCCGAATCGTAAAGAGTCTGTTTTTCGTCGATTGGACACTCGCGATATATAGTGTGGGAAACGATGCCGACAACGTCTTGATCATGAACCACGACGACGAGCATCACCTCTCGGTCCCTTTTTCCTTCTTTCCTCTTGTTCTTCGCTTTGCGTGAAAATTCAAATGGCTATATGTCACTTCATGGTACGTCTCTTCTCCTATGGCCCATTCCTTCGACCCAAAAACACCTTTTTAACTTTTTCTCTACAGCTCCCAGTCAAAGATCTTCCATGGTCAAAATACAAGTTCATCGCGAGGATTCAAAACTAACAGATGACTTACCGGCGAAAGACTCGGTGCGTTGTCGTGTTTTCGTAGTATCGTTGCAAGACTTCGTTTTGCTGACTCTTGGAATAGCTTTCAGGTATTGGAGTGACCAGCGAGGTTGGTCAGGGCTCACGAGCCTTCTACGCCCTTCATGCTGCATGTAATAAGTTCTGGGTTGCATCTTGGAACGATGTTCCTCGGAAAGGTCATCGAGAGGAAGGTTTCAGGCACGGAACTCTGAGCGAGCGAGGGGATAGAGATTCCAGGATTTTGAGATCCTTCATGTACGGTGTACGTCCTCGTTCAGAATCCTCCTTCACACGGGAGCTAACAATACTTCCTAGCCAACTTGCAGGAAACTCCAGGCAATATTGAAGACTCGGAGAACAACGCAAAAAAGACGGATTCAAAAATAGTGACTACAACCCCCTGAATTCGCGCAATCCATCGCTCAATCACCCAAGGCCATCGTAAACGCGTGATGTTCTACGCGTATCTCTAAGCTTCTCGGTGGATGTTCCAAAGGTGGGTGTTAGTTATTACCTACAGACTTCAAGTACTAACAGAGTTTCTAGGCTCCGAACTTTTTTCTATGTCCTCTTCCCCGGTTCGGAGGTATGGACTACCGCGTCTGAGGTATGTTGTACTACTTGCTCTTCAAACTCGCTACCCAGACACTAATCAGCGACATGTCCTTAAGGTGCAGGGCTGGACTTGTTAATTGGAGGCATCCAAGCGTTGGGGTATGTTCAAATCCGTTCTTTGTATAGCTTGTACTGATGGTGTGGTTTAGGCACATATGAGGATGTCCCTGTGGCCATTGTATCTTTGCTATTGGTCCGGTTGTCCGACGTTGAGTCTGCGCGTGGTATTGTGAGCCTGAGTGACCATGAGGCTGGACAATGCCGATTCATATCTGTGGGCAATGGGCTATCTATGCGTCAGTTGGTAAGTCATGGTTTTCTTTTGGTACTCTTCACAGTGCTCACTTACCTCTGCCTTCGTCCTACTTATGCAAATAGCAGCCTTCGACATATGATGCCGTCAGGAATGAGGTACTGTACTCCTATAGTTTATCTGCCGCGCTGAACCATGACTGATGTTGGTGCTGTTCCTGTAGATGGTGCCTTTATGGTCGCTTCCCTGTCAATCTTCGGCCGTTCGTTCTAGCAATATCGAGGGGGGCCTTCACCGGTTCTTAAATTACGCTAATCGACGTACATTGGCCGTCTCGGGCTGCCTAGTCTATCGGTTTGAAAGCAAGTTGAAAGCATTCCATCAGGCAACGCCGAATGATCGGGGATACATTGTTCATGATCAGTGAGTGCGGAGTTATACTATCACGAACCATGGAGTGCTTATACGGGATGCAGCTGGATGTTGTACAAACGACGTGGACCGTTTCTCGCCATGCTTCCGGTGCACTCTGGGGCTCGCCTACGGGCGCGTATGTTACTGCAGCTGGGGAAAGAGATTCACATCGAAAGTGCTATGCTAGGTTATTTTGTGATGTTGAATAGATTTAGATATACAAGAGGAATTCGTAATTTGACAGATAGCTGGTGCACTGTGATGCTATACATAGACGAGAAGATTCAAAGTAAACAGCTCGCCCTCGGATGAAAGCAGTAGACCCAAGTCATCCAGTACGTGGGTTGCAAGTAGTGCATTGGACAGTCTGGTACGAAGAGAAATCTGGTAGACTGGTGAATGCGATAGCCATGAGTGATGCGGAATGTACATATGCGAGGACAACCATGGCCAGTAACTTGATCTCCTTCTACAACAAGGAACTCGCGACTTCTGTGCGCTTCGCTGACGAGGTATGTGCAAGACTTCCCGGAGGCGTAAAGTATTTTTATTGCTTTCATTCTGGTTAGCTAGCTAAATGTCAAACAGGGCCTGGTACGAGTATGAAGATAGACGACACACCTTTTCATCATACGCCTTTAGTGATGGTCTTCCGCATTTCCATCACGGTATGTCGGTCATCCTCTGAAGTCCACTCTCTATCCCAAATATATTCACAAAACACCTCTCCTTCAACGCTCGCAGCCGACTAAGTCGTCTCAACCAGCAGCCAGCAATGGGAACGAATCGTTGATCATGGCTCAATGTCAACACTCTTTGCCGGCACTCTGCTACTGCCCTTCGCGTTTAATCCCCATGGCGGTGAATGTATGGTAGCAGCTGAAGGAATGCTGCGACTCGAGAGTACATAGAACATGTCTAGCCTATCAATTTAAAACATTAGTGTATCTCGCTCCAATTCGAAAATCAATAAACTGGATATAAGTGTATTCATCGAACGTAGAATACGTATAATATACCGTTACTGCTCGTTCAGGGAATGCAGTTCTAAACCTATGGTATCCATGCTTCCTATACGTATCCGAATTCAGAAATATCAATCTTCGTTATCTCCACACCGGCTTCTTCGTCTCTTGGCCAGAACGCAGTTTTGGCTGGCCAGCCTTCCTATCTGCTCGACCATGATCCTCAGTCCGCTTACTAGCCTCGCGGAGCTGGTTTCTTTCCGGAAGTGCTGGCTCAAGGAGGCTGTCGCGTGTTCGTTGCAGATGTTGGAAATCGAAATCGAACGATGCTCTGTGAAGACGATGTCATGAGAGCAGCCTCAAGGTACGTAGAATGAACTTGCCTGTGCCTTTTAGATTGCTTTTACCCTCGTCGAGCCCGGTCGTGCATCTCCTTCACCCGTTCCCCAGGGCGCCGAGATCCAGAAGGGGTGATGGTATTGGTTGATTTGGGAGTGACGTCTCGGGGGTGTTGATGCCTAGGACCGGTTCGAGTGGACTGGACAGGCTTTACATCTGTTCTTGATTTCCTAGCACTGGATTTCACCTATTTGTTCAGTGATGCGATTATTAGTACCAAGCCGAGGGTACGAGTATGGGTTTGAACGTACCTTGGGGTTGGTCGCCAGCCGCTCGATTCGTCGAGATCTTTGAATCGACTACCGTGGATAATCATTGGCGTGAGTGTGTTGTGATTTGCGAGGTGCATGTAGAGTGCTGGCAGTGTGTGGTTATAGGCGAGAAGAGCCTGAAACCCAAGGAACCGGTTCTGTACGAATCAAGGTAAGGCTAAGCGAGGAACTTTAAAGCCTTTGATGCCGCACCATCGTAGAAAATCAGCGTAGGCAGGTGCACATCCGAAAAGCTGGGTTACGCTTGAGGGATGCTACGTCGAGAACCATGACAAGTACTTGACACAGGAGAAGCGCTCGATATTCTGTCTAAACCCCTAGATCAACCACACAGTCAGTTGCCCCAAGATTGGGCGATACCTTCTCAACTGTTATCACCCGCCGCTTTTCAGATGCCAGGGTTTCTGGGCATCGTGTTGGTGTCTTTGGTGCCTGGGACTAGAAAGCCGCTATCATCGAAAGTTCTTAGTATCTGCGCAGTGGTTATCTTGAGGTAGGGTGTTCACCTGTTTTGGGTTTGTTAGAGAAAGAAATTATCATTGCTGAGCGGAGGATATTGAGTCTATCGGTTCCTACGAAGCTCAGGCTCTTGGCTTGAGACTGCTGCCAACGGCATCCAACGGTAGTGTAGTTTTCTGGCCCGAGACTTTGATGATGCGGAGACCCTGGGGGAGACTGAGCGATTAAGAGAACGGCAGTGAATATGAGTAGACTTGGCTGTTAAATAGCACTCACCGATGTATTTCGAGCGAAACAACGAAAATCTTGATGGCATCGAGGGTCAAGCCCTCAAGTCCGGTGGACACAGAGCTGAGAACCTTGAGGCCAAGGAGCTTCAACTCGAAGGTACAGGCGTCCTTTTGTTGAATCTTTCGCGTTGTAAAGTTGCACCGTGCGAGCTTCAAGGGAATGCCATTCTATGCTCGAGAGATGAGAATGGAAGACAGGATATGAAAAAGGGTCAAATACTCACAGCTTTATCCCCGATCCATAGGCCCATACCCAATGTCTACGATAGCCAGAGTTCCGCGCGTCGGTTTCGATAACTAGGGCATGGGAAGAGACGTAAGTAGTTGTATAGTCAGAGAAGGGAGAAACAGACCTATTTGAGAATATCAGGCTTTACAAAATCTTGGATTTGAGCCCACGATGTATGCTTTGTGCGCTTCCTGCATCCATAAAGGTTAGTATGACTTTTATAAGTAATGTAATCCCTGTCGAAAATGACCAACCGAGCAAGGTCAAGATGCAGGTCCTCAGTAACCTATTTTCCACTAGAGATGGGCATAATCCTCGGATGTTGTTTGATGTGATAAAGAGAAGAATTTCGGAAACTGGGAAGGATTATGTTGGGATGTAGACGTGGTGTGGTGGTGGTGGTTCACGATCAAGAGTGTTCGCGACGCGTCTGAGCGCTCAATTCCGTCAAACCACCTTCCATCTAACACACGTCCTTCCTCTATCAGTCTCTGTTTTCTCCCTGTTCAACGTGGTGCGACTCATTCTACACTAATGATTGAATCGTTTCGCTGACACACCCTGTCGTCTTCTCTCTCCTCTTATCCGCCGATTTCAACAGTACAATCAACACTCTTAGCTGTCCCATACTTACCAACACACAGCTCAA
Source organism: Paramarasmius palmivorus (assembly GCA_037176845.1). NCBI lineage: Eukaryota > Fungi > Basidiomycota > Agaricomycetes > Agaricales > Marasmiaceae > Paramarasmius > Paramarasmius palmivorus. The sequence continues at coordinate 59,473 of JAYKXP010000088.1, read as the reverse complement.
TTCCAGTCAACTCCTCCGTCTCCCTGTCCGTACCCTAGACCTCCAAAGCTGCCAACTCCGTCCTGCACTCATCTCCACCTTGGTCGTTCTTTCCACCTTCATATCCTCCTACCGCAATCAAACCGCAATTGCAAGGTCACACCTTACCTGCGACACTCAAATCCCTCCAGCAATCTCCAAGGCATAACCAGCCAGCGCCTACACTACAGCCTCCACAACTAACGCCCTCTGGAGATCACCGGCCATTCCACCTATCCATCACATCGTGCGCCCAACAGCTATAAAGCTGTCGTGTGCCTCGTGCACTCCACGACCTCTCCTGCTGTTCCACTACCACCACCAAAACCCTCAGCCCTAGTCCTCCTTTGCCAATAATGAGCTTCAACGACGTCTCGCAGGTCATTGTCGCCGGTCCAGCTATCAACAACGTATCACGCGACCAATTCAATGTCACAGGGGGAGTCGTCCATATCAGTTCACAGGTGGATGACGACAGCGAGGTATGGGCTCTCAGTGTGATGTATATTCACGAGCTAAATACGAAAATCATAGTTTAAACGGGTGATGACAGGGGACATCTATCTTTTGAAAGAGATCCATGGCCGTGATGGTATTCCGGACTGTAGCTGTCAAGGCTGTAGAGCTAGCGCCCATAGAACGATGTACAGCGTCGAATTGGTTGGCCGGCAATCCAAGTTCACTGCCATAGAATACAAAGGCCCGGAGGCACGAGAGTTCTGGGAGAAAGATTTCCGTCGCTTTTCACAAAACAGGTTCGTTACCGCCTTCCCCTTCCACCAACTCCACTGACAACCAGATAGGTCCCCGGACGCATGGCAACTCTATGGCCTGAACCGATCCAACGTCCCGTTCCTGATCTTTCATGATGGTGAGTCTTCCTCCCTCTTCAGCAATGCCGTATACTGATCAAGTTGGCGTGATAGAACTTGTTCCTCTTGGGCATTTCTACAAAGAGTCGTTCTGGGGGGATTTATTTGTTTGGTGGTTGATGGTGCGTCCCAAACTTGGTGTTTCTTGTGCTCGCAAAGCTAACACCGTTCTCTTAGAAGAAATTGGGTTGCCGCTATACCTCAGAGATATGGTTGAACACGAGAGGGACTCTGACCAAGGGACCCAAGGGGCCTTCTTTTCGAGTTCACTCTGCCAATACCATCGATGAAATTCCTATTCCACCCTCAGCACAGATGCTACAAGATGACATCTCCTTTCACTTCTTCCAACAATTCCCTTCAACAGTGATGGACCGTATCATTGTGGAATCTGCACGGCGTCATTATTCAAGTTCACTGCTCAATAGCCTTTTTCGTGAAGCGCCGCTCAACATCCCACCGGAAAACACCCCGGAAACCCTCGATGGGCTCCGCATTGATACCGTCTACTCCCCTTCACTGGGGGCTGTTGCGAGGTGCCGGGATGGTGGGGCATTGTGGAAAATGGAGGAGAGGAAGGGGTTGGTGGATAAAACGGTATTGGATGATGGGCTGATTCGGTGAGTGAGCGTAGGCGTAATGGTTCAGTTTTGGGTGCTGATTTCTAAAGTTTTAAGCTAGACGGTCCAGATGTTAATGCTCGTTTTTCCTTTGACTGGCTCAGATTGCAGGACAGTTGGCTGTCACAAAGCTCAAGGGTCATTGATGCCTGCAGGATGTTGGGAACAGAGGAACAATGCTGTATGTTCACCCCTTCACCGTGTTGATGATTGAACTCATTGTACTTCCTTTGCATAGTTGTTGTCCGCTCATTCACTGAGCTCATTCTCAAATCAACATCATCAAGCTCCTCAAATCAACAAAGACTCTTACCATTTGAAACACCCCCACCCATCTACCTCTTCATCCACCCATTCCCCATGACGTTGGCCGAAATCAAGTCATGGGGAAAAAACAGAACCTACTTCTGGTCTCTTGATGAGAATGGGCGATCTGAGATGACGGAGGAGGAATGTAGGCGATGGGGAGTTCCGGAGCTGAGGACATATGTACGCTTTGGTGAGCCATATGTGTATACATGGCAAAGCTATGTCTACACTGCCATCCGCAACTGGCAAGTCGCTCGTGGCTTCGACCCTGCCACTGCCAATTTTGCTCGAAGTTTGGGATATCCAGAGTTTGATATCCTCATCGGTAACGAGGCAGCGGCAAGTCGGTTTGAAGAAGTTCATGGTTAGTTGCTCAATCTCCTCGCAGTCGTTGGTACATTGTTAATCTACGATTCACAGAAAACCCGTCTACTTCCGACAACCAAAGCGTGCCAGACGAACTTGATACACCTCCAGCAGTTGAAGGTCAGTATTCTGTTCAATGTTCTCTGTTAGTTCCGCCATCTCACTTTACAGCAACAGCGATGGTTCCTCAACCTCTGCGCACTGAAGGTCTGAAGATACCCATGTTCTATGCCATTCCTTGCATAATTTGCATATCCATGAATGTTCTACTCTTTCTTTTCTTCTCCTCCAGGCCGTGATGACTTATAGGATACCACAATACACGGAGATGTTCCGGGTTCGACTGCTCTATTTATTGAACTTGCTGTATCAGATATGTATATTGGTTAGTATTTATAGGGTACATACTACAGTGTACGATGTTCGACTATGCGCTCTATTTCGCTGTATCAGATAACATTGACTATATATATTGGCTTTACTGTGCAACAAGTGTTCTACTTCGACGTCCGCAATCATATCACGACGGGTGTGCATTCCTGGAGCATTTCTTTCCGCTTCGCTCGTCCTCGTGTTCGCTTGATGCGCTTTCGATAGTGTCCTAGGCCCATGCTTTGATGATCGTTCATCAAGCCAGCAACCGTACACCTCTTTCATTCTTACCTTCTCACCACCATATCCCACTACATCTCGGTATCCTCAACGAGAAACCCAGTAGATTGGCCACGGTGTGCTCGTATTCCGGATCCATACTCCGGCCCTTTGAGTCAGGAAGACCGAATCTAGGTGTCCGCTTGATGCACTTCTATGACGAGTGGCTAAACCTATGGAGACAGGCTTGGTATTCTCCGCACCGCGCGCGGATGATACCTGGCAAACAGCACGTCAGCCGAAGAACGAGATAGTATAAAGGAGTCACCAACCTCGGCAGATGGCTAGTAACCAGTGAAGGAACTGCCAGCTCGACACTTGAACAATTTCTGGTACGATAACGACTCGATGATACTCCGAGGAAGTCGGCTTGCACACGCAACCGACTTGAGCGGTCCCTGATAATCCCTAATACTAGGTCATATGTCGAATGAAAGCATCTAGTAGAGGCGAGAGCACGAGAGATAGATCGATAATGGCGGTGAAAGGTGCACAGTACAGTGGGAAATGATGTTCCTGTATACGCTTAACCCACGGCCTTGAGTCTTGGACCGGGAGATGTCGTGGTAGATACCACAAGTCAGGGTGCGTGCCTGACATGGATGTCTGACTTTAGGGATCAATATCCATGTGTTGCTCCGAAGAATGGATGGGGTATTGGAAGGCGTCCAGCGAAATGGAGTAAAACATCGCAGAAAGGCCTATATTGGCTGTCTTGCGTCTCCACAGGCAGGAGCGAGCTAAAATGTCTGTACTGTCAATATCCCACTTTTTGGCACCTGTATAGAATCGCGTGAGTTTGCGGAAGACAGGGAGCCGACAAAAGACACGCACCCTAATCCGACTGTCGATTCTTGCAATTGATCCTCTTTGCCTGAGAGATCCAAGATGGGTCATTTCTCAACTCGGCCTGATGTTCTATCTTCTCCGAGACATGAGGAGCCAATACCGATGACAGGAAGGTTTGAAGGCTGCTAACGGCGTGTCTTGACGCGAGCACCGAGCATTCCATTTTCTTCCTCACCATCTCTGCTTCGCCTCGTCCTCCTTAACGGCAAGGATATGGCTATCGAGCACCATGCTTTGTAGCCTGCATCCGACGATTTCTGGTGGTACGGTATTTCCCCTCCAGCTGACGATGACTCTGAGGCTTTGGCGAGACCGTAACCTAACATCGACCTCTATCTGGATGAGGTTTGAAGACAGCTTCAAGAGAGAGCGTGTGTGTCAGCTAACAAAATCTTCGAGTGAACGACACAGGACCTACCAATGCCAGGAACATTGAATAGCACTGATCGCCATCCTCAAGACCGATATCTGGTTCCAAACGAGCTCCAGATATGCAAATGCCCATGAAAGGTACTTTGAACGAAAGGATGTCTCAGCTAAAGCCTAAAAACATGAAAATAGCACCCACCGAACGTGCTTTCACTTTCCCAGTCTCGGTAACAGCGATTTGTATGTGGTGTATGCCCCCCTTTACGCGGATACCCAGATGCTGGTCTTCGGCCTGAGCTCGAGATATAGAAGGCAGACAAGATCGTCCGATGCATCTCGGTTTGAAGAGTGAAGGGGAGTACTAGGCCGTTTGTAGCGTTGACTGTAGCATGCTCCGAGTTGTTGCCGACGATGAAAGGGGTGGTGAAGATGGAAGTGAACACCGATGTTACATGGTATCCATTTCGCTCTTCTGTCCTTGAACTGAGAAACCGTACGTTTCACAGAGTTCGTGCATCCTGGGCGATCGCATGCTACACGAGATACGGCTGATGGAGTTGAGGGAATGGGCAATGTCGCAGGATACGCTGAACTATGTGCTCGACCTTGATAGCCCAAAGAGGACTAAAGGTACGTCCGCAAAGTTGGTAGAGGCACTCGTCACTACGAGTCGCTGACCGCGAAACAAAAAAGAACTTTGGCCGGTGTTGCGCCCCTGGATAGAAGATACATCCACGCCTCCCGTCTAAACACCAGCAACTTCAAAACACCGTGGCTTTGGCGTAACACTTGGTCCCATGTAACCCCTGGCAGCCGCTGCGCTTCCGATGGCAAGTGCACCCTACAGAACATCGCCCACACACTGGTGTTACGAGCTCGATGAGAGCCTGGGTGATTACCCGTCGGTCTAGAGCCAAATTCGAGCTTTGTATTTGAGGAATGGCAGAGAAGAATTAAGGTGTGGGGGTAGAGCATTGGGCGTCGTGGTTGGTGTCTGGGATGCAGAATGATTCGGGAGTGAGGGCTTTCTGGGCTCGTTGGCATAACTGAGGAATTCATGTTACTCTTTCCGGGGACTGTAGATAGTGAATGTCAGGAAAAACATGTTAAAAAGGCCGGAAAAGAAGACAGCTTACCTGGGTATACCTCTAGAGCGCAACACCAAAACCCAATACTCTGAGCTCTACTACGCCGCTCTGAAGGTAAGGAAGCATCCCAGCATGCCGGACAGGATGCACTCGTTCATGACTTGGCGGAGCATGCGAGGAGACTTTGGTTGGGAAAAAGGGAGCGGAAAGACAATCTGCACGACTGCCAGATACAGCAAAGAGTTGGAATGGAAGACATTGGCGCTGCGTGAAAGAAAAACTCGAGGTGAAGGGAGCCGAGTCGAGGTCATCTGGCGGAAACCTGAGCGAGGGATAGGCTTGCAACGTTCGCATTGGATGTCCTTAAGTCACTGGACATGGGGAGTTGGTTGAGAAAGTCGGAGAGAATAGGTTGACAGAGGGCGTTTTGGAAGGTATGAGTATCATCTTGTAGGTATGCTGGATTGTTGGGAGGCCTAGGGAAGACCTGAGGCATGAGCAATGGTGAAAGGCCTAGAGTAGCATATACACCTACCAAGGGATCTGGATAGTTGAGGCAGAACTTGCATGTAATTTGAGTGAGAGTTCTAGAAGCAAATTAGAAACAAAGATAATGAAAAGAAAGTGACGTTACAGGCTCAAAAACAGTGGATGAACATATCGTTGGGCGATGTGGAGACGTTTTGAGCAAGGTCGTCAAGTGCCGCCGGCAAACACGTACCCAATTTGCCACCACCATGTCACTAGGGAAGCGCCGTCGGCGCCGGCACATGACCTGGCTCGCTTCTAGGTATGCACACCGATTCCATGGACAAAAACTTCTACCTAGGTATTGTTGGTCAGGAACCACAACACCCTTGCTCATCAGCATTGGTTAGATACTTTGTCACTGAATCCCAACTCTAACAAGCAACCACAGGCGCAATATCGATTTATTATTCCGCTACCACAGCCGACCAACAACACCTCGTTATGACAAACAACACATCATATACAACCCCTTCCTTATCTCGGATCCCGCAGAATGCCCTACCAAAGACACGACTATCCTTTTGCAGAGGATGATCAATGATCCGGCTCTGTACCTCAATAAGTCTGTACCCACAGATTTTTCTCCAACCATGATGCCATTAGGCTGTAATCCCAGCAAGACCTTTGGATCCCCAGAGTCGGATGAGAAGGTGGTGGGATATGCCACTTGCTGAGGGATATGAAGGAGCGCAGGGAGGTATCGCAGGTCTTGGGAAGTGCAAAGGAGCCATACCGCGAAGAGTACCAACACTTGCAGCAGCGGCGTACATCCGAATATATCCAGCAACGACAACAGTGTGGAAAGTCACCCAATATCATCGAGGCAGTGTTCAATTGAACATGTCCGTTGGATATCTCCGACACGTCAATCTACCCTACAGCCGTGCAGAGCAGCCGTTTCGATGTCTCCAACGCTGGTACTCCAGTTCTCGATCGGATCGAATTCTTCAGGCCATGCATGGAGGGCAGCGCTTCTTCACAATCCCCATATACCGACGGCATCAACGTGTTCACAATCGACATCATCGAGCGCGAGTACCTTTGCAAAGCCGACATTCCCGTGTAGTTAATCACACCGGCCATGCAGTGTTCGTTTCTGCACTCCCACGTCACCATTTCGTTGAACGTTCACTATCCCAGAGGAATTACGAAGGGGCGTAGCGGGGAGCAAAGAAAGCGAGGCATGGGTGCCTATGCATATAGCAGTCTCCAAGTTCTATTGTCAAAGACTCAAACCTTCGAGTACTACGAGATATTTGGCCGTCCAACGTCCACCGTTCACACCTCATCGTCTCGAATTATCATGGTTCAGATCAACGCATTCACTTTCTTGTACCGTATGTATCGATTCTTGAGATCTATGATATCTAGCGTGCTATAACCATAGCATACTTTACAGAAACGCATCTCTTATTGTACATGTACATGTACATCGATACACCGACTCACTCATAGGCAGTCAATCCACTTGCCAGCTCCAAGATTATCTGCATTTCGCTCGTAAACACGCTGTTGAGCCTTAGATCTTGAGATAATATGGACCGTTGGAAATTTTCAAGTGGGCGCCAATGCAACGCCAGCGCTCCCCTTGTTTGCTTCTATTTGAAAAAAAAAATCAGTCACGTGAATAAGGAGCAGGAAGACCTGTGCGAGCCAGGTAAAGCTCTACCATGCGTAGACCTTTTCCAACAGCACCACAGGTACTTCTTCCTTAGATTGCTGGATCTGTAACACTCAATTTATCTTTCAAAGCATTACCACACGTCCCCAACCCGGCCTCTCACCAGCGAATCCTCAGCCTACGCCATAGGCCAGTTGAGGTTACTTCAACATTCTCCAAGGGACCAAGGCTACGCTTCAAGTTGAAATTTGCCAATACACCGCTGTTTTCCGGAATCCATGCGACATCTCAAGCTACTTTCAGGATATGGAAGAAATCTTACAGCTACAAACTGCTCCGCCTATGCCTATCCCAAAGCCCTCTACGCGCTGGCCTCCTCACCGCACACCTCCTCCTCACTCCATCAAGTACCTTCCTTCTTATTCGCTCCGCGCCATGAAGATCCCCTCCAACGACACGTATTCATCAAACACGCTAGCTGAACCTGGCGGCTCAGGTATTGCGAGTACCTCAAGGCACTCAAGACCTGGATGAAGGTTGGGGAGAAAAGGCTGAGAAAACTTTAGGGTTGAAGGGTAGAACTGCGAATAAGAGATCCGAGAAGAGCAGCGGTGGATTAGTTGGACAGATACCTCGTTGAAAGGGCTGGGTAATGGTTTCGGTATGTCGTCAGGTCGGTTCTCTTCCCACTCCTTGCGAGACTGATCATTGATGGAAGCACGTAGACTCAGAGATGGCTTCAAATACCCGGTTGTGCGCCCACTAGGAGACTGCAACCTCAAGGTTGAATATCCCATATACCGCAGACTGCGTATGACATTGCCCTTTGCTGATATGAGCACACTAGGCTCAACTCTACAGCAGGAGTCGTCGTCGTATACGGCCTCATACCAGCTATCGTTATCAACATAATCCATCGTGCGTACCCTTATCTCTTCCCAAAATCCACATACTTATAGCATAACCCTCGTCGCACACAGGTACACCGCAGCAAAAATAAACGCGTAAAAACTATCAACACTGGCTCTTCGTCTGGTAGAAACCTCGTGCCAACGTACGCAAGGTTAAAGGTACAGGGCGGGAGTGCCGATAATCGCTGGGCCGCTTTGTAGTATGTGCAGCTTTTTCGTTACTACCCCCGTGATCCCAACATTTTCCACTCTTTCTGCCATTTCTCCGTGCCCTGTGGTTTGAAGAGTGAACACTGATCAAACTACTTACAGCCCTCTTGTTATCCCCTCGAACGCTGTCCTCATTGCATAGCACACACCAAAACCGGCTGTAGACATGGTCCATTAGACGGAGACATTAACGATAGAGCATAGGCCATTGTTGTGCGGAAGATACTTAGGTATGTAAACCTGCTATTCGGTTCCGGCTTTCCTTTGCGTGTTTGTGTTTCGCTAATCATTACCTTGACGCGCTCTTCGAGATGCGCTGACTTATCTCTTGTTTTCTTTTTGACTACTTCCTCTCTCTTCACTCGAGCTAACATTTTCGCCCGTCTAGATCATTCAACATTGACTAAAACTTGCAGACCCTGAGTCACGACTAACGCCAGATAGTCTTCCTCTCCGAAACGGGAAGCATCTCCATACCATATGAGTGTGCTTGCTTGGTTAAGGTAAGCATTTGAGTCTATCCTTGATCGATATATCACATAGTGATCTTTGTGCGATATCCTAGGATGAGCTCGTCGTACTTACCACGGATGATAACCTGGCCCAACCCTTCCGCTAGATGAAAGGCCTGGAACTTGTACCAATGATACCATGCTGGCGCGTCTGGGCAAAGTCAAAGGGTAGATATACTGGCGCTCGTGTTGGACCTCACCGGATACTACCCTCGACTGCGTTATCTACACATGGCGGTTTCTCTTATTGAGAAGTTGTACTGTACATTTTCGCAATATAATCTTCTAGCTACCAATACGATAAACCCGAGTCTTCGTTCTGGTGCGAAGAGACTATCGTTGTAGAAAATGTGATCTTCCTATCGTAAGAAATGATAGTCAGCGATGTAAGGGAAATATACAGCAGGTACACGCACCGCACTTTCGTATAGCTAGCGATGCGCCGGATTCTAGAGGTGAATTTCCAGGTCGAGGATGTATTTTTTCCGTCGTCTGTCGGCCAGAAATAGTACTTTCTGTGTATCGAGGGCTGAAAATGAGCGCAGGGTCGAGGCACTTTACAAGTACGAATTCACGCCGCTCTTCAAAGTCCCCTACGGTGATGTGCGCTTCCAGGAGATATTGTCTTCGGACCACAGCATCCCTATCGACCTGCGTATCTATATTTTCGGAGTAGAAAGAGGAAAAGAGCTGTGGAGTGAACCATATGTTACACCGTCCAACACAGAGCCTTGAGAACCAAGGCATCGCGTCTTTTGAAGTGGTTGAATGTTGAACATGGGATCGAGGTTCTGGTGTAGGTTGCTGCGACTCCAAGCTGCTATGAGACGGCGCGGAGATTGACGTGGTTGGATCATCGATCGCTCTTCCGTGTCTAGGTTCTTGTACTCGGCGAGGAAGAGGCTAAGCCAGATGTGCCTTCGTCTGCGAGTTGGTACATCAGCTATAGCATCGAAAGGAGAATTAGAGGAAATCTTACCGTATATGACAATCTCACATTCCCTTGTGAGACTTCTTTTATCTTTGGTTCCCATAGAACATCGTCGATACCAATCATACGTACAATTTTCGCTTTTCTGTTAGATATTATGATAGAGATTCTCAGCGTAGATCTATGATCGCTTGACCTCATATGCTTCCCAACCAACCTGATCCAACTTGTCTATCTTGCCGGCCTTACCCATGACCTCTTTCTCAAGATCACTGCGGTACTTGCTCATCGCTTCTGTGAGCTTGAAGTCACCCGTGGATAGGGTCCTAATTGCCGATAAGCCAGCGTTCATCCCGTTGTTGATGGCCACTGTAGCGACAGGAATACCATGCTAATCATTGTGAATCAGTGTAAAGCTCATCAGAAGGCAGGCTCTACTCACAGGCATCTGCACGATACTATGCAACGAAGCAACGCCGTCCAACAAGCTTCCCCACAGGTACACCGATAACCAGCAGCGGTGTGAGTACCGCAGCCATACATGGCAGTTGAGCGGCGCCGCCAGCACCAGCTATACATAATTGCACGTATCCCTCGCGTTGCCGGGGATCGTGCATATCCACGACCTGTATGAGCCGAATAGTGCACAGTCTGGGGTGAATCTTTGTAGGCATTAATATCGACATGCTTGATTTCAACCGTCAAAACATCTGCATGCACGCCCGCCGCAAGCTGTTTGATCCTGGTCGGATCTTTGAACGAACCATCGATATGGGTGACCTGGGGATTGGACGGGAGTGACAGCTTGCTTGGTCGGTGCTGATTCTCCGGAGTCCAGTACGGCAATCTTGATATTCAGGAGAGATGCTGAAGCTGCCAGCGTGCGACCTAGTTGGCCGCCACCTACGACATCAATTCAGTGAATGGTATTCTCAATTGAAGTGATCTGTAGTTTGAAAAATAGTTTGTTGAGTATCAAGCCATGCTTCCAGGTAAGGAGTTAAACATACGCTCACCGAGTATTCCTGAAACTTGATCATACTGAGGTGTAAATGGTGTCCAGTGCTCGAGGTCCAAAATCTCTTTCTCCGGCAGGCACAAAACAGGTGCACCCGGTAAAAATTCACCGCACATGCTACAAACGGAGGTTTTGGATGGTGTCGATGGGTACGACGCAGCCCAATGAGAGAGAACGAGGGCGCTACCAAGCGTATAGCCATTTCCCGTTAAACCCCGTTCAGCGTGTTCTGGTTGTTTTGCATGACCATCTCCATTTCTGGGGTTGTGTGTGTGGGTGTTTCTGAGGTGTAGGCGTAGGCGAGGTTGAAGAAAGAGGTGAATACGAGCCAGGTACAGTGTTGGGGTACTCGTACACGACGCTGATGCGTTTCGATGGAGGTACCGAGTTGGAATCGAACCTGGATGGCTTGCGTATGAGGACATCCAGTGCACGAACACTAGGATATGCCCCCATCCTCTCACCCCGTCTACCTGTAGCTCTGCGACCTGGTATTCGTAGGAGGCGGCGTGTGACGATGAAGCGAGTGAGGTGTTGAAAGATATCAAGAGGTCGATTGGGATTCCACAACCACCATCACCAGCTTCAGTCGTCTTAGGCTTTTCCTCATCCTCAACTTCCTTCTCTTCGTACTCCACATCCCGCGCACATAACGACTTGTTATCCCGATCCCATGATCCAAAAGCTACGTCGCCATCAACACATCCCCTTACTCAACAAGTGTCTCCAATCATGCGATACCCTGACATAGAGCGTGAACGACGGAACGAATGCTCGCTCAATCATCCAGTTTCTTGGCCTAGGTTGAGGATACTGAAATGCCAGGAAACGATCCTTGGACATGCCTTGCCGCTCAAGGTTGTCCTTGCTCGACCTGTTGACGCGAGACGGACCACATGCGTTGTCGCCCATTCAAATCGTTCAATCGAACGCCAAGGGCATCGTCGAACGTGGATCTTTTGCGGATCTTCTCATAGCGTGGGTGTTCCAACGTCCTGTAATGCGAATGTCATCAGTACGCGAGGCTATTCAAAAACGCGATGAATACTTAGGTACGTACACTCGAAATGTGTGTTCCTTGACTTGGAAGTTCCTCAAGCTAAACCATTGATCCAGTCAGCCTCGCCTCTCAAAGTCAAAAGAGGAGCCTACCAGTCAAACATGCACCTCTTCTTCACCGGTACCCCCAACCACCTCTTGAACTCGACACCCTGAGAGCTTCAGCCTGAGGTACCTTCAGCCACTTCTTACCACCAAGCCCCTCGAAAACAGGATCCCGTACATTCTCCGTCTCGAACCACCTGCGTATAACAGTGTCCTGTCGAGAGATTTGCTTGAACGGCTTCACGAGTTCACTTTCACTGCAAATGCACCGTAAGAGCCTACACGTTCAGTGGAATCAACAACAAACTCACTCATTCGCCGCCTCCTCAACCTCACCTATCCGCCTTAGTACCCTCGAGAGGTATAGTTTTGCTTGGATAGTTATAAAATTCACCTCACCGCCATCTTTCGCTCGGGAAGTCTCTCCAGAACACCCCTAGCTTCAATGTCCTGGGTTCGTGTACGAGTGAGAACTTCACCGTATAGAGCGAAGAGTTCCCTGTTAGCAGTTTGCGTTAGGTGTTACATTTGTGGGATGCCGAATAACCGATGGACGTACAAATCATCTCCAAATCTAACCCCATCTCCCCCTCCGACCTTCAGGATATGCAATAGTGCATCTTCTGGGCAGTTAATCGGTGGTGAACTATGCGAAGAGTGGTTATTGGTCAGGCCGCAGTGTATGTGTGAACAGTGAATGGAGGCGTACATGAGATAGTTGATTATCCTTGTACGACTTGAAGCCTATCCAAAAAAATTCAGCCCGGGCGAAGAGTAGAACTGATATATCGAACGTACCATGAAATACTGTACCTTGAGCTAGCGGGGATAGAGAGACAAATAAGAAAAAGTGGGCAGCGGATAATCATGGCCGACTTACTGTTTTCCTCATGTCAGGTATAGTAGTAATACGAGGGCCTAGGTAGACAGGAGGCAAGATGATACGCGATTCGAGTCTCGAGAAGACTTGAGTTTGGCTAGCTGTAGGAGTCGTTTCGTTGCGCTTCGTATTCGCCTATCCGAGCCTGCTTGAAGAACGACATGCAATCTGAAGGTCATTGTTGGTTTGTCGAGACATAGTGCGGTTTGGATGACATGGAGGAGGAGGAAACAAGGAGAGATGCATACCGTAAGCGCGCGCGCTCGCGAAATTCCTCTTCACGCACGACGAACACGACGAATACGATAGTCCATAGCAAGTCAATCCCATTCAGACGAGACCAAGGCAAATACAATAGCGATAACACGAGCATTTTGCTACAAAAACACAACACAAGGGGCCCAAAAAACACCATCAACACACGGTTCCTCGAGCTCTCAAGATCTCAGGAACCAGTCTCCCGATCCCGAGCTCTCTACTCCTTCCACACTCAGGCTAGCTCCCCAACTCTTTACGAACAATCACGCTCAACGTCCCGTGCACCACACAGCAACCTCAACGCCTCCTCCTCCTCTGTCCCAATTCATCAGCCTACGCCAGTTGGGCCCCACATTATCCAAGGGACCAAGACTACGCTTGACGTTGAAACTTGCCAATCAGCTCTCTTCTACCTTCTCTATACACCGCCGTTCTCCGCAATCCATCCGACATCTGAAGCTACTTACTTTTAGGTCACGGAAGAAATCTTGCGCTCACACCGATGAAATCCAACTGCTCCATCTCTACGCACCAGCCTCCTTAGCACGCTCCTCCTCACTACATCCATCAACTTCCTCCTCATCCGCTCCGTTCCATGAAGATTCCCTCCAACAACCCGCATTCATCAAATACGCTCGCTGAATCTGGCGGTCCAGGTATCGCGAGCACACCAAGGCACGAGAGACCTAGATAAAGTTTGGTTGAGAAAACTACAGGTTGAACGGTAGAGCTGCGAATAGAACAAGCGAGAAGAGCAGCAGTGGGCTGGTTGAGCAGGCACCTTTTGAAAGGGGTAATGGGCTCAATATCTCGCCAGGTCGGTTCTCTTCCTACTTCTTCTTGCGAGGCTGATGGAAGCGCGTAGACTCAGAGATGGCTTTAACTTAAATACCTGATTGTGCGCACACTAGGAGACTGCAAGATTGAACATCCCATATACCACAGACTGAGTATGACATCGCCCTTTCTCCGCCAATTGTCCTTTGCTGATATGAGCATCCTAGGCCCGACTCTTCAGCAAGAGTTGTCGTATACAGCCTCATCCAGCCCAGCCATCATTGCCGTTATCAGCATGATTCATCGTGCGTACTCCCTCTCCCGTATCTCCTCTCGAAAGTCATATACTCACAGTATAATTTTCGTCGTAATAGGTACACCACGACAAGAAACCTTTTGAGAAACGTCAACACCGGCTCTTCGTCTGGTTGAAATCTCGTGCCAGCATATACGAAAGAGGAAGGTACAGGAACGGAAGTGCTAATACCCACTGGGTTGATGTCCTGGGAAATCGTTTCTTTGTAGTATGTGCACCTTTTTTGCTACTATCCCCATTATCCCAATATCTTCCGCTCTTTCCGCCATCCTGTATGCCCTCTGGTTCGAAGAACGAACACTGACCAAATGCTACCGCAGCCCCCATGGAATCCTCGAACGCTGTCCTCATCACATAGCACACACTAAAACCGGACATAGACACGGTCCATTAGACGGAGACACGATGATAGAACCTAGGCTGCTGTTGCGCAGAAGATATTCTAGGTATGTAAACCTGCTATTTCAGTTCCGGCTTTCCTTTACGTGTTTGTGTTTCGCTATCGTTACTTTGACGCGCTCTTCTCCGAGCTGCGATGCACTAGGTTGCATATCTCTTGTTAACTTTTTTTTACTACTCCCTCTCTCTCCACTCGAGCTAATACTCTTGTCCATCTAGACTATTCAACATCGACTAGAACTTTCAACTTGCAGACCCTGAATCCCGACCAACGCCGGTTATTCTTCCTCTCCGAAATGGGGAGTGTCTCTGTGCCATATGGCTTGATCAAGGTAAGCATCTGAATACATCCTTAATCGATATATCTCATTGTAATCTCGGTGCGATATCCTAGGACACGCTCGTCGTACTTACCGCGGACGATAGCACTTGCCTCAACCATAGAGCGATTACCTTACGCCAAACGAAAGCATCCCGTACTCAACCCGTAGTATTATGCTGGCACGTCTGGGCGAAGTAGGGGCAGATACACTGGCGGTCGGATACCTCAACTGCGATATGCCCGGTGAGACATACCGGTTTCTCTGATTGAGGATTTGTACTGTACATTTCCGCAATATATTCTTTCAGCTACCAATATGATAACACCCGAGTATTAGCTCCAGTGCGAGCGGTCTGTCGTTGTAGATACCCTGTGACAGTGCGGTCGGCCTGTCGTAGTAAATGTCAGTCAGCAACATATAAGAACTATACGACAGGTACACGCACCGCAGAAATGCAATGTTCCATATAGCCGACGCTAGTGCGGATTCAAGAGGCGAAGCTCTGGATGTTGAGGATGTATTTTTCCGTTGTCTGTTGACCGGAAAATGTTAGTTTTGTGTGTATCGACCCATGGTACAGGCACCTTATAGGTACGGATTCCTGGCGCTCTTCGAAGTCCCTTCGGCCATGTGCGCTTGAGGGATACGTATCGTCTTCGTACCGCGACATCTTGATCACCCTGTATGTCGACAGTGAGAAGCGGAGAGTTGTGGAGTGCACCCTAGACTACATCATCCAACATGGAGCCTTGAGAACCAAGGAATCTCCTGGAGTTTAAATCTGTTTCCCTGTGGTATCGTCCTGTCGTAGCTTTGGATAACCCAATAGAAGAGCCAGCTAAGCATCGGATATGTATCAGTAAGAACGTAAGTAGCTTGCTTGCTGAGACGAACCTTGTGCCTCGGGATGCTCTTCGAATGATGATCACATTCCAGGACTTGATTCTTCGAGATATTTATTGGGTCTTGAGGTTCCTAGAGGTGACGTTGATGTTGAATGATGCCCTGTACGACCGATGTCATGATAATAAACTTACCTAGTCCTTTCCTATTACTTCTGCTTCGTTGGGTCACCCCCAATGGCTCGATAATCTACTCGGCGATTCGCCTGTTTTCCGAGATCCTGGGGTTTGCCAGGAGATTTGATGGCAGGCTGATGAGCTTGGAGTTGTTGCAGCATGGGACTGGATCCAAAGGGTGAACCCAGCCTAGAAAGCCCAGACGCCATGCGTCAAAGTTGAAATGACGCCTCCAATCTGGGCCTCCAAACCAGGTTTACCCTCGACGACGCAGCAGTTTAGCTGGTCAAACTCTTCGAAACCCATTAACCGTGTTTCATTCACCGAGACCTGGAGCTGCTTAGCAGTTATCGACCCCGCACGGCGAGTTGATGCTGGTGCTGAACTGGAATGTTATGACAATCATGACTCGAAGATGCGGGAAATGAACACACCTGACGCTTTCGGATTGCCTTTGCTAGGCTGGCGCGGAAAATTCATATCCGCCGGATCCTTCCCTGCCTTTCTAGGATCTTGAGGTTCATCAGCGTCACCTCCTTGAACAGCTTGAGCCATACCAGGCGATTCGACAGTCGTTCTGTCTGTCATTCCCAGTTTCTTCACGCCGGAAAACTGGCGTAAGGGCTGTATTCGGCCAATGGTATCCTGTAGGCCCAGTGTCATGAGAATACTAGTCTCAATGTGCGTGGAATCAACTTACCTGATATTTTCACAGTCGCCTGTCATTCCTCGCTTTTCCTCGATCATGGGTTCAAGTCGTTTCGGCGTCGTTCTGCCCTGAGTCTTTTCTGAGGGTTCGAAAGTCTTTAAAGGTGTTCTTGGTAGCTTTGCGCTGGATGCTTGAGATCAATTTTCGATGATGTGGTTGTCGGTAGCGAGTTGACCGGTGCTAGTGTGTACCGTCGGGAGGTAGTCTTCTAGCCTGGAATTACGGTGGTGCGTAAACTCCCTGAGCAACAGCATGAAGGCACAATGAGTAAGTATAGACACGGCTGTAGTTGGGTACTCACCCATGTATTTTGAGCAACACGCTGAATGTCTTTGATCGGATGGACAGCCAAGCGCTGCATACAGTACTCTGGGGTTGGGATCTTCGGTACTTCGGAGTCCATTTGCTGAGCCTTCATGTCGTACAGTGTTCTTGAGGTACCAACTTTGCGATGGATTTCTGGGCTCGAGAGATTAGAATGCAAGGCAGATGGATAAGGCTAGCTCTCACCGTTACCATTAGTTTTCCTTCCGGTCCACAAGCTCCTAGCCAACACTTGACACTCGACGCCGAATGCCTGTACAAGCAGCCGAATTTTTACGCGTCGAATTGGATTACTAGGGCACGGGAAAAGTGAGTTTGGAGCACGATTTGGAGAAGGGAGGAACACACCTAGTTCAAAGTTTCATTCTTCGAAAGTCCTTGAATTCGAGCTCTTGAGATGTGTTTTGTCTGCTTTCTGCATCCATACAGATCAGTTGAGCGTAATCTCCATAGAAGAGGAGCACGAACTGACCGGTGAGCAAGCCCAGGAATCGTATGAGTCCTCGGCGACGTATTTTCTTCCAGAAACGGGCCCTATTCTTGAGTGTTTTCTGCCTTGACATCTTGTTCGGCCAGTTGAGGAAAGATGTGTTGCAAGTGGGGATGCTAGGGGTGGTGATGGTTCATGATCAAGAGGTATTCGCGACGCGTCTGAGCGCTGTCAGAACGCTTCCATCTACAGTACTACCATGCATCTAAACCACGGTTCTCTATCCTCTCCTTCCTCTGCCAGCCTCGGTTCTCTTACTGTCTCCCCGTTCAACGAATTACTGGGATGGAATTAGCGGTACGAGACTCACTCTACTCTACCTAGCAATGAATTCGTTTTTCCTGATAATACGCTACTCAATAGTCTTTACTCCTCATCCGCCGATTTCAACACCAACAGCTCAACACCAGTTCACTTCACCCGTGCTCCAGAACTACGCAAGACATCGAAAGTTACCAACTCCATCGGCCTTTGCCATCATCTCGGTTCTTCTACTATCTCCCCTTGTAACGAATTAATGGGATGGAATTAGCGGTACGACTCACTCTAGCTGGCGATGAATTTGTTTTTGCTGATATGCTTTCTCAATAGTTCTCATCCGCCGATATCAATACCATTGGCATACAGCTCAACTCCAGTCCACTCCAATCGTCCTCCAGAGCTATGCAAGACATCGAAAGTCATTAGCTCTATCGGCCATTACCAGCATCCACTTCACCAAAGTCCCGAACACAACTGCACCGACATGTCGTCCTCACCAAGAAGAGAACGCCTCCCTGCCGTGATAAAGAGAGCTTCACATCCCCAAGAGTCTAGTCACCTCCGACATTTTGAACGCCTACTGTTCCATCTCAAGACTACCGGCCTTCAACACCCTTAAAATACAAGCCAAACTGTCCCGCTCAGGCCGCTCCCAGTGCCTACCCGTCTATCAACTCCTCAAGCCCACCTCCTCTTGCACTCAAGCAAGCTAACCCCACGGATGGATGGTCATTTTCTTATCAGACTTCAATCGTAGACGGGCTATACGCAAACATCGAGTGAACATTTTCGTTCCTTTTTCGCCTGTTCCGCTAATGATTCAGTCAAGACTCGTTATTGCCAACGTTTACTACGCTATCACCTGCTTGAGGATTTGGAGGTGGACATCCACAGTACGTCGTTTTAATCCACCTGCTCCGCATGTTGCGCTAATTCGCGCACCACAGAGGATAATCTATTCAAAGCTGCAAATCGGATGGAATGTACTGGGCTCTCAAAACGGCTAGATTTTATTTATCCTTAAGAGACGTCTTGAGCCCCTTGAAGTGTACAATATCGAGTTCGACAATAAAGTGCCCAAGTCAAAATCTTTTCTAGTAGCTAACGTGTGCGAAATTCAGTATCTAGAAACGTTATACATCAGCGAGGCATTTGCAAGTGGCCATACGCCACCTTCCTCCTTCTCCTTCATTTCCGGTGTAGTGACGTCTACCCACTCCCCTTCTACACCCCCGCCCTCAGACTCAGAGATGGGAAAAGAAACACCCAGCCCCCTGCCCAAACCCAGATATACATGACTCGCTACCGAACCCACGGGTAGCACTTCTTTTCCTTGCCTTTCATTCACACCCCCAACACCCCCAACACCCCTTACCCCGACACCGACACCCCCAAAGTCAAGAGGCAGCGACCGGCGATACCGCACAACATACCCCGGCGCGTCCCTTCTCATACCCCAGATCGCATTCGTGAACGCGAGGACAGGGGCAAGGTACCATGTTGGGAAGAACAGTGTTGCGATGAACACCGAGGAAGACGCGGCGAAGAAGGTAGAAGGGGTGTATGTGGAAGCAGACGAGTATGGGGCAGGGGAAGGAGAGGAAAAGGGAGATGGAAAGGGCGAAGGAGGTAGAGCAAGTTCGTGTAAAGCCCTCGAACTCAACTTGCGTTCAGGGAACGTAGGCGTGTACGTTGGAGTGTGAAGATGGGAGTGAGAATATTACTTTTTTGGTTGGTATTGGGGGTGTTGGCGTTCTCGTGGGGAGCGAGGAGATATCGGAGAGGAAGGTAAGGAAATTGGTGAAGGAGAGGCAGGGGGAGTGTGTACGAATCTGCAAAATACCACAAACTTGCACGTCAGAGGTGTTCATGTTGATGCGGATTAGCGACTAGGTACACTGAAATAGGCAAGACGTACCTTTCATTTGTTCTGTGAGAGATAGCCAAGGGGACCAGGAAGAGTGTGCTTGCAGGGAGGCGAGGAGTGGATGAGGAACATGGTCGTCAGAAGCAAAGACGCGCCGTGATACCTTGTTCCCAAACCACCATCATCGCGCTCTTCAGGCCATCCATCCCAACCGATGCATCTATCAGGAGTTCTTCAAAGCACGGAGCAAGGATATGAAAGAAATTGGACCAGATGAATGCGTTGGGAGGCTGATATTTAGCCAGTGAGTTTACAGACCACTCAACGAATTTACGCTTACCATTGGACGGTGACCGGTGACAGCCTTCAACCAGAACATATAGCGTCGATTTTCCGCCATCTTCGACTCGGGCAAGCCTCAGCCCAAGGAGATGGTCGCACGTAGTACGTCCCCAAGTTCTGTTTAACCTCTACATCACTAACCTCAAAATCTAGTGCCTACACACCATCCAAAAATCTTCCTGAACCCTTCAAATGGTACTCCGGGACCTAGACACACCAAAACAACCCCAATTATAACGCGAAATCCTTCAAGTCCCTCGAAAAGTACGACTGGGCAAAAACCTCTTTCGTTGCCTTTCCTGTAGACACATCTCGGGATCTCGAACCAACAAGGTGGATTATCTCGTTCGCGTTTTTTTATCAGACTGACTGATGCTTCAAAGGGTGTAAGACGCGTCATGAAAGAGGATACGCTATAAAGGCGAACCTTGGAAGACGCAAAGAAATGAGATCTGGTATGCAGTTCACTGCTTGGTGTTCCCCTTTTATCTGAACAGCACTCCCTCAGAATCGTTTAAATTGCTCATTGAAAGTAATTTCTCTCCGCTTCGGGGACATCGCCTGTCTACGCAAGCACGATACCGTATTATTGTCTTTGCCAGAACAGAGGTATGCGCTTTTTACAAGTGCCCAAAGTCATGCTCAACTACTGTTCCCTGCTGTTATCGCTCGCGATAGATGCCCTGGCACGCGATACTAGCCTTTTCAATGGCAAGGTACGTCTTCGTCAGCCCGTGTTTGCTTTGCTATGACAAGGTTTGATATCAGGACTCGAACTGCGGGGAACGGTCAGGTGTTCAAGTGACAAGTCATCTCTATCACCGACGAGTTCAAAGGCTTCACCCCCTACATGGTGAGTTATCTTGCTGAACATTTGTTTGCAAGAGTATCTGACGCTGTACCTTCTGTAGGCCAGTACTCAAAAGCATTAGAACCAGTACTACAACATCAACTACAGATTCTGGGAGCCATAGTCCGTTTACACTCAGAAGCAAAGGTGCGTGCTATCGAACCAAACGATACCTTCTGATATTTACATTGAACAGGTACCAGCTACTTCGACTCGTCTGCTCACCAGCCGTTCTCGAACACATCTTCTATCAAACTCTGTTCTTTGTTGGATCGGAAGTTGACGGGACTAGGCCTGAAGAACCGCAGGTACTAGACAACCTATCGACAGGTCTCCTAGTTTTGGGCCGCGGATTACCGACATCCACTTTCTGGTTAGCAAAGCTGGGCAGTAGCTTGAACCTGGTTTGTAATAAGGTGCGTCTTCTGCTTCGTCGAACTACCCCTGCTACGCTAATACCACACTGCCTGTAGAACCATTCGGACCTGCCTTTAACTTTCGTCGATGTCTTCAACTTGAAGGACACTGAGAATCGTATCAAAACAGCATGCCAGGCATTTGGTCCAGTGGATAGTTAGGCATTCAGTACGTTCGCCTCCAATAGTCCGTGTAGGGGCATTGGAATGATCTATGGATAATCCAATAGATCTCATTGGAATGGATGGCCGGGGCTTCCATTGCCCGGACTCATTCCAATGCGCTTCCCGTACCTTTTTCGTAATGACTAATCGGTACCTTTATCAAAATGGAATTGAGCCGGATTGAACATGAGGCACATCAGATTATTACCAATAGTAATAAGAAAAGCCGTAATATAGCTACGTTCAATTCAATTCTGTACAGTTTATTTTACTTATGTCGAAAGATTTAAGGCCATCTTCCCACAAGGGGACCGCAACCGACCGCTTATGGTCGCTTGGCTCGCGTGCCCGCTCCTCCTCCCCTAAACCATCGGATGTTCCTCGCGTGTCAGATCCTTGCAGATTTCGTCGTCCGGCTGTTTGAAAAGGGAATCCAAATCCGATCGCTGGACGGAAATTGCGATAGCTGGACGGAAATTGGGGACTCAAGGGATTCATCACTGCATAATGACTTTGCATTCGGACAGATTGGTGTAGTAGCTACCACTAATATATATATGGCTTGATTAATCAGTTCTATTCATCACTGCATAATGACTTTGCATTGGACAAATAAGCGTAGTATACTAGCGTAGCGACTAATGTACGGATGACACTCGTGATATATATACACAATTAAAGGTCAGTATTAGTAGGTAGTGCTAAAGTAGTAACGTCCAAGATGATTCGATGAACTAGACCTAATCACTCATACTGTCTGATGGGTTGTCACCGCCGGCGCACCTGGCACTTGCTGATGCACGCCTCAGTTTGCTGCATCTTGACTTGACCCGGTTCTCCTGCAGTTGCTTCGAGTGGATGGCCTTCTTGAGCGCGGTGATACCCTTCTTGTACTGAGGGTATGCAGCACAGAACCGGGCCTTGTCACGACCAAAGCTGTGAATGGTGAGTTAGTAAAAAAGTGAAGTTCGGAAAAAGTGAATCTCGCACCGGACAACAAATTCTAGGGCAATCTTACGGCGATCACGATATTGCATTGCGAAGGCCGGATGATCAATCCACTCCTGCTTCCAGTCCTTGAGTGCGTACATGTGTTCCCGGGTCGGGTCTGGCTGATCCCAGTCTTTGATAACTTGCTCCCATGCCACATCTCGTCCGCAGGTTATCCGTGGTACGCGTATTGAGAATTCGGCGTCTGGAATTGGAGTCGACTGTGAAGGTGCTGTGGAATAGGTCTGATACCCAGTTGCAGCTGGATTAAAGGAGAGCGGTGGTACAATGATAGATGAATTGATGGGAACCGGATGTGCCGAGTGAATTGATACTGGTTGCACTGGATGTAAAGGTGCTCCGGCCATCGTCGTCTGAGAAGTCTGAGAGAAAGAGTGGTGATGGGCATGAGCATGGATAACTTGGGTGATTTGACCAATGGCCTCTGAAAGCATGATGCGTGCTTCGTCTGCCCTTAGCGGAGCTAAAGCAGCTGCTTCTCTGAGAAATGATGAATCTTTCTGAAGGTTGATGGGACACATTGCATCGCTGTAATCTGTTTCATATGTGTGCAGCTCATCGAGCAGGTAAAGCATCAGTGTATTATGCTGGAAAGATGTTTCAGCTACTGCTCTAAGTTGAAGCAGACGGAAAGATGTACCTTTTCACCTGGTGCCCAACCTCCCCACCATCGAATAACCGTCAGTGGCCAGCGCTCACCGGGAGGGGCCCACATACATCGATATTGAGCACCTCCACACCGAAAACAGTGCGTAGTATATTTCCCAGCTCCCGGAAGCCCTGCTAGTTTGGCGTATTCGTTGACCTTCTTCTGTACGGTATCGGCAGTCACAGGAACTGCTGCTTGCACAGCACCGCCAGCACCAATAGTCGGAAACAGATAGTCATCAGGTTCAAGGTGCCGCTTGTAGACTTGACGTTCGAGGTGATCCATCCAGACAAGAGTACGCTGGTAAGCATCTGTTGCTGGATTTTTCGGAGAGGAGTAGATATGGTACTTGTGGCCTAGGTGAACAAAACATCACCAGCTGTCGTTTAGATATAATTCATCAACGCACCATTGAGTTGATGCTCTCCCTTTGCCAGCCCTTTCGATTGAAGAGTCTAAAGACGATACACTTGGGATCGAGTGGTGTTGCTCCAAGTCGTGGTTCAGGATTGCGGTCAACATTCTTTACCCGGAGGCTAGAAGTTTCGCAGTTCCTAATAGAATGCATTAGAGTTGAAAGGCAGAGTATAGGTGAGCAGACAGACCTTGTCCATAGCGTGAATGCGATGCTGATGAATGCTCGAAAGGAAAGATGTTCTGTCTTCAGCGTGAGAGATTCCATATCCGTTACTGGAAGATTATCAGGACACATCTTGCACGACCACTCATACAGTGCAACCATGTCTTCAAATGACATAGCCTTTGAGTGAGTACGCTCTGTTTCTCCGTCTTTGTTCTTGCAGGCTTTGACCATGTCTTGTACTAGTGCCGCATTTGTTGGATTGCCGACCCAGATCTTCTTGTCTCTATCTTCACGCCATGGGCCTCGGTATGTGTCTCCATCACTGCAAGCATTTGTGTCAAGCTGATTTGTGTCAAAAGAAGTCCGAAGGAAAATACTCACAGATCGTCGTAGTGCCGTCGCATCGCAGAGTAGATTTGCCATGCGGTAGATTTTCCTTTGTCTTCTTCGAAGCATTTAATGTACAGAAACATTGCAATTGCTTTCGGGGTTGAATTGGATGGAGGACCATCAAATGAGGCAGCAAAGTTGTCTGGTAATGTTTCATGAGTAGATTCTGAGCTGGTGTCCTCACGATCCAGTAAAGTATCCAGTACGTCCTGGCTCTCTTCAAGGAGTGCATCTATCTGCGCCTTCCTTGCATCTTCAACCTTTCCAACTGCAGTACAGAACTTCGCAAGCCACTCTTGAGCTTGCTTAACACGTCCATCATATGCCGTGGTTGTGTTTCCAGCTTTCGTGTGCTTCTTCTTTTGCTTAGTCGCCTCTTCGGTGAATTCATAGAAGGTTTTCTCGTCGATTGGCTTGGTCTCCTTCTTCTTCCTTCCAGTGGGCTTCTTTGTGCTTGCTTTTGGGCGTCCTGCCTTCGTCGTTGTCTTGGGCATTGGAATAGGCAAGGGGTATTAGGGGTCTCCATTTTGTTTCATCTTGTCTCGTCTCGCTAAACATTTGCCGCTTTCTACATTACGAATACTGCACCAGTACATTGCTATTGCATTTCACGAGTATCACAAAATGTGGAGTTTAAAGCATATGAATTACAATAAAACCATGTACAAAAACAAGAAGGATACTGGAGATATGGTACAAGATGTAAAGAAATACGCAATGGGCTAATTACAGATCACTTTGAGGATGTTACACCCAATAGGTTGAGGTGTTTCTTGACCTGACCACATGATATCAGCAAACCGAAAACCGTCGGTAAAGAAACACTGACCAAAATGCGCTTCTGTGGATTACCGGGAGTTTGGTAGCGCTTCCCGCCAAGGTCTCGATAGAGCGCTTGAAGCTCCTCGACAAAGTGGCCGGCAACAGCAGATGGAACCCAAACGCTAATCGTCCTATTGGTTGCTGACTTGTCGAATATGCAGTCAAGTGCACCGCAATTAATTCGCACCCGATAAAGGGTATCGTGTGCCGAGAATGCAGGAAAGGCAATCTAGATACCATTGAGCAAAGTTGAGAATGATCAGAAGAGAAACACTCACCGTTGTCAAATACTTGACACAGAAATCGGAGAAAAACAAGCGAGAGAAGTTCTTCTCCATCACGTTAAGCCGCTTCCAATGAAACAGGTCCTCGCACCGTGCTACAAGGGCTTTGAGGGTTGGAAGTAAGGTGTACGACCAAGAGGTACCGATTTGATCTTTATTAGTATCGGAGATGATTGGGTGTGTGAAGCTGTAGGCGATCTTGAACACACGAGCACAAAAGTTGGTGTCCTTGTCTAGTTTCGAGGCGAGTTTGGGCTTCTTCGAGGGAAGGAATTGATATGGGTTTTCACGTAGCTCATACTGAAGCCGCTCCTTGAACGTGATCATCTCTGTGATGGTATCCTTGTCGTTGATGCCAGTACTGGAATGGGCGATTATCGATAACATTCCAGGTAACTCGGTGTTGTTCAATCCATAGATCAACTGCGGCCCAAAGCCGTCAGCTTCATTCTGCCCAGTGTCTCAGTGTGACGTTCATGAAGGAGTTCTAAAGTATAACGTACGTGATCTTTCCCTTTCTTCTTCACCTCTTGACCTTCAGCTTTATCACGGCCAACGAGTGCTGCAAAGAGAATTGATCCGCAAATCGTAAGCGGCTTTTCGGGGTGCCTTTCGATGTTCCGAAGGCTGTACATTGCAACGGTGTCGAGGTCTTTAGAATCCTCGGGGCTATGAACGGTATCATCAGTCTCACTGTCTGGATGAAGACACTAATACTCACAAATGTACAACCACAGGAGCACCTAGAACCAAGGCATCGCTATCATCCGTGAGGACGACATCAATGATACCACGACGAGCAAGCGCAGCAAGCTCTGCCTCTGCGTCACCGGGAGCCTGTATAGAATATTTTATGAGCATGAGTTTTAGACCAAGATAGTTAGAGTACCTGGTGAACAGGGAAATGGAAAATGTCTGCGATATGACGGAGTTCATCTATCATCCAGTGAGGCTCAGGAGTGACCTTCTTGCCGCGTTTATACTCCTCCCGTTGCGGCCCATCGAGTACCAGGACAAAGGAGGCGGGTAAGGTGGAGAAATAGGAGAGCTTTGTGATAACACTCTTGACGTCGGCATTGTGTCCGCGTTGAGAATCGTAAATTGATGCCTTGGTTCCTGCCTGGCAGCGGTAGATCAGAATACTATGAAGTGCATCAGCAAGGTAAATTGAACAGAAAGATCAAGACGTGCCTAGTATCAATACCAATAATCAGGGGCTTCTGCACTTCTCGAACGCGGTCAACACAAAGCTTTTGTAGCGAAATCATTTGGCGTGAGCCTTCAACCATCTAGAAGAACATCAGCAACACTACAATCAGAGATGAATCAAAACACACCTTCCAGTATCCTTTGACGCCCATGTTGGTAGTCCAAGTCTAACAGGATATGCATAGGAGGCAAGTAAAACTGTTTAAATAGGGTTCCTGTTCCATTAGCAGGTACAAATAAGCGTAAATGAAAACATACCAATGCGGCCAACGATGGACATAAATGCAGGTATAACTTGTGTCCTGTAAAACCAGTAAGAAAACAAGATCTCGTCAAGAAAATAGTGCAAGAGGACAACTCTCTTGTAGTCAATGCCTCTGGTAGTCCCAATCGGGGCCGAAACATCCCAGAGGCATCAACTACAAGTAAAATAGCCCTTTCGTCACATAATGGGAGGGCATGGTGGGTGCTTACCTGTCCAATATAGCAGGAAAATTCCCGATACTGCTAAGTATTGGGTTTATTATACAGCCCTGTTTCATTCGCATTTTTTGCACCCCCGACCCATGTCCACGTGATGAAAAACGTGACGGACCACCTGATTTTTCCCACTCTCTTCTCTCCTGGACCGTCACCATGATCATCTGGTTCCACCCAACGTTTGCCCAATGCCCATCGTCTCTTCCTTTTCATCACATACACAGCGCCTCTGATGGGCTCCTCAGCAATTCCAGTGTCTTTACCTCTTTACTCAAGGCCCCTATTTGCATGTTGCAACCGTCAATCGCTGTGGATTCCTCAAGCAGAACTTATGACGAACCTGCAGGGTGTTCATTGGAATATTAAAAAGCCTCCTGAATGTTCTGTCTCGCTCGATCGGATAATTTGCGGCAAGAGAAATTCACCCGTGCCTGCGAGGAGCCAGCCGGAGGCTGGGCGACGAACAGGCGCGTACAAATCGCTAGATTCAAACCACTCGCTACGACACTTTGAAGATAGTCGTTCAAATTTCAAAGCCTACTGCGCAAGGGTAGGGCCAGTCTAAGGAAACATGGCTCGCACTCAATTCTTGATAGCCATCACCCATGATTCTACAAGATCAAGTTTTTGAGCATGATAAGGCTGCCTACGTGCTACAAGCTTCATCGTACTCTTCTGTGATAATGTACCAAGTTACTTGGCCTCAAGGATCCTCGCACCGAGGGGCTAGCACTGGGCGACGAACAGGGCATCGGAAACCAAGTACGGTTTCAATTTTTCATGGCTGATAGTTCCAGCCCAATACTATCGCAACGATGTAGCATAAGAATTTCTCGTAACTGAATTTAATTGTATGCGTTCTCTGAACTGAAGTTCGTATACAGCACACTGTTGAAGCAGTAGCGGGCTGTGCCGCTCGCCGGCCACGGACATTATATGTGCAAGGTGATGGTTCGGGATCAACGAGGCGACGCTTCAGGATCAACGAAGTGCAGCCACGTCACATGCCAAACACGTGACATTGTTTCCTGGCGCGAGGACTGCAGTGAGGTTTCTAGTACTACGACCTTTACTGATGGTATCAGCATGCAGGTATACCTGCATCAATAAAATGTCATTCTCTTACATTGAATTAGGCATCCTCAAACTATTGGTGATTATGCAGGTAAAGGAAAGCGCAATTTGTGCACTTCCGTCTGTCAGCCAAGAAGGAAAGCACTAATAAGTAGAAGAAAGCCCAGATTTAAGTAGCCGACTTAAATCTGACGTTAGATTTAAGAAAAATTTAAGAGGATTTCAGCATGGCTGCCAGCTGTACAGTTACGTGCGCCGCGACAACAATACTAAGCGCAGGATTTAACATTTCGGGTTCGCGATAATGCGCAACAGCCCCGTAGTTGTCCACTGCTAATTTTACACCTTCCAGTGTTCACAACTCACTCCAACAACACTCCGGGGATTGGTTGATATTGATTAATGAGAGTACGCAATGACAGAAAGGGTAGCGGCAGCATAGAAATGGTATTTAAACCCTCAAAGACATAATCATGGCTACCGTATATCCTATATATTCAAACCTCAAAGACATAATCATGGCTACCGTATATCCTACATAAATGATCCCTGGTGTCAGTCAATCTACTTGATAGTACCAGTGTACGCTGTCGCGCCCTCCTCGGACTCAGCATTACACCAGCGCCGTTTCCGGATGTTCAATAGCCTCCTTCCCCCTTTGTTCTCAGCTCCGTCTACGCGTCGGTTGTCTGTGATGTCGATGGGATCTAGTTTAAGGAAATTTAAGGGTGACGGTAAATTACCCTGAATATCGTAACTTATTTAAATTCGCACGACCTCATTGGAATGAGTCCAGGCAAAGGAAGCCCCGGCCATCCATTCCAATGACAGCTATTGGATTATCCATGCGTCATTCCAATGACCCTACATGGATTCCTCTCGCCTCATCCTTTCTCGAAAAGGCATACTGACGAATGAGCTCTTCAGACGGCATTCATTCGTCAACCTCAATGCCAGCCGACCTTGTTGCGGATCATGTTTGTAAATAAGCTCTGAATCTCCAAAGTCAACGTAGCAATAGGTATGAGCCTTGCTCGCTCTCCCAGGATGCGTTTGCTAACGCTTTGTGCAAGTCTACGATAGCGAAAGCGAATATATTGGGCATTCGGCAAATTGAGAAGTCGCGCTTGGGTTGTCGGACAGCAGTGCGGGGCGAATCGTGTCTAATTTCTTCTACCAACACCCTGGAACCGACGATAACAGTGAGAAGAGAATGAATTCTGTGGTACGTACTGGTGCTTTGTTCTTCGTGCCCCAGTCGATCTCTGACTCTTTTTTGCGTTCTTTTCTCTAGTTTGACAGTATACTTAGGAAGACAAACCCAACATTCAATTCTCTCAAATATCGAACGGTACACACGATCCTTGATCTTGGGTACGAGCGCAAACATCAGCTGGGCGTCTTTGACCTGAATGCTGCGGAGCACCGTCTTGTCGTGACGGAAAGGATACATAGGATGTGGATTATTGGCTCTAGCCAGCGTTGGAAGTGAACATCTATAGCCCATGTATTCTGCTTGCCCAGTATACTCGGTCTGAGGATATAGCAGGGATCGGTGGCAGCTATTGCGATTCTTGGATGCTTCTATTCATCCATGGACCGTGATCCAGTTCGCTCTGTTGTATCCCCAGTAATATCTTGGAGAGGAAGGCATGGAGTAGCGGCGAACCTCCGAAAAAGAGCCGATAGTGCCTTTCCTTCCACTACCATGATCTCGAGCACTTAACGCACCTCAGCACCTCTCTTTTTCGCAATTTCTCCTCCAACCATTTACTTTCGCATTCACATCTCACTTGATACGCCTATCCCCTCAAGCACGAAAAAAACAGGAGTGGGGCAGTTTCAAAGGCTGTGGTACTGTGTATGGATTGGGTGGGGTCGACGAAGGACAAGAACAGCTGAATCTCGGAGAAACACTACTCGGAGAATTCGAAGCTGTTTCCTCGCACCATATCTCAAGAGCTCACACATCCTCCCACCCTGCTGTTGCCCACATCCCCTACTCAACCTGAAGCGCAAAAGCGGGAGATCGCGGAAGACGACCTGAGCCGCTCATCGTGTAGCTCTTCTATCGAGCGCAGCATTTTCCTGGAGCTAGGGTGTGCAGGATTTAATTTACCAGCACTCGAAGTCGAACAGGTCGACCATGACGCCAATCAACCAATCCAACTATGGCTTAGGTTAGCGCTAGCCTGGGCGAGAAAAGCAGAGTCCAAGGATCAAAATCAATCGGACATCATTGAGAAGTCGATACGCTCTCGGGTTCACGTATGCAGATCGTGTTCTTCTCTTATCCTTTGGCACTCATACATACATCTCAGGTGTTCCAAAACGAGCCCTTTGTGGACGATCTCGTAACATCCTCTTTTATCATCGATGTACGGCTCACTGACCGTGATAGCAGTTGTCCGCTTTTATTAGAGCCGTTCCTTATGGCGGCGGCAGTCTACTCGTGAGTTGGTTTTGTGCCGGTGAATCTCTTTCTTTTTAGCTGATTATCAGAACCCAGAGAATTTGACCGACTGAAGCGAGCTCCCATTCAAATCAATCTCTTTTCTCCTCATAGGACGGACTCGCAGAGCCACCTCTTACCACGATGAGGAGCACGAACTAATGAGAAGATTCAGACTATGTATATCTCGTTCTGGCAATTATGCGTGCCTGTTGATCCCCGAAATTGCTGCTGCCGTATAGTTGAAACCTCGCTGTTGGAGTTCAGATGAGCTGGTGGAAGAATGAAGCCAATTGAACGGTACGTATCTCGTTTCTACTATCCTATTCAATTTCTGATTCTTCTGTGCGTAGGTTTTCATCGGATCTTGCGTGTACCTCCCGTGAGCTTATCGGCTCAAATACCTCTAGGTTTGGAGGAACACCGAGCACCTCGGGATTGAAGAAATAGACGATGTGTGTGATGGGATAAAGAGACGCGAGTGTCGAGTGGTCAACTCTAAGGAGGCTTTGCAGGTATCGGAGTTTTGTACGCCTGTAGCTCATCCATTCATAAGGAGAGCAAACGCCTCTAGTACTATTGCATGCCTGAAGCCGAATACAAATCAAAGATTTTACCTATTTGTACGCATGAAAAGAGCGAGGGAATCGGTGTGATCATCTCAGCTCGTACTCCCACTACCATGATCTCTTCTCGACGACGCCTCAGCATTCTTTTATTCTCAATCTTTGGAATTCTCTCACTGTGTTCTACTTCCGAGTCTCTGGGGTAATGGATTGAAAACAGGAAATTGAATATGTAACTGACGCACTTATTTATAGCAGCGACAATCCCAACTGGCCTATATAATCTACAACAAATAGCTCGACACCAGCCTACTCCTCCGTCCTATATTCACGTACAAAGCCGGCAACTCTGTAGCTAAGGTAGTAAAGTTGCCGAGCTTGGGCAGAATTTTCGGGGGCATTGGTTGAGTTGAATGTTTCCACGGATGCTTCGGGCAATAGCCTTCGTTGGTATGGTACAAAGACTGACAGGAACTCGGAGCTGGGTGCTGAAACCTCGAGGGGCAGTAGAAGGGGCGTATAGATCGCGGCCATTGATAGAACACCCGTATATCTTCGACTACCCAGACAGGTTAACTTCTACGAGCACGAAAAGATAATAAAAGACACGAACCTTGTACAATGACGCGCCTACATCAGAAAGCTTAGGCTGTAGAATGCGAGAACATCGGGGCAGCCTTTTCGCATAAAGGCACGAAACATCACAACCCAACTACCAACTATAGTAGGAGGAGGAAGTTTGGTAGTGGGTGTTTCGGGGATATGTCTGTAAAAATCGTATTCAGTATCAGGATGCGACGATGTACGAGTTGGCTTACCTCGAGCCCCAGTACCCAACAACCTAGGTATTGGTCGGACCTATCACCGCATATTCTACGTTGTCCGGATTGGTAATGAGCTGGTTGTGTTGCGAGATACGCGCCACGTCGGCTCTAATGCTGCGATAGGAGAGATAGATGTAAAGAGCTGTTTGGTAGGCTCGAGAGGAAGTGGTGATAATTGAGCAGTGGTATGCGAGATGGCCAGGCGAGCGAGACCAAAGATGCGGCGGGTTCAAGGTCGTCGCACCGGTGATGAATGGCGGGGGGTGTTGGGTCCGTAGCGCATAAAGAAGTGAGCTTTGAAGGGGTTCTTCACCTGACGCTAGCGTTAGTATTGAGACCTTGAAGGTGATAACAGGTAGACTAACCGAATAAGAGTGGTTGGAGTCGTACGACCGAAATAACAGCTGCGCCGACATGCCATATCTTCATCCCATAGGTCAAGCTGGAGAAGGTACTGGGTATAGTTCTTCTTCAGGGCTAGGTGCTTGATGTCCAGTGTCTAATGGTTAGGACGGGATGGATGGAGCGGGTGTTGGCGGCTGGTGCATGATACATGATGAGCGAACGCAGGAACCTGGATGGTAGTGTATACGCACTCTGTTTCACTGAAAAGGCTCCCAACCCGTAGTTTATTTGTCCCTTGTAGTGTATCCCAGAATAAACATACGCAAGCTCAACAGACACGACCTCGGTATGCGTGGCCAGGTAAGAGTTTGGGATGCTGCTGAAATTGTAACCTTGCTAGTTGACCGATGGGATGAGGACAGCGAGACATGGTTCATTGGAAAGGCTAAGGTTAGGCAAATGGCACGTTCTGTGTAGGGTTTGCGGAGGTCTGGTCTTGAAAATTGCTTGGTTGAAGGAAGCTGGGAGTGTGAAGGGATATTGATGTTGGTGAACTTGTGGAAAATGCGTTAATTTTGCGAGTCGAGTGTGTAGAAGAGAAAGTCATGATTCACCTTGTTTGCGCTCTAGCATTGGCCGTAGCATCGTTGTGAATGCTGGGGTGGTTGTGACTCTGAGCAAGTTATTCGACAAGCTGTCGATGTCGATGTCATTCCGACGAGAGCCGCCGGCAGGCATTTTTCTCTTGCACGTTGACCATGATGATGCCTCTGCCTCCCATTAGGACCAGCAAACCTTCCGGAAGCTCCTTATACTGGGCATGCTCTTGTTAACGTTCACTCTAGACGCCTGTTTGAGGAAGCGTTTTCAGAATTTCATGGTACGTGCCTGTATAAGTGCTAGATCGGGTCCAGCTCTACTTATTTCTTTGGTTTGTTTTAGGCCCAATCTCTCGGCATCTGTTCCATTTACCAACGGTGCACCCTTCCCACCTTTCTCTCGTTGGATAGCACCGAGGGTATTTCATCGCGTACGCAGCACTGGACCAGGTGTCTCAAATCCCTGAAGTTCACCATTGAGCTTTCATCCGAAGCGTTGGGATGACCAGTTCATGTCTCGTTTTTAATTTACCTGTTTCCAAGGGTTTGATACTTAATCAGATCTCAGGTCCATCGTACCCCGACACATACCAGCGATGTCTATAGTCGCAATTTCCTTGGGCTATCAACGCAGGCTCCGGATTCTTCAAAACCAAGATACCAGCAACTATATAGGTCATTACGCCTCAAGTCTATGAGAGTCTTACCTTGTCACTTCACCTCAAAGTCGGCCTACGAAAGCTCTTACAGGGACGCATGAAGATCTTCCGACTAAATCATGCACCAAAGAGGCTGGCCGGCTCACGCAAATCGATTCATACGGGGTATCATGCGCAGTCCAACCGTTCTTCAACTGGCTTCGATTGCGATCACGCCAATAGGCCAACACTGATACTTCCGCCTAAGAGCTCTATCAGGCATCCTTGGGTAAGTGTCTACACTTGTACATACGCGCAGCCGACTCAACCAGCAACCAGCAATAGGAACGAATCGTTGATCACTCAATGTCAAACGTTCTTTGCCGACACTCCGCTACTGCCCTTCGCGTTTAATACCCATGGCGGTGAATGTACAGTAGCAGCTGAAGGAATACACTCCTGCGACTCAAGAGTGCGTAGAAAACGTCTAGATTAACTATTTAAAACATAAATGTATCTCGCTCCTATGTGAAAATCAATAAACTGGGTATTCATCGAACGACCGTAGAATGTATAATACACCGTTATTGCTCCTCGTTCGGGGAATGCAGCTCTAACCTACAATATCCATACTTCCTATCCGTCTATCCGAATCCAGAAATACCAATCTTCATTATCACCGACTTCCTCGCCTCTTGACCAGAACGCAGTTTTGGCTGCCCAGCGCCCAGCCTTCCTATCTGCTTGACCATGATCCTTAGTCCGCCTACTAGGATCTATCGCCTCGCAGAGCTGGTTTCTTTCTGGAAGTGCTGGCTCGAAGAGGCTGTAGCGCGTTCCGAGTCATTGCAGATGGTTGGAATCGAAATCAAACGCAATGTCATGAGAGCAGCCTCAAGGTACGTAGAATGAACTTGCCTGTGCTTTCGGATTGCTTTTACCCTCGTCGAGCCCGGTCGTCCATCCCCTTCAACTTGGCTATTCACCTGTTTCCCAGGGCGCCGAGATCCAGAAGGGGTGATGGTCGATTTGGGAGTGGCGTCCTGGGGGTGCTGATGCCTAGGACCGCTTCGAGTGGACTAGGCAGGCTTTGCATCTGTTCTTGGTTTCCTAGCACTGGATGAACGTTCACCTATTTGTTGTGTAATGCGATTATTAGTACCAAACCGAGGGTACGAGTATTGGTTTGAACGTACCTTGGGGTTAGCTACCAACCGGTAATGGATGAGTATTCGATTCGTCGAGATCTTCGAATCAACTACCGTGGATGATCACTGGCGAGAGCGTGTGATGAGAATGGTAGACAGTACGTGAACAAGGGTCAACTACTCACAGACGTATCTCGTTCCACAAGCCCATACCTAATGCCTACAATAGATAGCGTTCCGCGCGTCGGTTTCTGTAGTAACTAGGGCACGAGGAGAGACGTAAGTAGCTGTATAGTCGGGGAAGGGAGAAACAGACCTAGTTGGTCTTTACAAAACCTTGAATTTGAGCCCATATTTCACACTTTGTGCGCTTCCTACATTCATAAAGGTTATAAGTAGTGTAATCACTGTGATAAATGACCGACCGAGCAAGCTCAGGATTGAAATTTTGAACGAGTCCTTGACGAGTCCACGGTGACTAGAGATGGGCATAATCATCCTCGAACGTTGTTTGATTTGATAAAGAGAAGAATTTCGGTAACTGGGGCAACTGAGAAGAACTATGTTGGGGTGCTTGTGAGCGTGGTGGTAGTTCACGATCAAGAGTGTTCGCGACGCGTCTGAGCGCTCAGTCAGAACATTCCGTCAAACCACTTTCCATCTAACACGGTTCTCTTCAGCCTCCATTTTCTCATCGTCTCCCTGTTCAACGAAATTCTGAGAGTGGTACGACTTATTCTATACTAATGATGGAATTGTTTCGCTGACACGACCTTGCTTCGTCGTCTTCTCTCTCCTCTTATCCGCTGATTTCAACAATACAATCAACACTCTTAGCTGTCCCATACTCACCAACACACAGCTCAATTCCAGTCGACTCTTCCGTCCCCCTATCCGTACTCTAGACCTCCAAAGCCGCCAACTCTATCCTGCACTCATCTTCACCTTGGTCGTTCTGTCCACTTCCATGTCCTCCTACCACAATTGCAAGGTCACACCTTACCTGCGACACTCAAATCCCTCCAGCAATCTCCAAGGCATAACTAGCGCCTACTACAGCATCCACACTAACCTCTGGAGATCATCGATCACCGACCATTCCATCTGTCCATCACATCGCGCACACAACAGCTATAAAGCTGTCGTGTGCCTCGTGCACTCCACGACTTCTCCTACTGTTCCACTACCACCACCAAAGCCCTCAGCCCTACTAGTAGCCCTCCTCCACCAACAATGAGCTTCAATAACGTCTCGCAAGTCATCGTTGCCGGTCCAGCTATCAACAACGTATCACGCGACCAGTTCAATGTCACAGCGAGAGACGTCTATTTCAGTTCACTGGCGGAGCCTACGGAATACGACGAGGTATGTGCCCTTACTGTGATGTATATTCCTGAGCTGAATACGAAAATCACAGTTTAAACGGGTGACAACAGGGGAGATGTATCTTTTGGAAGAGATCCATCGTAGCTCGTGTAGTTGCCAATACTGTAGATCTAGAACGATCTACAGTGTCGAATTACCTGAGCGGAAAATCAAGTGCACAGCCATAGAATACAAAGGTCCGGGAGCGCAAGAGGTTTGGGAGGAAGACTTCCGTCGTTTTTCACAAAAAAGGTTCGTTACCCCCTTCCCCACCCACCAACTTCACTGACAACCAGCTAGGTCCCCCGACGCATGGCAACTCTACGGCCTGAACCAATCAAACGTCCCATTTTTGATCTTCCATGACGGTGAGTCTTCCTCCCTCTTCAGCAATACCATATACTGATCAAGTTGGTGCAATAGAGCTCGTTCCTCTTGGGCATTTCTACACAAACTCGTTCTGGGGGAATTTATTTGTTCGTTGGTTGGCGGTGCGTCCTAAACTTGGTGTTTCCTGTGCCCGCAGAGCTAACACGCCGTTCTTTTAGAGGAAATTGGGTTGTGATGAGTCGGTGTTATGGGTGAACACGAGAGGGACTCTGATCGAGGGACCCCTGGGGCCTGATGTTGCGGTCCGATATGTTCAAGAACCCGATGGAATCACTGTCCCACCCTCAGCAGAGATGCTGCAAGAAGACATTTTCATTCAATTCCTCCGGAAATTCCCTTCAGCAACAGTGGACCGTCTCATTGTGGAATGTGCATGGCTTCATCACTCAAGTTCACCGCTCAAAAGCCTTTTTCGTGAAGGAGCGCTCAACATCCCACCAGAAAACACTCCGGAAACCCTCGATGGGCTCCGCATTGATACCGTCTACTCCCCTTCACTGGGGGCTGTTGCAAGGTGGCGGGATGGTGGGGCGTTGTGGACAATGCAGGAGAACGGGTTGGTGGATAAAACGGTATTGGATGATGGGCTGATTCGGTGAGTGAGTGTGGGCGTAATGGTTCAGTTTTGGGTGCTGATTTCTAAAGTTTTAAGCTAGACGGTCCAGATGTTGATGCTTGTTTTTGCTTTGACTGGCAGAGAATCCAGGAGAGTTGGATGTCGCAAAGCTCAAGGATCATTGATGGCTGCGGGATGTCGGGAACAGAGGAACAATACTGTATGTCCTCCCCTTTCACCATGTTGATGATTAAACTCATCATACTTCCTTTGCATAGTTACAGTTGACTTATGTGCAATTCTCATTCTCAAATCAACATCATCAAGCTCCTTGAATCAACAAAGACTCCTTACATTTGAAACACCCCCGCCCATCTACCTCTTCATCTGCTCTCCCGTGACGTTGGCCGAAATCAAGTCATGGGAAAAAAACAGAACCCACTTCTGGTCTCTTGACGAGAATGGGCGATCTGAGATGACGGAGGCGGAATGTAGGCGATGGGGAGTTCCAGGGCTGTATGTACATGCAAAGTTCTTGTATTATCCACAAGTGGTTACATGGCCAAGCCATGTCTACCCTGCCATCCGCAACTGGCAAGTTGCTCGCGGCTTCGACCCTGCCACTGCCGATTTTGCTCGGAGTTTGGGATATCCAGAGTTTGATATCCTCATCGATAACGAGGCAGCGGCAAGTCGGTTTGAAGAAGTTCATGGTTAGTCAAACAATCTCCTCGCAGTCATTGGTACATTGTTCATTTATGATTCACAGAAAACTCATCTACTCCCGACAACCAAAGCGAGCCAGAAGAACTTGATACACCTCCGGCAGTTGAAGGTCAGTATTTCGTTTACGTTCTCTGGCAATTCCACCATCTCACTTTACAGCAGCAGTCATGATCCCTCAGCCTTCGCTCACGACATCCACGATAGAGCCTTCACGAAACATTGTGCCGCCAGAGCATTCCATGGTCAAGGGTCAACCGAGAGCTGAAACACCCCCTCAGGTGCAGCCGATGATGGTTGACACCTCAGACACTGCGAGCATTCTGGGAAAACGCAAGCGAGGCAACCAGATATATACAAGAAGGGTCAGACGAAGAGTGTGATTGTTTTTGGTAAGTCATTCGGCAAGTTCTAGATTGTCGTACTGACTACCTGCAGGTACTCATGTCCTATATGGTTCCTTGCTAAATTTGCATATTTATGAATGTGTTATTCGCTTTTCTTCCTCTCCAGTGATCAGTATATGTAAGGCGCATAACGATACACGAAATGTGCGCTCTACGAGTTGAACTCGCTGTATTATATTGTCTATATCATTCAATACTATGTATTTGGTTCCATATAACAAGGTTCTACACCGCGCATATCATACCTAGAATAATGGATTGCGACTGCCCGTCGGTGATATGGTTGAAGGTAGCGTCAGCAACATCAGTAGCGCGTTCAGGGCGTACGTCAAGATCTGAACGTGTATGAGCACGGTATGACAGTCTACCATGCCCTGGCCTGGGTACGGTACATATGCCTTGAGAAACTCAGACTCAGAAGGATCGGATGAAGACTACACGGTACCACACCATTTGATTACGGGCCGCTCTCGTTTGGTGATATAGCCTTCAAGGTTCTCTTTCGTTACGTTCCAGCAAAGTACAGTATTCGCAAGATATAGCCGTATCTTAAACGAAAATCTTCTGCCTTGGTTACTAGGAAATCTATCGAGAATAAGTATAAGCCGTCGAAGAAAAGTGCGGGATAAAAACTCACCCAACTTCCACATGCAACTCTTGAACTGCACCTAGTCCTCGGTACGCATTCCACTTGAAGCTTGAAATGCGAACGAAGAGTCCAGTCTAGCGTGGATATTCTTCATGGAGTGATGCTATGACACCTCACTCATGGCATTGACATTGACGACTGTGATCATTAACAGCCTCTCGGGAAAGCCGGCATGCTCGTTGACTGCCACCAATATTTGTCTATCCACTTTTCGCGTCGAAAGTCTGAGCCGAGAGCAATGTGCTATGGAGTAGCCATCAGCGTCAGAAAAGAAGAACAAAAGATACCGACGTACCAATGCCCATTCACCTTGCTCTCGGGAGCACAACCCATTATGCGTTCAAGAGAGGAAACGTTCCTTGGAAAAAAGCCACTAGATGGCGCTAAAGATGACTATTAGTAGATAAAAAACCACAAGAACGATTAGGGCATACCGCTGTTCAGAAAGCTTGAACTAGAATCCTCGGGGCTCGTCAAGGATTCAACAGTCCGAAGAACCGCGATAGCCTCGAGGAACCCCCAACCCAAATCCATCGACAACTTGCGATTCCTTTTCCCTGAGCCCTAACCCACAACGGATCGGTGAAACAACGACTGAACGTTCCAAACCCCAAAGAAGCTTGGGATCCAAACTGGAGGTAAGATTTTGAAGGATGAGATGGGGAAGAGCAGGTTGCGGGTCAGGATATGGGTGAACAGATGGCCTGAAACCGATTTGGGTATTGAATCGACAGCAAGGCGATACCATGTGTCTCCGGTCGAGGCGACGGATCCTGGACTTCTTACTGCAACCAGAAGTCACTTAAACGATGTTATCAAAGCTCTATTAGGATAGAAATCAGTGAAACGCGTTAAAAATAAGGAATATCGATACTGACCGTGGTAGAACCAACAAAGCCAGCTTGGCTGCCATTTCGACTAGGTCAATCTTGCTTATCCAGACCTATGACCACCCTACGATCCACAGCAAGGTTTTGGCGACTTTTTCGCAGCAGGATACACGAGGGAAGATGGGTGAGCGTGTGGTGTGTTGACTGCAGGAAACCCAGTGCGGTGATACGAGTTTACTAGGAATGGTGCTCGGAAGATAGGGAACAGAGGAAGCTACACCTCGGATTCACGAGGGGTGATATTAGGGTGTAATGTGTGCAGGGGTCAGAATTGCAGCCAAACATGATTGGCAACGGGCGGTGAAAAGCGTGGACTCGGGCTATTGTGGAAAGTATTTGGGTGTCATACATAGCGGGGAGCCTTGATAGCGGATACTTGGCTTGTACTTAGGTGGTGTTGGAAAGTGGGAAGGGGACTGGAATGCTGGGATAGCGATAAACCTGCGGCAGAATCCATTGTCGAAGAAGATTTAGGTGACATCTGCTTGCGTACGAGGAGGTTGAGCCTTGATACAAAAAAACCGTGGAATAAACAAGGTACACACCATGGTTGTGTAGTTGTATCCTGAAGACAGAGTGAACAAGGTGCAATGGCTGGCAATGTTTGTGAGGAAGGTGATCGTTTTGAGAAGACAAGCGCCGGCGGCGAACACGCTTCTACCTCGACCACCACCACCACCACCACCTCTTTCCTCAGCCAACTCATGCTCCTCCCAGGATATATACAAGCCCAAGTCCATACTGAAAATATGGTACATTTCTCTTTCTACTTCCCTGGCTACATACCTAACCTATCTCTCAGGGCAAGACTACGCGTCATGCCTCCAACGTCCACATTCCGGCCTAGCTCTTTTGGTGTATGACCACGAAAAGGTACGTTCTCGATGCTTTGCTCCATCTTCTGCTCTCATGTCCCCAACTCCCGCCTAGCGCAAGACCTCGAAGCACGCAACACGCCCATCCATGCCGATCCCAAAACTACAACCAATGATAATCTTGCGCATGCTCTCCAAGCACAATTTTCAATGACGGTATGGATCTATGTCATCCTCCAAAGTTGTATGCAGAGGCGATTCTGAGTATCGGTTTACCGAGCCTCGTTTCACCTCTACATCGTCTGCATCCCTCAGAAACCCAGCACTGATAGAGGATATCCATAGGCGACGAGTATCGCGAGGAGCAGTGCCGACGTTTGGCTGGGATGAGCGTCGAATTGGTTGGAGGTACACTACGACAAGACACGTATAAAGCCATCAACACCGACTATTCGCCTGGTTTGAAATCCTGTGCCAGAGTACGCAGGTGGAAGTTACAGGGACGGGAATGCCGATGATAGCTAGGGCGCTTTGTAGTATGTATTCCTTTTTCTCAGTTACTACCCCCACCATACCGATATTTTTCGCCTTTTTCGCCATTTCTCCATTCCCTCTGGTTTGAAGGAACACTCACCAAATTCTACTTGCGGCCTCCACATAGCTCCTCGAACGCCATCTTCATCACCCGTCACATTACATGGCACACACTAAGACCCGTAGACATGAAATATCAGACGGAGACAATAGAGCTTAGGCCGTTGTTGCGTGGAAGATGTGTTCAGGTATGTAAACCTGCTATTCGGTTTTGGCTTTCCTTCTCGTGTTTGTTTTTGGCTAT
This sequence comes from Paramarasmius palmivorus, assembly GCA_037176845.1. Taxonomy (NCBI): domain Eukaryota; kingdom Fungi; phylum Basidiomycota; class Agaricomycetes; order Agaricales; family Marasmiaceae; genus Paramarasmius; species Paramarasmius palmivorus. The sequence continues at coordinate 18,390 of JAYKXP010000088.1, read as the reverse complement.
TGTTATTTTGATGTTCTCTTCTTCGAGCTGCGATGCGCCGTGCTTGGTTACATGCCTCTTCTCTGCATTTTACACTACTTCCTCTCTTCACTCGATCTAACAATTTCGCACCTCTAGACCGTTTAACATCGACTGAAACTTGCGGATCCGAGTCCCGACCAACGCCAGATATTCTTCCTCTCTGAAATGGGGAGGGCCTCCATGCCATATGCGTGTACTTGACCTGGTTAAGGTAAGCATTTGAGTCCATCCTCAATCGATATATCTCAGTAATCTCGGCGCGATATCCTAGGACACACTCGTTGTACCCACCGCGGACGATAACACCTAGCCCGACCCTTCTACTAAATGAAAGCATCCCGTACCATGGTACCGTGCTGGTACGTCTAGCCGAAGGCAAGGTGCAGGTACACTGGCGCTCGTGCTGGATCTCACTGGATACCCTCGACTGCGCTATGCTCAATGGTTTTGTACTGTGCATTTTGGCATCATCCTCTTCCGCTACCAACATGATAAAAGCCGATCTTGTGCGGATTGTGACATTCTGCGGTCTGCCGGTGTACTTACTGGCTTCGGTTGAGCGTTGTCGGAGTGTCTGTGTAGGATACAAGGGTAAGTGATAGCTATCTTCTTATAATTACCATGCTCATTGTTCCTTCTACGTAGGCTACAAGTGCGAAGGAGAAGATCAATATACTCATGTGAGCTGTCTATGTCTCACCCTTCAAATTTCATGCACCCAAACGTTCATGGCTTGCCTCTTACAGCAAAATGCTCCTGGCCTATTTCGTTAGTCAGACGAACGCAGGTCGAACACCTTTGTACGTCCCGAGCGCTGAGCTTGAATCTAGGAAGATCGCTCGGTATCCCTTCTCGTCATCCCAGGTACGTTCACGTCCAATCATTATTTGTTCATCTAAACGCATAGCGCCTTGTTGCCAGCATCCTTCAGGCACGCATGAATCGAACGAATCGAACATTGTAGGTCTACTATTTTCAGGGTTTTGCTACCGTACTAATGCACATTGATCATAGCCGGAACGAATTCCGAATACCAGCACCGTCGATGGCATTCCTTCTGAAACAGTACCGCTAAAGCCAGGAATATCGAGCCGTTTCAGCTGACATGTCCAGAGTCTCATTCTGAAGTTGACGCATCGGACACTGAGTGCCTTTAGGACTCAGGTAACGCTCCATCTCGCTCGAATGCGTCTCTAGTCGTTACTAATGCTGCCTCTTGTATCAGCTGTCTTGTCCGTTTCTAATTCAATTTAATGAAGACGTCCGACGCGAGTACTGGTACTCCCATCAAGCGCTACAACGATAGCAGTTCCTCGCGTGTCTGTATCACGCACAAGACGTCTTTTGCCACGTTGTAACTTGTGAGGTGCGCATCGCCTGAACTTTTGGCCATACACATGTCGCTCACAATCAAGGGCAGCGACATATACTCATAAGTGGTGTCTACCTTGTGTCCACCTGTGGATAGGGAATGCAACAGGTATGTTTGAGGCCGTGTTTATCGTATAAGCTATCTGACGATGATAGCTAGGTACACGCGCATACCTTTGCTCGATGAAAATCGTCAGCCAGCCTAGTGGCTTCTCGATTCCGCTTGGATGAATATCTAGTGTTCATTCAGTGCTGGATCTACGTGCTCATGTTGGCTTAGTGCTGAATTCACGAATGATACATGAAGGGGGACCCGACGAATGATATCCGTCGTCCTACTAGGGCTCTAGGCATGGTCGAGGATGTCGTGTGGATTGAGCTAATTTATGGCCATTTTTGTACTACCCTAGGTTCGGGTTGTTGTTCGTGTACTTGAATGCATATGCTGTTCTCATAGCACGAACGTTCTTGTATCCTCAATGAATTACTACGACATTAGAGATACTTCATACGGGAAGGCTTTCGGGCTAGCTGATTCTTCTCTACAGAATCGTGAAGTGACCTATATTCAGATTTTTCCAAGCACATACCATAAACGTCTCTACGGAAAGAAAGAAACAGCAGGACGCGTTCGGGGCTGCTAATTCAGGTAACTCAAAGTTTTCATACAAGACCTCGATGGATGTTTTCATTGCACTTCTATCATGAGCTACTGCACACCTCATAATGACCGGCACCATGATCGAGAAGTCCAAGATGAGAGAGATAATGAAACGACCTATGAACCGCCCACACGAAACGATTGTTTCGAGACTCCCAGCATCCAGAAAGTTGGTGCTTCCGTTTACGCATCTACAAACCAATTCAGTATTGAACCGCGAGATTGACCATAGCATACTTACTACAGTCAACGACACCTCTTCTTTTGGACGACCACTACCCGGTTCATCAGGTTGCTGACGCTTCCTCACGTTGTTTTGGCTACGTTCAATCTGATGAGACTTCTTCATTGTCCGAATTATCGATGTGTTTCCGCTTTTTGCTCGTTGGGGATCAAAGTCCAGTCTCGGGGGTGGTATCGTCTTGCGGTAGCTTTGGATGACCCAATAGAAGAGCCAGCTGTGCACCGGATATGTATCAGTAAGAACGTAAGTAGCTTGCTTGCTGAGACGAACCTTGTGCCTCGGGATGATCTTCGACGGATGATAACGTTCTAGAACTTGATTCCTCGAGATCTTTATTTTGAGGTTCCTAGAGGTGACGTTGATGTTGAACGATGCCCTGTACGACCGATTTTATGATAATAAACTTACCTATGTAGTCCTTTCCTGTTACTCCTGCTTCGTTGGGCTGTTGCAATCACCACCCGATGGCTCGACATAACTTGTGCGATTCGCCAGGAGATTTGATGGCAGGTTGACGAGCTTGGAGTTGTTGCAGCATGGGACTGGATCCAGGGGTGAACCCAGTCTAGAAAGCCCTGACGCCTCCAATCTGGGTCATCCAAACCGGTTTCAACGCCTGAGCCTCCTCGACGACGCAGCTTTAGCTCGTCAAACTATCCGAAACCCGTTAACCGTATTTCATTCACCGAGACCTGGAGCTGCTTAGCAGTTATCAAGCCCGCACGGCGAGTTGATGCTGGTGCTGAACTTGAACGTTGTTATGACAATCATGACTCGAAGATACGCGAAATGAACTCACCTGACGCTTTCGGATTGCCTTTGCCAGGCTGAACCGCCATAGTCTGGCACGGGCTGGGTCTTTCTCCACCTTTCTAGGATCTTGAGGTTCATGGGTGTCGCTTCCTTTCTGTGGGCCATACCAGGCGATCCGATAGTCGTTCTCTGTCATTCCCGGTGTCTTCACGCCGGAAAACTGGCATAAGGGCTGTATTCGGCCAATGGTATCCTGTAGGCCCAATGTCATGAGAATGTTGGTAGTCTAAGGGTGCGTGGAATCAACTTACCCGTCGGATTTTGACGCCTGTCATTCCTCGCTTTTCTTCAATCATGTTTTAAAGCTTCGCAAGAGTCGTGTCGGTGTCGTTCTGCCCTGAGTCTTTTCTGAGGGTTTGAAAGTCTTTAAAGGTGTTCTTGGTAGCTTTGCGCTGGATGCTCGAGATCAATTTTCGATGATGGGGTCGTCGGTAGCGAGTTGAACAGCGCCTGTGTACCATCGGAAGGTAGTTTTCTAGCCTGGAATTACGGTGGTGCGTAAACTCCCTGAGCGACAGCATGAAGGCACAATAAGTAAGTATAGACACGGCTGTAATTGGGTACTCACCCATGTATTTTGAGCAAAACGATGAATGTTTTTGACCATATGCAGAGCGAAGCGCTGAGTACTCTTCGGAGTCCAGTCTCTGAATCTTCATGTCGTACAGTTCTTGAGGGACCAACTTTGCAATGGATTTCTGGGCTCGAGAGATTAGAATGCAAGGCAGATGGATAAGGCTAGCTCTCACCGTTACAGTTATTTTTCCAGTCCACAAGCTCCTAGCCAACGCTTAACACTCAAAGCCGAATGCCTATTCAAATAGCCAGATTTTTACGCGTCGAATTGGATTACTGGAGCACGGGAAAAGTGATATAGTTGAGTTTTGATCATTGATTCTGAGAAGGGAGGAACACACCTAGTTCAGAGTTTTCTTCTTCGGAAATCCTTGAATTCGAGCTCATGAGACGTATTTTTTCTGCTTTCTGCATCCGTACAGATCAGTTTAACGTAGTCTCGATAGCAGAGGAGCGTGAACTGACCGGTGAGCAAGCCCAGGAATTGCACGAGTCCTCGGCGATGTATTTTCTTTCGGAGACGGGTCCCATGCGAGTGTTTTCTGACTTGACATCTTGCTCGGCCAGTTGAGGAATGATATGTTGGGATGCTAGGCGTGGTGGTGGTTCGTGATCAAGAGGTATTCGCGACGCGTCTGAGCGCTGTCGAGAACGCTTCCATCTACTACCACCAGCACTAACCACGGTTCTCTGCTCTCTCGTTCCTCTGTCAGCCTCGGTTTTCTTATTATCGACCCGTTCAACGGATTACTGGGATGGAATTAGCGGTACGAGACTCACTCTACCTAGCGATGAATTTGTCTTTTTCTGATACGCTACTCAATAGTCTTTGCTCTCTCTCCCCATCCGCCGATTTCAATACCACCTTCAGCATACAACTCAACTCCAGTCCACTCCACCCGTCCTCCAGAGCTATGCAAGACACCGAAAGTCACCAACTCAATCGGCCTTTACCAGTATCCCCTTCACCGAAGTCCCAAACACAAATGCACCGACATGTCGTCCTCACCAAGAGAACGCCTCCCTGCCGCGATAAAGAGAGCCTTGCAACCCCAAAAGTCACCTCCGACATTTTGAACGCCTACTGTTCCATCTCAGGACTACCGGCCTTCAAAGCTTCAAAGCTTCAACATCCTCAATTCAAGCCAAACACTCCTGCTGTTCCCCAGTGCCTACCGGTCTATCAACTCCCCTAGCGCACCTCCTCTTGCACTCAAGCAAGCTAACCCCACGGGTGGATGATTATTTTCCCTGTCAGACTTCAGTCGTAGATGGACTATACGCAAGAGTGAGCATGTTCGTTCCTTTTTTGTCCGTTCCGCTAATCATTCAGTCAAGCTCAATAGGTATCGTTGTTGCCCACATTCGCTGTTGATACTACGCTATCATATCACCCTTGAGGGATTTGGAGGTGATCATCCACAGTACGTCGTTTCAATATTTGCACCTGCTCCGCGTGCAGCGCTAATTTGCGCACCACAGAGGATAATCTATTCAAAGCCACAAATCGGGCGGGATCTACTGGGCTCTGAGAACAGCTAGACTTTGTTTATCCTTGGACATCTTGCCCCCCAAATGTACAATATCCATTTCAATAATGAAGTGCCCAAATTAGAATCTTTTCTAGTAGAACGTGTGCAAAATTCAGTATCTAGAAACATTGTACAGGGCATTTGCGAGTCGGAACGTTGAGCATACACCGCCTCTCGTCATTCTTCCTCCTTCTCCTTCATTTCCGGTGTAGTGACGTCTACTCATGCACAAGAGAAGCAGTCAACGCCCTTCGAACGACCCAACCAATACCAACAGAGCCACCTTTCCCTTGCCCTTCCTTTACCCTATGTTCCGAGGCACCACAAAACAGGGCACCAAACACAGGATAACCACCCAATCCATTTCATACCCCTCACACCTACACGCTGGTGGTTTGTCAAGCGGCCGGCGATACCGCACAACACCCCCGCGTCCCTTCTCATACCCCAAATCGCACTCGTGAGCGCAAGGTACCATGTCGGGAAGAATAGGGCGATGAACACGGACGCGGAGCTGTGTGGGGGTAATAGAGAGGCGAAAAAAGATGGAGAAGGAGATGGGGTGAATGGAGATGGGTCTAGAGTAAGCTCGTGTGTGACCGAGAGGGAAGGATGAACTCACAAACGGTCTGCTCCCTTCACAGTATCCACACGCAGGCTCTAGGCTTCATTCAATTCAACTTGGGGTTTCCAGACACGCCAGTAGGCTCTTGAAAACGGGGATAGAGTTGTGGATAATGCAATGGCGGGGCAGCGTTGGGTGTCGGGTCGTGTGCTGTTTAATTACCACCCGAATCCCCTCTGTTCCAATTTTCCGAGCCCAGCACAAGCATGATAAAGATCTGTAGATCTGCGTATTGTCCTGAGGGCTAGGATGAAGGACAGGTGGGTGTTGTACGGGGAGAGCAATGGCAGAGATGCGGTTGGTGAGTGGAATCAAGCGACGCTTCTCATAGGGCTGAAGCGTGAATTCTGGACACTGGAGGTCGAAGAAGTCGTTGAGAATGAGTAGTTCTTTGTATTTGCAGGATGTCTGGATGACCGATATCGATGACCTAGTTATGTTGGATGAGGAGCGTTGTAGTCGTTACCCTGCAGAAGCAAATGATTCAATTCCATCGTCAGCGGCTAGATGAAAACGACATACCAGTTATTGGTTTCTGCTCGCTGCTTGGACGGGTACACTGAACGTTGGGCTGAGAAAGCTTGAGAGGAAACGAGGAAGTGAAGCGGATGGTGGTCAGGTCAAAAAGACGCGTCGCACGTCTTGTTCCCAAACCACCACCATCCAACTCCTCGATACATCCACCCTTACCACTGCGCTCTCGGGCAGTCTCGGGCCTTCAGAAAACACGGATAAGCACCACTACCCGAAGCATTCGAAAGGCAGCTGGATTGACGGCAGGTGAGTTTGGAGGTCAATCTCAGAGTATATAAACTCACACTACTATTGCAGACTCGATAACACGCAAAGCTTGGTGCTCCGGAAAGCTTCACAGATCACAACGTCTGGGAAACCATGTTGTGCGTTCTGCATTGGCATCCAAACTTCCTCTGTCGCTGACATGGAGCGTCAGAATTTAGAAACTCGATTCCTCGGACCTCGCTGCTCCTGACCAGGTCGCGATACCCTTAAACGACATGGACACCTCTGAAGACAATTATCCTGCTTTTCTCGTAAACAGGGTACTCATCTTTCTTACCTTGTCTGGACCCGACGTATAGCTCCAAAATCATCAAGAATGAATTTCTATAGGGCTACGCAATACGTCTAGACAGGGTACGTTGCTAACCTCACTCTCCGTTCTTTACTGAATCGGTAGCTACCAGTTCATTTCCGCACACGACTGAGGAACACTGGGTGTCAGACTCCATCTTCAGGCCTCGGGCACGAAGGCTCAGCCTACCCACTTGAAATATACGGGTTAGCATGTACAGACCGAGCAGACGCGACGGAGACACTTGCTGTCGATCTGAAGTGCGTGTTTCTGTCACCCAGCTCCCTATCTCGCGTTAATTGACCACTATGTTAGATAACGTTGTCGAACGTTCGCTCCAAGGACTGGTCGCTGTACCTCTACTGAAGCTTGGTCGTCGAGCAGCTCGTACGGGTATCTTTTTATCTTCATCTTACTCGTCTTTCAATGTTGATTGACTTGCTTTTAGGCTTCTGTAGCTTTATGCCGCACTGAATGATCTTGGTCGTCCAACATGTTTGGTCTATGCTAGCGTGCTGGAGTATCAATCACTGTTATATTAAAACTGCGTCATGTCCGTGGGCACCAGGTTGCCTACGCGTTAATTGGTGAGTAACAGGTTTCTTGTGGTTATACTTCTCACAGTACTTACCTCTGCCTTCGTCCTGCTTATACAGATAGGAACCTTCGAAGTGATACTCATAGCCGGCGTCGGGAATGAGGTACTCCTAGGTTTTATCCGTCGCGCTGAACTACTACTCATGTTGTGCGCTGTTTTCGTAGATGGCACCTTTGTGGTCGCCTTCGTATGATCTTCGGCCGCTCGTTCTGGAAATGCTCTAGCAATATCGAGGAGGCCTTCACCAGATGAAGGATTTCGTTCTTATATTGCGCCAATAGATGTACGTTGACCGTCCCGGGCTGCCTAGTCTGCTGGGTCAAAAGCATGTCATCAGGCTGCACTGAATGATCGGGAGTTCGTTGTAATTACTCAGTGAGCACGAGTTATGCTGTCCGGTCTGCGGAGTGCTTATATAGGATGCAGCTGGATGTACTGTGATGTACGAACAATCTGAACCGTTTTTCGCCATGCCTCCTTCGGGGTTCGGTTGCTAGCGCTTGCGTTCCCTTTGTATTGCCAGAGACTCGTAAATAGGATTGAAGATATGCTATGCTAGGTTGTTATGCGGTCTCGTTGATATAGATTTAGATGTACAAGTGAAACTCGTGGATTTGACGCAGTGTTGTGCGAAAACCAGGACAGCAAAAACAATGATAACTAGGGCTCACAATGTCACGGGAAGACTCGAAGCAAATAGTACGAGAAGCGAAAGACCTCGCCCTCGGATGAAAGAAGTAGATACCCAAGCCATGTTGATGTGGGATGAAGGACATCCACTGGGCATAGAGCCTCGGAGAGACCGTATAGACCGGTAAATGTGATGATCATAAGGGAGATATGGAATACGCCGTATGGAAAGGAAAGGACAGACCAGCAACTTGAACTTGATCTCCTTGTACAACACGGACTTCGCGACTTTTGTGGGCTTCGTTAACGAGGAGCGTGCAAGACTCTTTAAATACATAAAGTATTTTCAGTGTTTTCATTCTGGCTGGATATCTAAATGTCAAACAGGGCCTGGTACAAGTATGAAAAATCGACGACGCACCTTCTCATCATAGGCCTTGACTGCAGCACATTTCCATCGTGATATGTCGGACATCCTATCCTCAAAGAATATCCGCAAAACTCACCCCCTTCATATAGAGCGAAGAGTCGGTGAGTACGATGGCATACATTTGCGTCATTAGTAAGGTGCTGAGTGCGAAGCGTAGTGCTTTGACGGTGCGCGCAGCACTTCCAGCAGTCAGAAGCAGGGTCGGACCATCAAGCTTCAGGTTGCGCTGATGGGGATGACGCACATGAACACGTTGAAGGTGTGCAGAAAATGGCTTATAAGAATGTGCCGTATAATACAAGTAACTGCGAGACTGCGCGAGATTTTCCATTTTGTCCCAAACTACTTTGACTCGCTCGGGGATACAGGACTACCTCTCCAATAGAAGCCTCCTATCTATGCAACTGGTTAGCTCAAAGCCGAAAGATCAAGCAACGAGCATGTCTTTACCTTGTACTTCTGCACGGAAGTTATCGATAATTGTCGAACTCCGGCAATGTCGCAAGCGAACAAGCAATGCAGTTTCTTACAACTTCAGTCCCCGATATTTCCGCGCTATTCGCACACTCGCGGGAACCCCAAATTACTTATGTTTGGATGATATCCGAAGTCCGTCATCTTTCGTTCCTCGGTGTAGTCAAACGACCAAAAATGGTTTGGGCGATGACCAGCGTGTTTCGTCGTTAGAAAGAAAGGGAATTGGCGGGATGAATAAGTCGACTGAGTGAATATTCGCAACGGAACTTGAAGGCGGTCGTACTTGAATGCAAAGTGGAGCCAAGGCTACAATGCATCGGTCAGTCGTGATGCTGTAGAAAAGCCACGAGAACTTACAAAGGTCTTTCCAGCTGCTTTCATTCAGCTAAGGCTCGAGTCTACCACGATCCTTCTTCTGGGATAATGTATGCAACTATAATGAACCTGCATGATTTGCGAGGTTCATGTATAGTGCTGGCAGTGTGTGGTTATAGGTGAGATGCGCCTGAAACTAAAGAAACCGTTCTGTACGAATCACAGTAAACTAGGAATTTTGAAACTGAAACCTTTGATGCCGCACCATCGTAGAATATCAGCACAGGCAGGTGCCTATCCGAAAAGCTGGGTTACGCTTGGGGGATGCTATGTCGAGAATAATGACAGGTACTTGACATGGAGAAGCGCTCGATATCCTGGTCTAAACCCCTAAATCAACCACAGAGTTTCGTCAGAGATCAAGCGATGCCTTCTCAACTGCTGTCACCCACCGCTTTTCAGAGATGCCAGGGTTTTTGGGCGTTGTGTTGGAGTCTTTGGTGCCTGGGACCGTTAGAAAGCCTCTATCATCGAAAGTTCTTAGTATTTGCGCACTGAATATCTCGAGGTAGGTTGTTCACCTGTTTAGGTTGTGTTCGAGAATGGTTGTCAAGCAGAGGATATTTGGTTCTATTGGTTCTACATACGAACCCCTTGGCTTGAGATTGTTACCAGCAGCATCCAATGGTAGTGCAGTTTTCTGGTCTGGGATTTTGGTGATACGGAGATTCTGGGCGAGACTGAGCAATTAAGAGAATGGAAATGAATATAAGCGAGTATAGACTTGGCTATTAAATAGCGCTCACCGATGTATTTCGAGTGAAACGACGAAAAACTTGACTGCATCGAGAGGCGAGCCTTCAAGCTTCAAGCTTCAAGTCCGGTGGACACAGAGCTGAGCACCTTGAGGTCGAGGAGCTTTGACTCGAAGGCACAGGCGTCCTTTTGTTGACTCTTTCGTGTTGTAAAGTTGCACTGTGCCAGCTTGGGAGCGCCATTCTGTGGTCAAGAGGTGAGAATGGGGGACAGGACGTGAATGCGTGAACAAGGGTTAACTACTCACAGCTGTATCCCCGATCCACAAGCCCATACCCAATGCCTACGATAGCTAGAGTTCCACGCGGCGGTTTCTATAGTAACTAGGGCACAAGAAGAGACGTAAGTAGCTGAGGAGGGTGTATAATTCAGAGAGGGGAGAAACAGACCTAGTTGAGAATATCAGTCTTTACAGAACCTTGAATTTGAGCCTATGACTTGGATGTACGCTTTGTGCGCTTCCTGCATCCATAAAGGTTAGTATGACTTTATAAGTAGAGTAATCCCTGCAGAAAATGACCGACCGAGCAAGCTCAGGATTTAAATTTTAAACGAGTCCGCGGTGATTAGATATGGACATAATCCTTAAACGTCGTTTAAGTTGATAAAAAGAAGAATTTCGGCAACTGAGAGGAACTATGTATGTTGGGATGTAAGCGTGATCGTGGTGGTGGTGGTGGTTCAGAATCAAGAGTATTCGCGACGCGTCTGTTGTAACGCGCCGGTCATCGAGTGACCGAACACTGCCTATCTCACGGACTCATATATTTCCTATCCCATACTTACCGTTCCCTATTTAGCTATTCTCTCAGTATATAAGCAGGCATGTATCGTAGAGAGTTCTTCAGTGAAATCTACCCTACTGGTATCCCTCTCAGTACACGGTTTGACTCTGCGTGTGACGAGCTTAACGGCGCAACGTCACATATTTTTGAGAGCCCACCAGCTCTATCTTCTGAACTCTCTGCTTAACCTCTAAAACCTCTCCTCGTCGTCTCCGGCAACTCCTAGGCTGATCACCTGCGACATCCGACTCGACTAAGGACTCATACCCAAAACCTCTGCTTGCTATTCTGTTCGTTATGGCCTCGCAGACCCGTTATCCGTTGCGTAACCGCGACAAGGCTGCTAGTAGTGCCAAGGTTCCTGTTGATCAGGAAAACCCAGGTACGCCGTCGCTGTCTTCAAGCCTTACTGACGAATCTACCGATAGCGCTCCCGAGTCACCCTCTCCGGCCGCCGCTATCAAACAAGACCCTTCCGGGAAAGCTCAAGACAGTGCTACTTTCAAGACCCACAATGGTGGTAGTGGTACCGCTTCCCGTGTTTCCGGTGCTAACCACACCGAGATCCCTAAGCCCCATGTTGGCAAAAGGGATATACCCGCTGGCAACTCTAATGAGTCCAGTTTTACCGCTCCTACTGGCGATGACAACGAAGGTCCTTGGACCGAAGTTCGTCGTCGTACGAAGAGCTTAGATGACTTACGTAGAAAGAAGTCTAATAAAAATCAATTGCGCTTCAATGTTCCTATTGATTATCTGTCTGAAGAACAAGCTAGTACAGTGAGAGCTGCTGAGGAGAATCTGACTCCCGCTCAGCGCGCTGCTATTGACATGAAAACCGTAATCTACAAGCTCGAGTAGAGGATGCATCTGATTCCTCTGACTCGGAGGCCTACTCCTGGTCCTAGCTCCAAGCCGTCAAACGCCATCTCCAAGGGAAAAGTTTTGCCGACGTGAAAATGAAATTGATGATGAGGAATTGGATCCTCAAGCCCAACGTGCCGCATTGGAAAGTTGGAATGCTGTCCGAGACGTCGAACAGCAAGCCCATGCGCAACCCAAAGCTTCGCAACCTGCAAAGAGAAACAGGTTAATGAGTCTGTCCAAGCAGTCTGACTCAAAACGAACCCAAGGAAACAAAGAAACCTATAAGCTGCCGAACCAGAGGCAGATGCTTCTGATTGCAACGACATCAAGAAGACCAAGAAAGGTAAGCGTAAAAACCAAGAAATGTTCGAAACGTTCAAGGTCCAAGTCACCAAAACGTCGTTCTAAGAAGAACAAGTCGCGTGAGCGTAAAGAACGCAAATCAAAGGAGGATGATACTCACCTCAAACCCATGTCCTCTCACCATGAGAGGAAGCTTAAGGATGCAATGCGTGGTCGCTCCGGAACCCCTGGTACACCTCGTGCATCTGACTATGCTGCCCAACCTGCCAATCAGTTGCCGGATACCAGCTTCCTTGCCCAAGCTTTGAATGGCTCCAGTAAGAAGCGTAGGTCCCGCGAGCGTGTGTCAAAAAAGCGCCGTGATGCCAAGAAGAGAAAGGAATTCTCTTCGAGCTCCTCGTCGTCATTGGGTGATGATGATGGTGAAGTGGTTCTTCAGGTGGTTCGAGTTCGTCAGTCATCGTCAAGTAGCTCAAGTACAAGCTCTAGTGCTGATGATAGTGGCTCTGACTCTGACTCGTCGGAGTCATCCACTTCTTCAGGTACATCTTCTAGCTCAGATTCATCAGACTCTAGACGTGCTCGAAGGAAGAAAAACAAGCGGAAAAATCTTACCGACAAAGGAAGCAAAACTAGGTTAATCAAACCCGTACGTCCACCTACTTATGATGGTACTGCTGATGCTGAAAGATTACATACTTGGTTAATGAGAATGATACAATATTGCGAAGAAGGAAACGTACCTCGAGATCAGCAAGTCATGCTTGCGTCCCACTATCTAAGAGGCGAGCGTTGTCGTTCTTCATTCAAAAGGTTTCACGTAATCATTCACGTTGGAGAATCTTGATTTCGCTAAGGAAACTATTCAATTATTGTTTTCAGCGAAACTCCGAAACCTACAACGTGATCGTCTTCGTCCGATGCTTCAAAATGATCGTTCCTTTATGTGCTTGAGTATGTGTATGAACTTGAAATGTTATTTATCTTGTCGGTATCACTAGTAAAGTGAGATGGTATATCTAAATACTTGGGATGGTTTCAATGCTCAATGAGCGAGAAACTTCATGCGAGAAGTTGAATAAAGATCGTTCACTCTTGGGATGAAAATAGTGCGCGCTGCCGAACGTGTTGAAATGGCCGAGTTTGAAATGCACCACGAGGAAAGATAAAACCTAAATCTAATCCTGGTACTAGCCTGAGAATTTCAAACTCTAATGATCGTGAGGAAACGTACCTCGTCATGACCACAAATCCAGAAGAAGGGAAAGTGGAATGGTGATCAAAAGAACCTCAATTTCAGCAAGGTTCCTCTCGAGGACCAATCCCGAACTCCAGCGCCAAACCTTTAGACAAGGATCCTTATGGAAAATAGCTATCGGGATGGAGGGTCGTGGTAAATCATCTACGCCGCAACCCAATAAAGGAAAAGTGCTCACCCGAGCTAAGAAAAATGAGCTTGTCGCTCAGAATCGTTGTTTCATTATGCGAAGAACCTGGTCATATGGCACGTTAACTGCCCTCAGAATAATACAGTCAAGTCCAATAGGAAGGGCCACCTGGTTTAAGCTCTAACGCGCTTGGATTGATTGTTGATGACCTTGAAATGGATCCGCTGGGTGAAAAACCCAAATGCACTTGAATTTCTTGACGCCTGATGATCTACTTGAAATACCATTCATTTCCGATGAAGAAATTAATGAAATTCTTCAATGCGTGACCTCAGAGAATTCATCTAATGATTCGTTGTCAGATTCGAACTCGGAAAGACAGTATACCAGACCCTACAAGCTGTTTCAGATACTGATGACGACCTCTGGTCAGATCAGTGATTCGGTGAGGAATGTCTACACCAAGACCTAGTCAAGGCTATGATTCAGAAACGGAATTTTCAGATGAATATCACTATGCACAATCATATTCTCACCTGATTCCGAGGATGATGACAAAGTGTCTTGAAAACAAATCATCTTCACGCTACGTTGACTCCGATAATGATGTAGCATCCCAGATGATGGTCGCTATCATCGCACCTGTTTCCGGCATGTCAGTATACAGCTTACATCAATGATTATTAAGGCCAAACCTGATTTTCAACTCTACTTGAGCATGAGGAACCATCCGTTTGATTTGAACACTTTCTTGAAGAGAGATCTGATGGGAAGAATATCGTACGTATGGGCAAACGAAGCAAAGAATGAATTTGGTTATCCAGACTCACCTTGGTCTGATTTCCACTTGCACGGAAAGATAGATCCTACATGGCGACACCGTGCATGGGAGATGTGATTTCCGAAGATGCCCAGTTTGTTCTAACACATTACGCACATACCCCGGTGATGATTTTTATTGGGGATCAACAACATCGTTCCGATTTGATGTTGTACCTGTGAACGAAGAATTTTATCAGATCAATGATTCGAGTCAAGACATGAGGCCGTTCTTGTGCCCACAGACTTCTCTTGACACCTGGATTCCAGCTGCACTTGGTATGCGAAACGTCGAGCTGATGCTTGTGGTATTAGTACGTGGACTCTGGATTCAAAGGGTTAGTCAATAGGATGGGTGACGTTTAGCGCTAAGGACTTACCCTTCGTTTGGGCTCACAAAGGTATTCATCATATCCTACACCCCAACTTGAGACTTCAGTCAGAAACAGATTCTTTGTACGTCCAAATTACAGAGAGAAACGTACCGGATCTTTGACCGAGCGAAGTATCGGAAAGGCAATCCCCATTGACCAATTATCAACCACTCATTTGATGTTGTCTCTTGGTGGTACGTGAGATCATTCAAGATGCTCGTACTCGGTTTAGCCCACAGAAAATGTTGTTAGGACATCCTCAGCAAAGGAAAGTCCATGCTGAAGATATGTATAAGCTTAGACTCAGGACACAAGAGAAAGTAAGAAGGATGACATGCTTACCAGATGCGTAAAATGGGGGATGTACTTGCCGAGCCTCGAAGATTCGTCGTTTGAGGCAAGCTGCCTTATCGGGTGATCCCGAACAGTACAAAATTGATTCCTCTTCACGATTTGTTGCTTGGAATCTCCTGAAAAGGTGTAGGCGCCGTGTCAATGTCAATTGATCGTGAGCGCAATTTAAGATGTCAATTCCTTACTCACGGTTGATGAGACCTGGCTTCAAACCTGGTGAATCTTGGGCGTGTCGTCTTGCCGATTGAGGATGACATACTGAATTTGTTGATATGGACTATCCTAGAATGGGCAAAGGTATTAGCTATTGCTGCACGAGAAAAGCTGACGAAGTTCGTACCTTATCCTCCCACACCCACCCACACCCCCCCCCCTTTTTTTCCTCCCAGTCAGATGTGCACATTCCCCGAGAAGAATGGTATATGGTGTACCGAATCCGGACAAGCAATTGAATTCGTCATCGAAGATTGCGTCCGGAAATTCACTGTCAAGATCTCAGAACGGCACCTTCTAAAGATCAAAGTTCGACTTACCAAATTGGTACCGTAAACATGTTGAAACGCTGAAGGTGAGTTAGTTGAACGTCTTCGAAGTCCAATCTTGAATATGTATTCTTACTAGGTTTTTTTCGGCGAACCTGAGGATGAGTTCACGCGGGAACTAGATCAACAAGTTGCACTGTACGACAGTTATGTTCACTTACTTTGTGGAAATCTCCAATGGGAAGAGGAAGACGGGGGGGCTATGTTCATGTTTTAGTATTGCTGGAATGAATATGTTAGAACGAAACCTACTGCACTTCAGCGAACATCTTCGTTAGTCAAAGACATTGGGCGTTGTTGTGCCTAGACCATCGTGATCGTTGTGTATGATCAACGGCAAAGCCTTGTAGGGCACTCGTTGATAACCGGATCACTTGGGGACTTCATGTCTACTCAACTGGCAGATCAGCTATTGGTGCACAAGGAGTACTTAGAGGAAACCATTACCTTTACATTGGCGTTCAAAGGTTCTCGCTCGAAAATTTCACTGTGTGAACAAATGTGGAATTTCGGTATAGAACATAAAGACAGTGCGATATTTGATATTGCTAACCTGACGGGCTATGACTTGATTTGGGGAAACACCCATTTCTCTTCCAACACCTAAGTGAGGTGTTGGGTTCAACCGTCGTCTGTCGAGATCGGAAGTTCGGAACCTTTATCCTATTCAGGAGAAAACGTTAGTGAAATTCGGTCTCAAAGTATCATGATAGAAGAACGGAGACTTGAAGAAAGCTCGAGACGAGCTTCGAGCGTTCGCCAAGCCTATCTGTAAGAGTGCAGCGGGAGACACCCTTGTCCGTTGCGTGTGCAATCAATCATTATACTATACTTTGATTGATGAAAATATTCTTAATTCTTGGCGTCGTCATCTCTTTTCAGGACGATTTATCTTCTATCTTGGGGTGTGTTGGGGGGGCGGGGCGGGGGGGGACGGGGTTTTAAGGGGGAGGGGGGGGGGGGGGGGGGAAAGGGGGGGGGAGGCGGGGGACGGGGGGGGGATGGTCGGGTGGGGTGGGGGGGGTGTTGGGGAGGTTATGGGGGATAGGAAGGGGAGGCGGTCAGGCTTTGGACTTGTGTGTTTTTTTTAACTAGTTTTATATGTTACCTTTTCTCAGGGTTTTTATATTTTATTTCATTCATTACTCTCTTCGAGCACAAATGGGTTCAGAAACGGACGCGAGACTATGTAAGTCTGGCGCGTGGGAAAATGGCGGGACTGCAACAAACACATCACCTATGATGTTTGATTCGAAGTCTTCAAAGCAAATGGACTTACTGCGTATTGTCTATGATCTTCGCTGAGCGTTAATGCCAACACTCGCAATGATAGCCTCGCCCTACGAGACATTGATGATATCATGCTGGCGAGTTGCTTCGCATCCATTTCGAAGCGTCATTGACGGAAATAGATGCATATTGAACAGATTCGGATAATTCCCGGAACATGTTCATCGATCCGCGATGACTACACTGATGGTACTATGGCTCAGTCATGTAATTGCGAACGGAGACTGTAATGGAGGTGCTACCTTTCAAGCCCCAGATGAATCACCAGTTTGCGGGACTCATTGGAGTCGGTATGGTCGTTTACCTTGACGACATTGTGATTTAACTCAAAAGTCTCTAGAGGAACACATTAAAAAAAATGTCAAGATGGTTATAGATATCATGAAGGAAGGAAAAAGGTTTTACCTCAATGAAAAGAAGCTGAACTTCCTGTAAAGGAAACTCCACCTACTCGTCCGCGTAATCGACGATAACGGGAATTGCATGGACCATGCTAAGTCGAAGCTATTGCCAATGGAAGGTGACCGACATCGAAGGAGTTGGTATCGGGATTCTTGAGCTGTTGGTTCCTTGCGATGTACTTCCTCGTTATACGAGGACCAAATGGGTGTCTTGCATGGGTTGACAGCGGAATCGGCGCCATTACGCTGGACGTTTACGGAGCAAAGAGCTTTGATTGAAATAAAAGATATAGTTGAGCAACCATAGAAATCACTTCCCGTGTTACGTTTGACTATCACCTGAACGGAAGCAATTTGGCTTGTGTGATGTCGCAAGCTCCGCGAGCATTGCCGGCGGTGTCTCCAAAGGCGACGACTGGAATCTGCTCGTGTTATCTGCATTCTATTCATGCAAAGTTGAAACTTGCACAACAGAATTACGCAGTCCAATGAGCTGGAAATGCTGGATGCGTTGTTGAGTAAAATGTTGAGGTTACGAGATGTGTTGCAAGGTTGTTCAATTTCACCTGGATAACAGACCTAAGGACTTGTACATTTGTGATAGCAAAGAATATTACGGACGACAAGCTCGATGGATGGAAATAACTTGCTGAGTTTGGATTTCGAGATTCCTGTTATGTCCCTGGAGAAGAAAATAGTGTTATCCGACGCAATATCTCGAATATACGCTTAATGAGCGACCGGGTCTGTCGTTCGCGCTACGGTGTATACATTCCATGATGACCGGTGTTGATAATGATCATCTCTCGACCATGAATCTCCTTTCCCTGGCTTGCAGTTCTTGAAGCAAATGCGGGGTAAGGTCAGTGCTCGAATTGCGAGCCGTTCGAAGACTTCGGATGCTGAAACTGGACGTCCGAGACTTCCAAAAAGAGTTTATAAAAGAATGAAAGGTCGGTTGTAGCGTCATCGGACCAAGACGGCAGCACTGTGTGGGCGGACAGGGTACTCACCTTACACCTTCTACCCATCAAATTCTGAGCCTATTTCGACTTTTGACCACTC